>OY998185.1:54920581-55520581 GCA_963921935.1 Galeruca laticollis | reverse complement strand
ACTCCCGATTTTTTATATCATAGATTCGACCTTTGACGATACTTTCTCAGAAAATTGAATGAGTACTTCCATTATTTTGGTCTGTACTATTTTTTATATGAAGGCATGTTTTCTTTTAATTTAAATGCTCTCCTAATATTTGAAACATTTATCTTATCGAAAAATGGACAACACCAGTCGATTTGTCGTATCAATGAACCCTTATTCTCATAATTTCAGTATTTTTTGAGAGGAAAAACATTTTTCGTCAAATATGTAGCTGGAAGGAAAATATTGCATTTTTCGCAATACTCCAAAAATATATTTTGGGCCTATCATCCTCTCGGAAAATGTTCGATTAGATGAAACTCCATCTAAAATCGATGGGTGACTTTGTTAATGCCCTAATTCTATCAATTTTTGAATAAATATGGATATTTGATTTTACCCTCTTCATTGGATACTCCAAGTTTGACGCACTCTACTTCTGAATCGCATCATTTAAGAGCACTACCGATTCTTTATATCATAGATTGGACCTTTGACGATACTTTCTCAGAAAATTGAATGAATACTTCCATTATTTTGGTCTGTACTATTTTTTATATGAAGGCATGTTTTCTTTTAACTTAAATGCTCTCCTAATATTTGAAACATTTATCTTATCGAAAAATGGACAACACCAGTCGATTTGTCGTATCAATGAACCCTTATTCTCATAATTTCAGTATTTTTTGAGAGGAAAAACATTTTTCGTCAAATATGTAGCAGGAAAATATTGTATTTTTCGCAATACTCCAAAAATATATTTTTGGCCTATCATCCTCTCAAAACATGTTCGATTAGATGAAATTTCATCTAAAATCGATAGATGACTTTGTTAATGCCCTAATTTTATCAATTTTTGAATAAATATGGATATTTGATTTTACCCTCTTCATTGGATACTCCAAGTTTGACGCACTCTACTTCTGAATGGCATCATTTTAGAGCACTCCCGATTTTTTATATCATAGATTGGTCCTTTGAAGACACTTTCTCAGAAAATTGAATGAATACTTTCATTATTTTGGTCTGTACTATTTTTTATATGAAGGCATGTTTTCTTTTAACTTAAATGCTCTCCTAATATTTGAAACATTTATCTTATCGAAAAATGGACAACACCAGCCGATTTGTCGTATCAAAGAAACCTTATTCTCATAATTTCAGTCTTTTTTGAGAGGAAAAACATTTTTCGTCAAATATGTAGCTGGACTATAGTAAGGAATATATTGCATTTTTCGCAATACTCCAACAATATATTTTTGGCCTATCATCCTCTCGAAACATGTTCGATTAGATGAAATTTCACATAAAATCGATAGATGACTTTGTAAATGCCCTTATTCTATCAATTTTTGAATAACTATGGATATTTGATTTTAACCTCTTCATTGGATACTCCAAGTTTGACGCACTCTACTTCTGAATCGCATCATTTTAGAGCACTCCCGATTTTTTATATCATAGATTCGACCTTTGACGATACTTTCTCAGAAAATTGAATGAATACTTCCATTATTTTGGTCTATACTATTTTTTGTATGAAGGCATGTTTTCTTTTAACTTAAATGCTCTCCTAATATTTGAAACATTTATCTTATCGAAAAATGGATAACACCAGTCGATTTGTCGTATCAAAAAACCCTTATTCTCATAATTTCGGTATTTTTTGAGAGGAAAAACATTTTTCGTCAAATATGTAGCAGGACTGTAAGGAAAATACTGCATTTTTCGCGATTCTCCAAAAATATATTTTGGGCCTATCATCTTCTCGGAAAATGTTCGATTAGATGAAACTTCATCTAAAATCGATGGGTGACTTTGTTAATGCCCTAATTCTATCAATTTTTGAATAAATATGGATATTTGATTTTACCCTCTTCATTGGATACTCCAAGTTTGACGTACTCTACTTCTGAATCGCATCATTTTAGAGCACTCCCGATTTTTTATATCATAGATTGGACCTTTGACGATACTTTCTCAGAAAATTGAATGAATGCTTCCATTATTTTGGTCTGTACTATTTTTTATATGAAGGCATGTTTTCTTTTAACTTAAATGCTCTCCTAATATTTGAAACATTCATCTTATCGAAAAATGGACAACACCAGTCGATTTGTCGTATCAAAGAACCCTTATTCTCATAATTTCAGTATTTTTTGAGAGGAAAAACATGTTTCGTCAAATATGTAGCTGGACTATAGTAAGGAATATATTGCATTTTTCGCAATACTCCAAAAATATATTTTTGGCCTATCATCCTCTCGAAACATGTTCGATTACATGAAATTTCACCTAAAATCGATAGGTCACTTTGTTAATGCCCTAATTCTATCAATTTTTGAATAACTATGGCTATTTGATTTTAACCTCTTCATTGGATACTCCAAGTTTGACGCACTCTACTTCTGAATCGCATCATTTTAGAGCACTTCCGATTTTTTATATCATAGATTCGACCTTTGACGATATTTTCTCAGAAAATTGAATGAATACTTCCATTATTTTGGTCTGTACTATTTTATATATGAAGGCATGTTTTCTTTTAACTTAAATGGTCTCCTAATATTTGAAACATTTATCTTATCGAAAAATGGACAACACCAGTCGATTTGTCGTATCAAAGAACCCTTATTCTCATAATTTCAGTATTTTTTGAGAGGAAAAACATTTTTCGTCAAATATGTAGCTGGACTATAGTAAGGAATATATTGCATTTTTCGCAATACTCCAAAAATATATTTTTGACCTATCATCCTCTCGAAACATGTTCGATTAGATGAAATTTCACCTAAAATCGATAGGTTACTTTGTTAATGCCCTAGTTCTATCAATTTTTGAATAACTATGGATATTTGATTTTACCCTCTTCATTGGATACTCCAAGTTTGACGCACTCTACTTCTGAATCGCATCATTTTAGAGCCCTCCCAGTTTTTTATATCATAGATTGGACCTTTGACGATACTTTCTCAGAAAATTGAATGAATACTTCCATTATTTTGGTCTGTACTATTTTTTATATGAAGGCATGTTTTCTTTTAACATGAATGCTCTCCTAATATTTGAAACATTTATCTTATCGAAAAATGGATAACACCAGTCGATTTGTCGTATCAATGAACCCTTATTCTCATAATTTCAGTATTTTTTGAGAGGAAAAACATTTTTCGTCAAATATGTAGCTGGACTATAGTAAGGAAAATATTGCATTTTTCGCAATTCTCCAAAAATATATTTTGGGCCTATCATCCTCTCGGAAAATGTTCGATTAGATGAAACTTCATCTAAAATCGATGGGTGACTCAACCCTTATTCTCATAATTTCAGTATTTTTTGAGAGGAGAAACATGTTTCGTCAAATATGTAGCTGGACTATAGTAAGGAATATATTGCATTTTTCGCAATACTCCAAAAATATATTTTTGGCCTATCATCCTCTCGAAACATGTTCGATTACATGAAATTTCACCTAAAATCGATAGGTCACTTTGTTAATGCCCTAATTCTATCAATTTTTGAATAACTATGGCTATTTGATTTTAACCTCTTCATTGGATACTCCAAGTTTGACGCACTCTACTTCTGAATCGCATCATTTTAGAGCACTTCCGATTTTTTATATCATAGATTCGACCTTTGACGATACTTTCTCAGAAAATTGAATGAGTACTTCCATTATTTTGGTCTGTACTATTTTTTATATGAAGGCATGTTTTCTTTCAATTTAAATGCTCTCCTAATATTTGAAACATTTATCTTATCGAAAAATGGACAACACCAGTCGATTTGTCGTATCAATGAACCCTTATTCTCATAATTTCAGTATTTTTTGAGAGGAAAATATTGCATTTTTCGCAATACTCCAAAAATATATTTTGGGCCTATCATCCTCTTGGAAAATGTTCGATTAGATGAAACTCCATCTAAAATCGATGGGTGACTTTGTTAATGCCCTAATTCTATCAATTTTTGAATAAATATGGATATTTGATTTTACCCTCTTCATTGGATACTCCAAGTTTGACGCACTCTACTTCTGAATCGCATCATTTTAGAGCTCTCCCGATTCTTTATATCATAGATTGGACCTTTGACGATACTTTCTAAGAGAATTGAATGAATACTTCTATTATTTTGGTATGCAACATTTTTTATATGAGGGCATGTTTTCTTATGAGGGCATGTTTTCTTTTAAATTAAATGCTCTCCTAATATTTGAAACATTAATCTTATCGAAAAATGGACAACACCAGTCAATTTGTCGTATCAATGAACCCTTATTCTCATAATTTCAGTATTTTTTGAGAGGAAAAACATTTTTCGTCAAATATGAAGCTGGACTATAGTAAGGAAAATATTGCATTATTCGCAATACTCCAAAAATATATTTTTGGCCTATCATCCTCCCGAAACATGTTCGATTAGATGAAATTTCATCTAAAATCGATAGGTGACTTTGTTAATGCCCTAATTCTATCAATTTTTGAATAACTATGGATATTTGATTTTACCCTCTTCATTGGATACTCCAAGTTTGACGCACTCTACTTCTGAATCGCATCATTCAAGAGCACTACCGATTCTATATATCATAGATTGGACCTTTGACGATACTTTCTCAGAAAATTGAATGAATACTTCCATTATTTTGGTCTGTACTATTTTTTATATGAAGGCATGTTTTCTTTTAACTTAAATGCTCTCCTAATATTTGAAACATTTATCTTATCGAAAAATGGACAACACCAGTCGATTTGTCGTATCAATGAACCCTTATTCTCATAATTTCAGTATTTTTTGAGAGGAAAAACATTTTTCGTCAAATATGTAGCTGGACTATAGTAAGGAAAATATTGTATCTTTCGCAATACTCCAAAAATATATTTTTGGCCTATCATCCTCTCAAAACATGTTCGATTAGATGAAATTTCATCTAAAATCGATAGATGACTTTGTTAATGCCCTAATTTTATCAATTTTTGAATAAATATGGATATTTGATTTTACCCTCTTCATTGGATACTCCAAGTTTGACGCACTCTACTTCTGAATCGCATCATTTTAGAGCACTCCCGATTTTTTATATCATAGATTGGACCTTTGACGATACTTTCTCAGAAAATTGAATGAATGCTTCCATTATTTTGGTCTGTACTATTTTTTATATGAAGGCATGTTTTCTTTTAACTCAAATGCTCTCCTAATATTTGAAACATTTATCTTATCGAAAAATGGATAACACCAGTCGATTTGTCGTATCAAAGAACCCTTATTCTCCTAATTTCAGTATTTTTTTAGAGGAAAAACATGTTTCGTCAAATATGTAGCTGGACTATATATAGTAAGGAATATATTGCATTTTTCGCAATACTCTAAAAATATATTTTTGGCCTATCATCCTCTCGAAACATGTTCGATTACATGAAATTTCACCTAAAATCGATAGGTGACTTTGTGAATGCCCTAATTCTATCAATTTTTGAATAACTATGGCTATTTGATTTTAACCTCTTCATTGGATACTCCAAGTTTGACGCACTCTACTTCTGAATCGCATCATTTTAGAGCACTCCCGATTTTTTATATCATAGATTGGTACTTTGAAGACACTTTCTCAGAAAATTGAATGAATACTTCCATTATTTTGGTCTGTACTATTTTTTATATGAAGGCATGTTTTCTTTTTACTTAAATGCTCTCCTAATATTTGAAACATTTATCTTATCGAAAAATGGACAACACCAGCCGATTTGTCATATCAAAGAACCCTTATTCTCATAATTTCAGTATTTTATGAGAGAAAAAATATTTTTCGTCAAATATGTAGCTGGACTATAGTAAGGAAAATATTGCATTTTTCGCAATACTCCAAAAATATATTTTTGGCCTATCCTCCTCTCGAAACATATTCGATTAGATTAAACTTCATCTAAAATCGATGGGTGACTTTGTTAATGCCCTAATTCTATCAATTTTTGAATAAATATGGATATTTGATTTTACCCTCTTCATTGGATACTCCAAGTTTGACGCACTCTACTTCTGAATCGCATCATTTTAGAGCACTCCCGATTTTTTATATCATAGATTGGACCTTCGAAGATACTTTCTCAGAAAATTGAATGAATGCTTCCATTATTTTGGTCTGTACTATTTTTTTTATGAAGGCATGTTTTCTTTTAACTTAAATGCTCTCCTAATATTTGAAACATTTATCTTATCGAAAAATTGACAACACCAGTCGATTTGTCGTATCAAAGAACCCTTATTCTCATAATTTCAGTATTTTTTGAGAGGAAAAACATGTTTCGTCAAATATGTAGCTGGACTATAGTAAGGAATATATTGCATTTTTCGCAATACTCCAAAAATATATTTTTGGCCTATCATCCTCTCGAAACATGTTCGATTACATGAAATTTCACCTAAAATCGATAGGTCACTTTGTTAATGCCCTAATTCTATCAATTTTTGAATAACTATGGCTATTTGATTTTAACCTCTTCATTGGATACTCCAAGTTTGACGCACTCTACTTCTGAATCGCATCATTTTAGAGCACTTCCGATTTTTTATATCATAGATTCGACCGGTGACGATAATTTCTCAGAAAATTGAATGAATACTTCCATTATTTTGGTCTGTACTATTTTTTATATGAAGGCATGTTTTCTTTTAATTTAAATGCTCTCCTGATATTTGAAACATTTATCTTATCGAAAAATGGACAACACCAGTCGATTTGTCGTATCAATGAACCCTTATTCTCATAATTTCAATATTTTTTGAGAGGAAAAACATTTTTCGTCAAATATGTAGTAAGGAATATATTGCATTTTTCGCAATTCTCCAAAAATATATTTTGGGCCTATCATCCTCTCGGAAAATGTTCGATTAGATGAAACTCCATCTAAAATCGATGGGTGACTTTGTTATTGCCCTAATTCTATCAATTTTTGAATAAATATGGATATTTGATTTTACCCTCTTCATTGGATACTCCAAGTTTGACGCACTCTACATCTGAATCGCATCATTTTAGAGCTCTCCCGATTTTTTATATCATAGATTGGACCTTTGACGATACTTTTTAAGAAAATTGAATGAATACTTCCATTATTTTGGTCTGTACTATTTTTTATATGAAGGCATGTTTTCTTTTACTTTAAATGCTCTTCTAATATTTGAAACATTTATCTTATCGAAAAATGGACAAAACCAGTCGATTTGTCGTATCAAAGAACCCTTATTCTCATAATTTCAGTATTTTTTGAGAGGAAAAACATTTTTCGTCAAATATGTAGCTGGACTATAGTAAGGAAAATATTGCATTTTCCGCAATTCTCCAAAAATATATTTTGGGCCTATCATCCTCTCGGAAAATGTTCGATTAGATGAAACTTCATCTTAAATCGATGGGTGACTTTGTTAATGCCCTAATTCTATCAATTTTTGAATAAATATGGATATTTGATTTTACCCTCTTCATGGGATACTCCAAGTTTGACGCACTCTACTTCTGAATCGCATCATTTTAGAGCACTCCCGATTTTTTATATCATAGATTGGACCTTTGACGATACTTTCTCAGAAAATTGAATGAATGCTTCCATTATTTTGGTCTGTACTATTTTTTATATGAAGGCATGTTTTCTTTTAACTCAAATGCTCTCCTAATATTTGAAACATTTATCTTATCGAAAAATGGATAACACCAGTCGATTTGTCGTATCAAAGAACCCTTATTCTCATAATTTCAGTATTTTTTGAGAGGAAAAACATGTTTCGTCAAATATGTAGCTGGACTATATATAGTAAGGAATATATTGCATTTTTCGCAATACTCCAAAAATATATTTTTGGCCTATCATCCTCTCGAAACATGATCGATTACATGAAATTTCACCTAAAATCGATAGGTGACTTTGTGAATGCCCTAATTCTATCAATTTTTGAATAACTATGGCTATTTGATTTTAACCTCTTCATTGGATACTCCAAGTTTGACGCACTCTACTTCTGAATCGCATCATTTCAGAGCACTCCCGATTTTTTATATCATAGATTGGTACTTTGAAGACACTTTTTCAGAAAATTGAATGAATACTTCCATTATTTTGGTCTGTACTATTTTTTATATGAAGGCATGTTTTCTTTTAACTTAAATGCTCTCCTAATATTTGAAACATTTATCTTATCGAAAAATGGACAACACCAGCCGATTTGTCGTACCAAAGAACCCTTATTCTCATAATTTCAGTATTTTTTGAGAGAAAAAACATTTTTCGTCAAATATGTAGCTGGACTATAGTAAGGAAAATATTGCATTTTTCGCAATACTCCAAAAATATATTTTTGGCCTATCCTCCTCTCGAAACATATTCGATTAGATTAAACTTCATCTAAAATCGATGGGTGACTTTGTTAATGCCCTAATTCTATCAATTTTTGAATAAATATGGATATTTGATTTTACCCTCTCCATTGGATACTCCAAGTTTGACGCACTCTACTTCTGAATTGCATCATTTTAGAGCACTCCCGATTTTTTATATCATAGATTGGACCTTTGAAGATACTTTCTCAGAAAATTGAATGAATGCTTCCATTATTTTGGTCTGTACTAATTTTTATATGAAGGCATGTTTTCTTTTAACTTAAATGCTCTCCTAATATTTGAAACATTTATCTTATCGAAAAATTGACAACACCAGTCGATTTGTCGTATTAAAGAACCCTTATTCTCATAATTTCAGTATTTTTTGAGAGGAAAAACATGTTTCGTCAAATATGTAGCTGGACTTATAGTAAGGAATATATTGCATTTTTCGCAATACTCCAAAAATATATTTTTGGCCTATCATCCTCTCGAAACATATTCGATTACATGAAATTTCACCTAAAATCGATAGGTCACTTTGTTAATGCCCTAATTCTATCAATTTATGAATAACTATGGCTATTTGATTTTAACCTCTTCATTGGATACTCCAAGTTTGACGCACTCTACTTCTGAATCGCATCATTTTAGAGCACTTCCGATTTTTTATATCATAGATTCGACCGGTGACGATACTTTCTCAGAAAATTGAATGAATACTTCCATTATTTTGGTCTGTACTATTTTTTATATGAAGGCATGTTTTCTTCTAATTTAAATGCTCTCCTGATATTTGAAACATTTATCTTATCGAAAAATGGACAACACCAGTCGATTTGTCGTATCAATGAACCCTTATTCTCATAATTTCAGTATTTTTTGAGAGGAAAAACATTTTTCGTCAAATATGTAGCTGGACTATAGTAAGGAATATATTGCATTTTTCGCAATACTCCAAAAATATATTTTTGGCCTATCATCCTCTCGAAACATGTTCGATTACATGAAATTTCACCTTAAATCGATAGGTCACTTTGTTAATGCCCTAATTCTATCAATTTTTGAATAACTATGGCTATTTGATTTTAACCTCTTCATTGGATACTCCAAGTTTGACGCACTCTACTTCTGAATCGCATCATTTTAGAGCACTTCCGATTTTTTATATCATAGATTCGACCGGTGACGATACTTTCTCAGAAAATTGAATGAATACTTCCATTATTTTGGTCTGTACTATTTTTTATATGAAGGCATGTTTTCTTCTAATTTAAATGCTCTCCTGATATTTGAAACATTTATCTTATCGAAAAATGGACAACACCAGTCGATTTGTCGTATCAATGAACCCTTATTCTCATAATTTCAGTATTTTTTGAGAGGAAAAACATGTTTCGTCAAATATGTAGCTGGACTTATAGTAAGGAATATATTGCATTTTTCGCAATACTCCAAAAATATATTTTTGGCCTATCATCCTCTCGAAACATATTCGATTACATGAAATTTCACCTAAAATCGATAGGTCACTTTGTTAATGCCCTAATTCTATCAATTTATGAATAACTATGGCTATTTGATTTTAACCTCTTCATTGGATACTCCAAGTTTGACGCACTCTACTTCTGAATCGCATCATTTTAGAGCACTTCCGATTTTTTATATCATAGATTCGACCGGTGACGATACTTTCTCAGAAAATTGAATGAATACTTCCATTATTTTGGTCTGTACTATTTTTTATATGAAGGCATGTTTTCTTCTAATTTAAATGCTCTCCTGATATTTGAAACATTTATCTTATCGAAAAATGGACAACACCAGTCGATTCGTCGTATCAATGAACCCTTATTCTCATAATTTCAGTATTTTTTGAGAGGAAACACATTTTTCGTCAAATATGTAGCTGGACTATAGTAAGGAAAATATTGCATTTTTCGCAATACTCCAAAAATATATTTTGGGCCTATCATCCTCTCGGAAAATGTTCGATTAGATGAAACTCCATCTAAAATCGATGGGTGACTTTGTTAATGCCCTAATTCTATAAATTTTTGAATAAATATGGATATTTGATTTTACCCTCTTCATTGGATACTCCAAGTTTGACGCACTCTACTTCTGAATCGCATCATTTTAGAGCTCTCCCGATTTTTTATATCATAGATTGGACCTTTGACGATACTTTCTAAGAGAATTGAATGAATACTTCTATTATTTTGGTATGCAACATTTTTTATATGAGGGCATGTTTTCTTTTAAATTAAATGCTCTCCCAATATTTGAAACATTAATCTTATCGAAAAATGGACAACACCAGTCGATTTGTCGTATCTAAGAACCCTTATTCTCATAATTTCAGTATTTTTTGAGAGGAAAAATATTTTTCGTCAAATATGAAGCTGGAAAATATTGCATTTTTCGCAATACTCCAAAAATATATTTTTGGCCTATCATCCTCTCGAAACATGTTCGATTAGATGAAATTTCATCTAAAATCGATAGGTGACTTTGTTAATGCCCTAATTCTATCAATTTTTGAATAACTATGGATATTTGATTTTACCCTCTTCATTGGATACTCCAAGTTTGACGCACTCTACTTCTGAATCGCATCATTTAAGAGCGCTACCGATTCTTTATATCATAGATTGGACCTTTGACGATACTTTCTCAGAAAATTGAATGAATACTTCCATTATTTTGGTCTGTACTATTTTTTATATGAAGGCATGTTTTCTTTTAACTTAAATGCTCTCCTAATATTTGAAACATTTATCTTATCGAAAAATGGACAACACCAGTCGACTTGTCGTATCAATGAACCCTTATTCTCATAATTTCAGTATTTTTTGAGAGGAAAAACATTTTTCGTCAAATATGTCGCTGGACTATAGTAAGGAAAATATTGTATTTTTCGCAATACTCCAAAAATATATTTTTGGCCTATCATCCTCTCAAAACATGTTCGATTAGATGAAATTTCATCTAAAATCGATAGGTGACTTTGTTAATGCCCTAATTTTATCAATTTTTGAATAACAATGGATATTTCATTTTACCCTCTTCATTGGATACTCCAAGTTTGACCCACTCTACTTCTGAATCGCATCATTTTAGAGCACTCCCGATTTTTTATATCATAGATTGGTCCTTTGAAGACACTTTCTCAGAAAATCGAATGAATACTTCCATTATTTTGGTCTGTACTATTTTTTATATGAAGGCATGTTTTCTTTTAACATAAATGCTCACCCAATATTTGAAACATTTATCTTATCGGAAAATGGACAACACCAGTCGATTTGTCGTATCAAAGAACCCTTATTCTCATAATTTCAGTATTTTTTGAGAGGAAAAACATTTTTCGTCAAATATGTAGCTGGACTATAGTAAGGAAAATATTACATTTTTCGCAATTCTCCAAAAATATATTTTGAGCCTATCATCATCTAGGAAAATGTTCTATTAGATGAAACTTCATCTAAAATTGATGGGTGACATTGTTAATGCCCTAATTCTATCAATTTTTTAATAACTATGGATATTTGATTTTACCCTCTTCATTGGATACTCCAAGTTTGACGCACTCTACTTTCTCAGAAAATTGAATGAATGCTTCCATTATTTTGGTCTGTACTATTTTTTATATGAAGGCATGTTTTCTTTTAACTTAAATGCTCTCCTAATATTTGAAACATTTATCTTATCGAAAAATGGACAACACCAGTCGATTTGTCGTATCAAAGAACCCTTATTCTGATAATTTCAGTATTTTTCGAGAGGAAAAACATGTTTCGTCAAATATGTAGCTGGACTATAGTAAGGAATATATTGCATTTTTCGCAATACTCCAAAAATATATTTTTGGCCTATCATCCTCTCAAAACATATTCGATTACATGAAATTTCACCTAAAATCGATAGGTCACTTTGTTAATGCCCTAATTCTATCAATTTATGAATAACTATGGCTATTTGATTTTAACCTCTTCATTGGATACTCCAAGTTTGACGCACTCCACTTCTGAATCGCATCATTTTAGAGCACTTCCGATTTTTTATATCATAGATTCGACCGGTGACGATACTTTCTCAGAAAATTGAATGAATACTTCCATTATTTTGGTCTGTACTATTTTTTATATGAAGGCATGTTTTCTTCTAATTTAAATGCTCTCCTGATATTTGAAACATTTATCTTATCGAAAAATGGACAACACCAGTCGATTTGTCGTATCAATGAACCCTTATTCTCATAATTTCAGTATTTTTTGAGAGGAAAAACATTTTTCGTCAAATATGTAGCTGGACTATAGTAAGGAATATATTGCATTTTTCGCAATACTCCAAAAATATATTTTTGGCCTATCATCCTCTCGAAACATGTCCGATTACATGAAATTTCACCTAAAATCGATAGGTCACTTTGTTAATGCCCTAATTCTATCAATTTTTGAATAACTATGGCTATTTGATTTTAACCTCTTCATTGGATACTCCAAGTTTGACGCACTCTACTTCTGAATCGCATCATTTTAGAGCACTTCCGATTTTTTATATCATAGATTCGACCGGTGACGATACTTTCTCAGAAAATTGAATGAATACTTCCATTATTTTGGTCTGTACTATTTTTTATATGAAGGCATGTTTTCTTCTAATTTAAATGCTCTCCTGATATTTGAAACATTTATCTTATCGAAAAATGGACAACACCAGTCGATTCGTCGTATCAATGAACCCTTATTCTCATAATTTCAGTATTTTTTGAGAGGAAAAACATTTTTCGTCAAATATGTAGCTGGACTATATAAAATATTGCATTTTTCGCAATTCTCCAAAAATATATTTTGGGCCTATCATCCTCTCGGAAAATGTTCGATTAGATGAAACTCCATCTAAAATCGATGGGTGACTTTGTTAATGCCCTAATTCTATAAATTTTTGAATAAATATGGATATTTGATTTTACCCTCTTCATTGGATACTCCAAGTTTGACGCACTCTACTTCTGAATCGCATCATTTTAGAGCTCTCCCGATTTTTTATATCATAGATTGGACCTTTGACGATACTTTCTAAGAGAATTGAATGAATACTTCTATTATTTTGGTATGCAACATTTTTTATATGAGGGCATGTTTTCTTTTAAATTAAATGCTCTCCCAATATTTGAAACATTAATCTTATCGAAAAATGGACAACACCAGTCGATTTGTCGTATCAAAGAACCCTTATTCTCATAATTTCAGTATTTTTTGAGAGGAAAAATATTTTTCGTCAAATATGAAGCTGGAAAATATTGCATTTTTCGCAATACTCCAAAAATATATTTTTGGCCTATCATCCTCTCGAAACATGTTCGATTAGATGAAATTTCATCTAAAATCGATAGGTGACTTTGTTAATGCCCTAATTCTATCAATTTTTGAATAACTATGGATATTTGATTTTACCCTCTTCATTGGATACTCCAAGTTTGACGCACTCTACTTCTGAATCGCATCATTTAAGAGCGCTACCGATTCTTTATATCATAGATTGGACCTTTGACGATACTTTCTCAGAAAATTGAATGAATACTTCCATTATTTTGGTCTGTACTATTTTTTATATGAAGGCATGTTTTCTTTTAACTTAAATGCTCTCCTAATATTTGAAACATTTATCTTATCGAAAAATGGACAACACCAGTCGATTTGTCGTATCAATGAACCCTTATTCTCATAATTTCAGTATTTTTTGAGAGGAAAAACATTTTTCGTCAAATATGTAGCTGGACTATAGTAAGGAAAATATTGTATTTTTCGCAATACTCCAAAAATATATTTTTGGCCTATCATCCTCTCAAAACATGTTCGATTAGATGAAATTTCATCTAAAATCGATAGGTGACTTTGTTAATGCCCTAATTTTATCAATTTTTGAATAACAATGGATATTTCATTTTACCCTCTTCATTGGATACTCCAAGTTTGACCCACTCTACTTCTGAATCGCATCATTTTAGAGCACTCCCGATTTTTTATATCATAGATTGGTCCTTTGAAGACACTTTCTCAGAAAATCGAATGAATACTTCCATTATTTTGGTCTGTACTATTTTTTATATGAAGGCATGTTTTCTTTTAACTTAAATGCTCACCCAATATTTGAAACATTTATCTTATCGAAAAATGGACAACACCAGTCGATTTGTCGTATCAAAGAACCCTTATTCTCATAATTTCAGTATTTTTTGAGAGGAAAAACATTTTTCGTCAAATATGTAGCTGGACTATAGTAAGGAAAATATTACATTTTTCGCAATTCTCCAAAAATATATTTTGAGCCTATCATCATCTAGGAAAATGTTCTATTAGATGAAACTTCATCTAAAATTGATGGGTGACATTGTTAATGCCCTAATTCTATCAATTTTTGAATAACTATGGATATTTGATTTTACCCTCTTCATTGGATACTCCAAGTTTGACGCACTCTACTTTCTCAGAAAATTGAATGAATGCTTCCATTATTTTGGTCTGTACTATTTTTTATATGAAGGCATGTTTTCTTTTAACTTAAATGCTCTCCTAATATTTGAAACATTTATCTTATCGAAAAATGGACAACACCAGTCGATTTGTCGTATCAAAGAACCCTTATTCTGATAATTTCAGTATTTTTCGAGAGGAAAAACATGTTTCGTCAAATATGTAGCTGGACTATAGTAAGGAATATATTGCATTTTTCGCAATACTCCAAAAATATATTTTTGGCCTATCATCCTCTCGAAACATGTTCGATTACATGAAATTTCACCTAAAATTGATAGGTCACTTTGTTAATGCCCTAATTTTATCAATTTTTGAATAACAATGCATATTTCATTTTACCCTCTTCATTGGATACTCCAAGTTTGACACACTCTACTTCTGAATCGCATCATTTTAGAGCACTTCCGATTTTTTATATCATAGATTCGACCTTCGACGATAATTTCTCAGAAAATTGAATGAATGCTTCCATTATTTTGGTCTGTACTATTTTTTATATGGAGGCATGTTTTCTTTTAACTCAAATGCTCTCCTAATATTTGAAACATTTATCTTATCGAAAAATGGATAACACCAGTCGATTTGTCGTATCAAAGAACCCTTATTCTCATAATTTCAGTATTTTTTGAGAGGAAAAACATGTTTCGTCGAATATGTAGCTGGACTATATATAGTAAGGAATATATTGCATTTTTCGCAATACTCCAAAAATATATTTTTGGCCTATCATCCTCTCGAAACATGTTCGATTACATGAAATTTCACCTAAAATCGATAGGTGACTTTGTTAATGCCCTAATTCTATCAATTTTGAAATAACTATGGCTATTTGATTTTAACCTCTTCATTGGATACTCCAAGTTTGACGCACTCTACTTCTGAATCGCATCATTTCAGAGCACTCCCGATTTTTTATATCATAGATTGGTACTTTGAAGACACTTTTTCAGAAAATTGAATGAATACTTCCATTATTTTGGTCTGTACTATTTTTTATATGAAGGCATGTTTTCTTTTAACTTAAATGCTCTCCTAATATTTGAAACATTTATCTTATCGAAAAATGGACAACACCAGCCGATTTGTCGTATCAAAGAACCCTTATTCTCATAATTTCAGTATTTTTTGAGAGAAAAAACATTTTTCGTCAAATATGTAGCTGGACTATAGTAAGGAAAATATTGCATTTTTCGCAATACTCCAAAAATATATTTTTGGCCTATCCTCCTCTCGAAACATATTCGATAAGATTAAACTTCATCTAAAATCGATGGGTGACTTTGTTAATGCCCTAATTCTATAAATTTTTGAATAAATATGGATATTTGATTTTACCCTCTTCATTGGATACTCCAAGTTTGACGCACTCTACTTCTGAATCGCATCATTTTAGAGCTCTCCCGATTTTTTATATCATAGATTGGACCTTTGACGATACTTTCTAAGAGAATTGAATGAATACTTCTATTATTTTGGTATGCAACATTTTTTATATGAGGGCATGTTTTCTTTTAAATTAAATGCTCTCCCAATATTTGAAACATTAATCTTATCGAAAAATGGACAACACCAGTCGATTTGTCGTATCAAAGAACCCTTATTCTCATAATTTCAGTATTTTTTGAGAGGAAAAATATTTTTCGTCAAATATGAAGCTGGAAAATATTGCATTTTTCGCAATACTCCAAAAATATATTTTTGGCCTATCATCCTCTCGAAACATGTTCGATTAGATGAAATTTCATCTAAAATCGATAGGTGACTTTGTTAATGCCCTAATTCTATCAATTTTTGAATAACTATGGATATTTGATTTTACCCTCTTCATTGGATACTCCAAGTTCGACGCACTCTACTTCTAAATCGCATCATTTAAGAGCGCTACCGATTCTTTATATCATAGATTGGACCTTTGACGATACTTTCTCAGAAAATTGAATGAATACTTCCATTATTTTGGTCTGTACTATTTTTTATATGAAGGCATGTTTTCTTTTAACTTAAATGCTCTCCTAATATTTGAAACATTTATCTTATCGAAAAATGGACAACACCAGTCGATTTGTCGTATCAATGAACCCTTATTCTCATAATTTCAGTATTTTTTGAGAGGAAAAACATTTTTCGTCAAATATGTAGCTGGACTATAGTAAGGAAAATATTGTATTTTTCGCAATACTCCAAAAATATATTTTTGGCCTATCATCCTCTCAAAACATGTTCGATTAGATGAAATTTCATCTAAAATCGATAGGTGACTTTGTTAATGCCCTAATTTTATCAATTTTTGAATAACAATGGATATTTCATTTTACCCTCTTCATTGGATACTCCAAGTTTGACCCACTCTACTTCTGAATCGCATCATTTTAGAGCACTCCCGATTTTTTATATCATAGATTGGTCCTTTGAAGACACTTTCTCAGAAAATCGAATGAATACTTCCATTATTTTGGTCTGTACTATTTTTTATATGAAGGCATGTTTTCTTTTAACTTAAATGCTCACCCAATATTTGAAACATTTATCTTATCGGAAAATGGACAACACCAGTCGATTTGTCGTATCAAAGAACCCTTATTCTCATAATTTCAGTATTTTTTGAGAGGAAAAACATTTTTCGTCAAATATGTAGCTGGACTATAGTAAGGAAAATATTACATTTTTCGCAATTCTCCAAAAATATATTTTGAGCCTATCATCATCTAGGAAAATGTTCTATTAGATGAAACTTCATCTAAAATTGATGGGTGACATTGTTAATGCCCTAATTCTATCAATTTTTGAATAACTATGGATATTTGATTTTACCCTCTTCATTGGATACTCCAAGTTTGACGCACTCTACTTTCTCAGAAAATTGAATGAATGCTTCCATTATTTTGGTCTGTACTATTTTTTATATGAAGGCATGTTTTCTTTTAACTTAAATGCTCTCCTAATATTTGAAACATTTATCTTATCGAAAAATGGACAACACCAGTCGATTTGTCGTATCAAAGAACCCTTATTCTGATAATTTCAGTATTTTTCGAGAGGAAAAACATGTTTCGTCAAATATGTAGCTGGACTATAGTAAGGAATATATTGCATTTTTCGCAATACTCCAAAAATATATTTTTGGCCTATCATCCTCTCGAAACATGTTCGATTACATGAAATTTCACCTAAAATTGATAGGTCACTTTGTTAATGCCCTAATTTTATCAATTTTTGAATAACAATGGATATTTCATTTTACCCTCTTCATTGGATACTCCAAGTTTGACACACTCTACTTCTGAATCGCATCATTTTAGAGCACTTCCGATTTTTTATATCATAGATTCGACCTTCGACGATAATTTCTCAGAAAATTGAATGAATGCTTCCATTATTTTGGTCTGTACTATTTTTTATATGGAGGCATGTTTTCTTTTAACTCAAATGCTCTCCTAATATTTGAAACATTTTTCTTATCGAAAAATGGATAACACCAGTCGATTTGTCGTATCAAAGAACCCTTATTCTCATAATTTCAGTATTTTTTGAGAGGAAAAACATGTTTCGTCGAATATGTAGCTGGACTATATATAGTAAGGAATATATTGCATTTTTCGCAATACTCCAAAAATATATTTTTGGCCTATCATCCTCTCGAAACATGTTCGATTACATGAAATTTCACCTAAAATCGATAGGTGACTTTGTTAATGCCCTAATTCTATCAATTTTGAAATAACTATGGCTATTTGATTTTAACCTCTTCATTGGATACTCCAAGTTCGACGCACTCTACTTCTAAATCGCATCATTTAAGAGCGCTACCGATTCTTTATATCATAGATTGGACCTTTGACGATACTTTCTCAGAAAATTGAATGAATACTTCCATTATTTTGGTCTGTACTATTTTTTATATGAAGGCATGTTTTCTTTTAACTTAAATGCTCTCCTAATATTTGAAACATTTATCTTATCGAAAAATGGACAACACCAGTCGATTTGTCGTATCAAAGAACCCTTATTCTGATAATTTCAGTATTTTTCGAGAGGAAAAACATGTTTCGTCAAATATGTAGCTGGACTATAGTAAGGAATATATTGCATTTTTCGCAATACTCCAAAAATATATTTTTGGCCTATCATCCTCTCGAAACATGTTCGATTACATGAAATTTCACCTAAAATTGATAGGTCACTTTGTTAATGCCCTAATTTTATCAATTTTTGAATAACAATGCATATTTCATTTTACCCTCTTCATTGGATACTCCAAGTTTGACACACTCTACTTCTGAATCGCATCATTTTAGAGCACTTCCGATTTTTTATATCATAGATTCGACCTTCGACGATAATTTCTCAGAAAATTGAATGAATGCTTCCATTATTTTGGTCTGTACTATTTTTTATATGGAGGCATGTTTTCTTTTAACTCAAATGCTCTCCTAATATTTGAAACATTTATCTTATCGAAAAATGGATAACACCAGTCGATTTGTCGTATCAAAGAACCCTTATTCTCATAATTTCAGTATTTTTTGAGAGGAAAAACATGTTTCGTCGAATATGTAGCTGGACTATATATAGTAAGGAATATATTGCATTTTTCGCAATACTCCAAAAATATATTTTTGGCCTATCATCCTCTCGAAACATGTTCGATTACATGAAATTTCACCTAAAATCGATAGGTGACTTTGTTAATGCCCTAATTCTATCAATTTTGAAATAACTATGGCTATTTGATTTTAACCTCTTCATTGGATACTCCAAGTTTGACGCACTCTACTTCTGAATCGCATCATTTCAGAGCACTCCCGATTTTTTATATCATAGATTGGTACTTTGAAGACACTTTTTCAGAAAATTGAATGAATACTTCCATTATTTTGGTCTGTACTATTTTTTATATGAAGGCATGTTTTCTTTTAACTTAAATGCTCTCCTAATATTTGAAACATTTATCTTATCGAAAAATGGACAACACCAGCCGATTTGTCGTATCAAAGAACCCTTATTCTCATAATTTCAGTATTTTTTGAGAGAAAAAACATTTTTCGTCAAATATGTAGCTGGACTATAGTAAGGAAAATATTGCATTTTTCGCAATACTCCAAAAATATATTTTTGGCCTATCCTCCTCTCGAAACATATTCGATAAGATTAAACTTCATCTAAAATCGATGGGTGACTTTGTTAATGCCCTAATTCTATAAATTTTTGAATAAATATGGATATTTGATTTTACCCTCTTCATTGGATACTCCAAGTTTGACGCACTCTACTTCTGAATCGCATCATTTTAGAGCTCTCCCGATTTTTTATATCATAGATTGGACCTTTGACGATACTTTCTAAGAGAATTGAATGAATACTTCTATTATTTTGGTATGCAACATTTTTTATATGAGGGCATGTTTTCTTTTAAATTAAATGCTCTCCCAATATTTGAAACATTAATCTTATCGAAAAATGGACAACACCAGTCGATTTGTCGTATCAAAGAACCCTTATTCTCATAATTTCAGTATTTTTTGAGAGGAAAAATATTTTTCGTCAAATATGAAGCTGGAAAATATTGCATTTTTCGCAATACTCCAAAAATATATTTTTGGCCTATCATCCTCTCGAAACATGTTCGATTAGATGAAATTTCATCTAAAATCGATAGGTGACTTTGTTAATGCCCTAATTCTATCAATTTTTGAATAACTATGGATATTTGATTTTACCCTCTTCATTGGATACTCCAAGTTCGACGCACTCTACTTCTAAATCGCATCATTTAAGAGCGCTACCGATTCTTTATATCATAGATTGGACCTTTGACGATACTTTCTCAGAAAATTGAATGAATACTTCCATTATTTTGGTCTGTACTATTTTTTATATGAAGGCATGTTTTCTTTTAACTTAAATGCTCTCCTAATATTTGAAACATTTATCTTATCGAAAAATGGACAACACCAGTCGATTTGTCGTATCAATGAACCCTTATTCTCATAATTTCAGTATTTTTTGAGAGGAAAAACATTTTTCGTCAAATATGTAGCTGGACTATAGTAAGGAAAATATTGTATTTTTCGCAATACTCCAAAAATATATTTTTGGCCTATCATCCTCTCAAAACATGTTCGATTAGATGAAATTTCATCTAAAATCGATAGGTGACTTTGTTAATGCCCTAATTTTATCAATTTTTGAATAACAATGGATATTTCATTTTACCCTCTTCATTGGATACTCCAAGTTTGACCCACTCTACTTCTGAATCGCATCATTTTAGAGCACTCCCGATTTTTTATATCATAGATTGGTCCTTTGAAGACACTTTCTCAGAAAATCGAATGAATACTTCCATTATTTTGGTCTGTACTATTTTTTATATGAAGGCATGTTTTCTTTTAACTTAAATGCTCACCCAATATTTGAAACATTTATCTTATCGGAAAATGGACAACACCAGTCGATTTGTCGTATCAAAGAACCCTTATTCTCATAATTTCAGTATTTTTTGAGAGGAAAAACATTTTTCGTCAAATATGTAGCTGGACTATAGTAAGGAAAATATTACATTTTTCGCAATTCTCCAAAAATATATTTTGAGCCTATCATCATCTAGGAAAATGTTCTATTAGATGAAACTTCATCTAAAATTGATGGGTGACATTGTTAATGCCCTAATTCTATCAATTTTTGAATAACTATGGATATTTGATTTTACCCTCTTCATTGGATACTCCAAGTTTGACGCACTCTACTTTCTCAGAAAATTGAATGAATGCTTCCATTATTTTGGTCTGTACTATTTTTTATATGAAGGCATGTTTTCTTTTAACTTAAATGCTCTCCTAATATTTGAAACATTTATCTTATCGAAAAATGGACAACACCAGTCGATTTGTCGTATCAAAGAACCCTTATTCTGATAATTTCAGTATTTTTCGAGAGGAAAAACATGTTTCGTCAAATATGTAGCTGGACTATAGTAAGGAATATATTGCATTTTTCGCAATACTCCAAAAATATATTTTTGGCCTATCATCCTCTCGAAACATGTTCGATTACATGAAATTTCACCTAAAATTGATAGGTCACTTTGTTAATGCCCTAATTTTATCAATTTTTGAATAACAATGGATATTTCATTTTACCCTCTTCATTGGATACTCCAAGTTTGACACACTCTACTTCTGAATCGCATCATTTTAGAGCACTTCCGATTTTTTATATCATAGATTCGACCTTCGACGATAATTTCTCAGAAAATTGAATGAATGCTTCCATTATTTTGGTCTGTACTATTTTTTATATGGAGGCATGTTTTCTTTTAACTCAAATGCTCTCCTAATATTTGAAACATTTTTCTTATCGAAAAATGGATAACACCAGTCGATTTGTCGTATCAAAGAACCCTTATTCTCATAATTTCAGTATTTTTTGAGAGGAAAAACATGTTTCGTCGAATATGTAGCTGGACTATATATAGTAAGGAATATATTGCATTTTTCGCAATACTCCAAAAATATATTTTTGGCCTATCATCCTCTCGAAACATGTTCGATTACATGAAATTTCACCTAAAATCGATAGGTGACTTTGTTAATGCCCTAATTCTATCAATTTTGAAATAACTATGGCTATTTGATTTTAACCTCTTCATTGGATACTCCAAGTTTGACGCACTCTACTTCTGAATCGCATCATTTCAGAGCACTCCCGATTTTTTATATCATAGATTGGTACTTTGAAGACACTTTTTCAGAAAATTGAATGAATACTTCCATTATTTTGGTCTGTACTATTTTTTATATGAAGGCATGTTTTCTTTTAACTTAAATGCTCTCCTAATATTTGAAACATTTATCTTATCGAAAAATGGACAACACCAGCCGATTTGTCGTATCAAAGAACCCTTATTCTCATAATTTCAGTATTTTTTGAGAGAAAAAACATTTTTCGTCAAATATGTAGCTGGACTATAGTAAGGAAAATATTGCATTTTTCGCAATACTCCAAAAATATATTTTTGGCCTATCCTCCTCTCGAAACATATTCGATAAGATTAAACTTCATCTAAAATCGATGGGTGACTTTGTTAATGCCCTAATTCTATCAATTTTTGAATAAATATGGATATTTGATTTTACCCTCTCCATTGGATACTCCAAACATGTTCGATTAGATGAAATTTCATCTAAAATTGATAGGTGACTTTGTTAATGCCCTAATTCTATCAATTTTTGAATAACTATGGATATTTGATTTTACCCTCTTCATTGGATACTCCAAGTTTGACGCACTCTACTTGTGAATCGCATCATTTTAGAGCACTACCGATTTTTTATATCATAGATTGGACCTTTGACGATACTTTCTCTGAAAATTGAATGAATACTTCCATTATTTTGGTCTGTACTATTTTTTATATGAAGGCATGTTTTGTTTTAACTTAAATGCTCTCCTAATATTTGAAACATTCATCTTATCGAAAAATGGACAACACCAGTCGATTTGTCGTATCAAAGAACCCTTATTCTCATAATTTCAGTATTTTTTGAGAGGAAAAACATGTTTCGTCAAATATGTAGCTGGACTATAGTAAGGAATATATTGCATTTTTCGCAATACTCCAAAAATATATTTGCGCCTATCCTCCTCTCGAAACATATTCGATTGGATGAAATTTCATCTAAAATCGATAGGTGACATTGTTAATGCCCTAATTCTATCAATTTTTGAATAACTATGGATATTTGATTTTACCCTCTTCATTGGATACTCCAAGTTTGACGCACTCTACTTCTGAATCGCATCATTTTAGAGCACTCCCGATTTTTCATATCATAGATTGGACCTTTGACGATACTTTCTCAGAAAATAGAATGAATACTCCCATTATTTTGGTCTGTACTATTTTTTGTATGAAGGCATGTTTCCTTTTAACTTAAATGCTCTCCTAATATTTGAAACATTTATCTTATCGAAAAATGGACAACACCAGTCGATTTGTCGTATCAAAGAACCCTTATTCTCATAATTTCAGTATTTTTTGAGAGGAAAAACATTTTTGGTCAAATATGTAGCTGGACTATAGTAAGGAATATATTGCATTTTTCGCAATACTCCAAAAATATATTTTTGGCCTATCATACTCTCGAAACATGTTCGATTAGATGAAATTCCACCTAAAATCGATAGGTTACTTTGTTAATGCCCTAGTTCTATCAATTTTTGAATAACTATGGATATTTGATTTTACCCTCTTCATTGGATACTCCAAGTTTGACGCACTCTACTTCTGAATCGCATCATTTTAGAGCACTCCCAGTTCTTTATATCATAGATTGGACCTTCGACGATACTTCCTTAGAAAATTGAATCAATACTTCCATTATTTTGGTCTGTACTATTTTTTATATGAAGGCATGTTTTCTTTTAACTTAAATGCTCTCCTAATATTTGAAACATTTATCTTATCGAAAAATGGACAACACCAGTCGATTTGTCGTATCAATGAACCCTTATTCTCATAATTTCAGTATTTTTTGAGAGGAAAAACATTTTTCGTCAAATATGTAGCTAGACTATAGTAAGAAAAATATTGCATTTTTCGCAATTCTCCAAAATTATATTTTGGGCCTATCATCCTCTCGGAACATGTTCGATTAGATGAAATTTCACCTAAAATCGATAGGTAACTTTGTTAACGCCCTAATTCTATCAATTTTTTAATAACTATGGCTATTTGATTTTAACCTCTTCATTGGATACTCCAAGTTTGACGCACTCTACTTCTGAATCGCATCATTTTAGAGCACTCCCGATTTTTTATATCATAGATTGGACCTTTGACGATACTTTCTAAGAAAATTGGATGAATACTTCTATTATTTTGGTATGCAACATTTTTTATATGAGGGCATGTTTTCTTTTAAATTAAATGCTCTCCTAATATTTGAAACATACATCTTATCGAAAAATGGACAACACCAGTCGATTTGTCGTACCAAAGAACCCTTATTCTCATCATTTCAGTATTTTTTGAGAGGAAAAATATTTTTCGTCAAATATGTAGCTGGAATATTGCATTTTTCGCAATACTCCAAAAATATATTTTTGGCCTATCATCCTCCCGAAACATGTTCGATTAGATGAAATTTCATCTAAAATCGATAGGTGACTTTGTTAATGCCCTAATTTTATCAATTTTTGAATAACTATGGATGTTTGATTTTACCCTCTTCATTGGATACTCCAAGTTTGACGCACTCTACTTCTGAATCGCATAATTTTAGAGCACTCCCGATTTTTTATATCATAGATTGGACCTTTGACGTTACTTTCTCAGGAAATTGAATGAATACTTCCATTATTTTGGTCTGTACTATTTTTTATATGAAGGCATGTTTTCTTTTAACTTAAATGCTCTCCTAATATTTGAAACAATTATCTTATCGAAAAATGGACAACACCAGTCGATTTGTCGTATCAAAGAACACTTATTCTCATAATTTCAGTATTTTTTGAGAGTAAAATCATTTTTCGTCAAATATGTAGCTGGAAAATATTGCATTTTTCGCAATTCTCCAAAAATATATTTTGGGCCTATCATCATCTCGAAAAATGTTCGATTAGATGAAATTCCATCTAAAATCGATAGGTGACTTTGTTAATGCCCAAATTCTATCAATTTTTGAATAACTATGGATATTTGATTTTACCCTGTTCATTGGATACTCCAAGTTTGACGCACTCTACTTCTGAATCGCATCATTTTAGAGCACTCCCGATTTTTTATATCATAGATTGGTACTTTGAAGACACTTTCTCAGAAAATTGAATGAATACTTCCATTATTTTGGTCTGTACTAAAAAATAGTACAGACGCACTCTACTTCTGAATCGCATCATTTTAGAGCACTTCCGATTTTTTATATCATAGATTCGACCGGTGACGATACTTTCTCAGAAAATTGAATGAATACTTCCATTATTTTGGTCTGTACTATTTTTTATATGAAGGCATGTTTTCTTTTAATTTAAATGCTCTCCTGATATTTGAAACATTTATCTTATCGAAAAATGGACAACACCATTCGATTTGTCGTATCAATGATTATTCTCATAATTTCAGTATTTTTTGAGAGGAAAAACATTTTTCGTCAAATATGTAGTAAGGAATATATTGCATTTTTCGCAATTCTCCAAAAATATATTTTGGGCCTATCATCCTCTCGGAAAATGTTCGATTAGATGAAACTCCATCTAAAATCGATGGGTGACTTTGTTGTTGCCCTAATTCTATCAATTTTTGAATAAATATGGATATTTGATTTTACCCTCTTCATTGGATACTCCAAGTTTGACGCACTCTACATCTGAATCGCATCATTTTAGAGCTCTCCCGATTTTTTATATCATAGATTGGACCTTTGACGATACTTTTTAAGAAAATTGAATGAATACTTCTATTATTTTGGTATGCAACATTTTTTATATGAGGGCATGTTTTCTTTTAAATTAAATGCTCTCCTAATATTTGAAACATTAATCCTATCGAAAAATGGACAACACCAGTCGATTTGTCGTATCAAAGAACCCTTATTCTCATAATTTCAGTATTTTTTGAGAGGAAAAACATTTTTCGTCAAATATGTAGCTGGACTATAGTAAGGAAAATATTGCATTTTCCGCAATTCTCCAAAAATATATTTTGGGCCTATCATTCTCTCGGAAAATGTTCGATTAGATGAAACTTCATCTAAAATCGATGGGTGACTTTGTTAATGCCCTAATTCTATCAATTTTTGAATAAATATGGATATTTGATTTTACCCTCTTCATGGGATACTCCAAGTTTGACGCACTCTACTTCTGAATCGCATCATTTTAGAGCACTCCCGATTTTTTATATCATAGATTGGACCTTTGACGATACTTTCTCAGAAAATTGAATGAATGCTTCCATTATTTTGGCCTGTACTATTTTTTATATGAAGGCATGTTTTCTTTTAACTCAAATGCTCTCCTAATATTTGAAACATTTATCTTATCGAAAAATGGATAACACCAGTCGATTTGTCGTATCAAAGAACCCTTATTCTCATAATTTCAGTATTTTTTGAGAGGAAAAACATGTTTCGTCAAATATGTAGCTGGACTATATATAGTA
Organism: Galeruca laticollis; assembly: GCA_963921935.1. Taxonomy (NCBI): domain Eukaryota; kingdom Metazoa; phylum Arthropoda; class Insecta; order Coleoptera; family Chrysomelidae; genus Galeruca; species Galeruca laticollis. The sequence goes on along the minus strand of OY998185.1, from coordinate 55,493,469 downwards.
AGGAATATATTGCATTTTTCGCAATACTCCAAAAATATATTTTTGGCCTATCATCCTCTCGAAACATGTTCGATTACATGAAATTTCACCTAAAATCGATAGGTGACTTTGTGAATGCCCTAATTCTATCAATTTTTGAATAACTATGGCTATTTGATTTTAACCTCTTCATTGGATACTCCAAGTTTGACGCACTCTACTACTGAATCGCATAATTTCAGAGCACTCCCGATTTTTTATATCATAGATTGGTACTTTGAAGACACTTTTTCAGAAAATTGAATGAATACTTCCATTATTTTGGTCTGTACTATTTTTTATATGAAGGCATGTTTTCTTTTAACTTAAATGCTCTCCTAATATTTGGAACATTTATCTTATCGAAAAATGGACAACACCAGTCGATTTGTCGTATCAATGAACCCTTATTCTCATAATTTCAGTATTTTTTGAGAGGAAAAACATTTTTCGTCAAATATGTAGCTGGACTATAGTAAGGAAAATATTGTATTTTTCGCAATACTCCAAAAATATATTTTTGGCCTATCATCCTCTCAAAACATGTTCGATTATATGAAATTACATCTAAAATCGATAGGTGACTTTGTTAATGCCCTAATTTTATCAATTTTTGAATAACAATGGATATTTCATTTTACCCTCTTCATTGGATACTCCAAGTTTGACCCACTCTACTTCTGAATCGCATCATTTTAGAGCACTCCCGATTTTTTATATCATAGATTGGTCCTTTGAAGACACTTTCTCAGAAAATCGAATGAATACTTCCATTATTTTGGTCTGTACTATTTTTTATATGAAGGCATGTTTTCTTTTAACTTAAATGCTCACCCAATATTTGAAACATTTATCTTATCGGAAAATGGACAACACCAGTCGATTTGTCGTATCAAAGAACCCTTATTCTCATAATTTCAGGGTTTTTTGAGAGGAAAAACATTTTTCGTCAAATATGTAGCTGGACTATAGTAAGGAAAATATTGCATTTTTCGCAATTCTCCAAAAATATATTTTGAGCCTATCATCATCTAGGAAAATGTTCTATTAGATGAAACTTCATCTAAAATTGATGGGTGACATTGTTAATGCCCTAATTCTATCAATTTTTGAATAACTATGGATATTTGATTTTACCCTCTTCATTGGATACTCCAAGTTTGACGCACTCTACTTTCTCAGAAAATTGAATGAATGCTTCCATTATTTTGGTCTGTACTATTTTTTATATGAAGGCATGTTTTCTTTTAACTTAAATGCTCTCCTAATATTTGAAACATTTATCTTATCGAAAAATGGACAACACCAGTCGATTTGTCGTATCAAAGAACCCTTATTCTGATAATTTCAGTATTTTTCGAGAGGAAAAACATGTTTCGTCAAATATGTAGCTGGACTATAGTAAGGAATATATTGCATTTTTCGCAATACTCCAAAAATATATTTTTGGCCTATCATCCTCTCGAAACATGTTCGATTACATGAAATTTCACCTAAAATCGATAGGTGACTTTGTGAATGCCCTAATTCTATCAATTTTTGAATAACTATGGCTATTTGATTTTAACCTCTTCATTGGATACTCCAAGTTTGACACACTCTACTTCTGAATCGCATCATTTTAGAGCACTTCCGATTTTTTATATCATAGATTCGACCTTCGACGATACTTTCTCAGAAAATTGAATGAATACTTCCATTATTTTGGTCTGTACTATTTTTTATATGAAGGCATGTTTTCTTTTAACTTAAATGCTCTCCTAATATTTGAAACATTTATCTTATCGAAAAATGGACAACACCAGCCGATTTGTCGTATCAAAGAACCCTCATTCTCATAATTTCAGTATTTTTTGAGAGGAAAAACATTTTTCGTCAAATATGTAGCTGGACTATAGTAAGGAAAATATTGCATTTTCCGCAATTCTCCAAAAATATATTATGGGCCTATCATCCTCTCGGAAAATGTTCGATTAGATGAAACTTCATCTAAAATCGATGGGTGACTTTGTTAATGCCCTAATTCTATCAATTTTTGAATAAATATGGATATTTGATTTTACCCTCTTCATGGGATACTCCAAGTTTGACGCACTCTACTTCTGAATCGCATCATTTTAGAGCACTCCCGATTTTTTATATCATAGATTGGACCTTTGACGATACTTTCTCAGAAAATTGAATGAATGCTTCCATTATTTTGGTCTGTACTATTTTTTATATGAAGGCATGTTTTCTTTTAACTCAAATGCTCTCCTAATATTTGAAACATTTATTTGTCGTATCAAAGAACCCTTATTCTCATAATTTCAGTATTTTTTGAGAGGAAAAACATGTTTCGTCAAATATGTAGCTGGACTATAGTAAGAAAAATATTGCATTATTCGCAATACTCCAAAAATATATTTTGGGCATATCATCCTCTCGAAACATGTTCGATTACATGAAATTTCACCTAAAATCGATAGGTCACTTTGTTAATGCCCTAATTCTATCAATTTTTGAATAACTATGGCTATTTGATTTTAACCTCTTCATTGGATACTCCAAGTTTGACACACTCTACTTCTGAATCGCATCATTTTAGAGCACTTCCGATTTTTTATATCATAGATTCGACCTTCGACGATACTTTCTCAGAAAATTGAATGAATACTTCCATTATTTTGGTCTGTACTATTTTTTATATGAAGGCATGTTTTCTTTTAACTTAAATGCTCTCCTAATATTTGAAACATTTATCTTATCGAAAAATGGACAACACCAGCCGATTTGTCGTATCAAAGAACCCTTATTATCATAATTTCAGTATTTTTTGAGAGGAAAAACATTTTTCGTCAAATATGTAGCTGGACTATAGTAAGGAAAATATTGCATTTTCCGCAATTCTCCAAAAATATATTTTGGGCCTATCATCCTCTCGGAAAATGTTCGATTAGATGAAACTTCATCTAAAATCGATGGGTGACTTTGTTAATGCCCTAATTCTATCAATTTTTGAATAAATATGGATATTTGATTTTACCCTCTTCATGGGATATTCCAAGTTTGACGCACTCTACTTCTGAATCGCATCATTTTAGAGCACTCCCGATTTTTTATATCATAGATTGGACCTTTGACGATACTTTCTCAGAAAATTGAATGAATGCTTCCATTATTTTGGTCTGTACTATTTTTTATATGAAGGCATGTTTTCTTTCAACTCAAATGCTCTCCTAATATTTGAAACATTTATTTGTCGTATCAAAGAACCCTTATTCTCATAATTTCAGTATTTTTTGAGAGGAAAAACATGTTTCGTCAAATATGTAGCTGGACTATAGTAAGGAATATATTGCATTTTTCGCAATACTCCATAAATATATTTTTGACGCACTCTACTTCTGAATCGCATCATTTTAGAGCACTTCCGATTTTTTATATCATAGATTCGACCGGTGACGATACTTTCTCAGAAAATTGAATGAATACTTCCATTATTTTGGTCTGTACTATTTTTTATATGAAGGCATGTTTTCTTCTAATTTAAATGCTCTCCTGATATTTGAAACATTTATCTTATCGAAAAATGGACAACACCAGTCGATTTGTCGTATCAATGAACCCTTATTCTCATAATTTCAGTATTTTTTGAGAGGAAAAACATTTTTCGTCAAATATGTAGCTGGACTATAGTAAGGAAAATATTGCATTTTTCGCAATACTCCAAAAATATATTTTGGGCCTATCATCCTCTCGGAAAATGTTCGATTAGATGAAACTCCATCTAAAATCGATGGGTGACTTTGTTAATTCCCTAATTCTATAAATTTTTGAATAAATATGGATATTTGATTTTACCCTCTTCATTGGATACTCCAAGTTTGACGCACTCTACTTCTGAATAGCATCATTTTAGAGCTCTCCCGATTTTTTATATCATAGATTGGACCTTTGACGATACTTTCTAAGAGAATTGAATGAATACTTCTATTATTTTGGTATGCAACATTTTTTATATGAGGGCATGTTTTCTTTTAAATTAAATGCTCTCCCAATATTTGAAACATTAATCTTATCGAAAAATGGACAACACCAGTCGATTTGTCGTATCAATGAACCCTTATTCTCATAATTTCAGTATTTTTTGAGAGGAAAAATATTTTTCGTCAAATATGAAGCTGGAAAATATTGCATTTTTCGCAATACTCCAAAAATATATTTTTGGCCTATCATCCTCTCGAAACATGTTCGATTAGATGAAATTTCATCTAAAATCGATAGGTGACTTTGTTAATGCCCTAATTCTATCAATTTTTGAATAACTATGGATATTTGATTTTACCCTCTTCATTGGATACTCCAAGTTTGACGCACTATACTTCTGAATCGCATCATTTAAGAGCGCTACCGATTCTTTATATCATAGATTGGACCTTTGACGATACTTTCTCAGAAAATTGAATGAATACTTCCATTATTTTGGTCTGTACTATTTTTTATATGAAGGCATGTTTTCTTTTAACTTAAATGCTCTCCTAATATTTGAAACATTTATCTTATCGAAAAATGGACACCAGTCGATTTGTCGTATCAATGAACCCTTATTCTCATAATTTCAGTATTTTTTGAGAGGAAAAACATTTTTCGTCAAATATGTAGCTGGAAAATATTGTATTTTTCGCAATACTCCAAAAATATATTTTTGGCCTATCATCCTCTCAAAACATGTTCGATTAGATGAAATTTCATCTAAAATCGATAGGTGACTTTGTTAATGCCCTAATTTTATCAATTTTTGGATAACAATGGATATTTCATTTTACCCTCTTCATTGGATACTCCAAGTTTGACCCACTCTACTTCTGAATCGCATCATTTTAGAGCACTCCCGATTTTTTATATCATAGATTGGTCCTTTGAAGACACTTTCTCAGAAAATCGAATGAATACTTCCATTATTTTGGTCTGTACTATTTTTTATATGAAGGCATGTTTTCTTTTAACTTAAATGCTCACCCAATATTTGAAACATTTATCTTATCGGAAAATGGACAACACCAGTCGATTTGTCGTATCAAAGAACCCTTATTCTCATAATTTCAGTATTTTTTGAGAGGAAAAACATTTTTCGTCAAATATGTAGCTGGACTATAGTAAGGAAAATATTGCATTTTTCGCAATTCTCCAAAAATATATTTTGAGCCTATCATCATCTAGGAAAATGTTCTATTAGATGAAAATTCATCTAAAATTGATGGGTGACATTGTTAATGCCCTAATTCTATCAATTTTTGAATAACTATGGATATTTGATTTTACCCTCTTCATTGGATACTCCAAGTTTGACGCACTCTACTTTCTCAGAAAATTGAATGAATGCTTCCATTATTTTGGTCTGTACTATTTTTTATATGAAGGCATGTTTTCTTTTAACTTAAATGCTCTCCTAATATTTGAAACATTTATCTTATCGAAAAATGGACAACACCAGTCGATTTGTCGTATCAAAGAACCCTTATTCTGATAATTTCAGTATTTTTCGAGAGGAAAAACATGTTTCGTCAAATATGTAGCTGGACTATAGTAAGGAATATATTGCATTTTTCGCAATACTCCAAAAATATATTTTTGGCCTATCATCCTCTCGAAACATGTTCGATTACATGAAATTTCACCTAAAATCGATAGGTCACTTTGTTAATGCCCTAATTCTATCAATTCTTGAATAACTATGGCTATTTGATTTTAACCTCTTCATTGGATACTCCAATTTTGACACACTCTACTTCTGAATCGCATCATTTTAGAGCACTTCCGATTTTTTATATCATAGATTCGACCTTCGACGATACTTTCTCAGAAAATTGAATGAATACTTCCATTATTTTGGTCTGTACTATTTTTTATATGAAGGCATGTTTTCTTTTAACTTAAATGCTCTCCTAATATTTGAAACATTTATCTTATCGAAAAATGGACAACACCAGCCGATTTGTCGTATCAAAGAACCCTTATTCTCATAATTTCAGTATTTTTTGAGAGAAAAAACATTTTTCGTCAAATATGTAGCTGGACTATAGTAAGGAAAATATTGCATTTTTCGCAATACTCCAAAAATATATTTTGGGCCTATCATCCTCTCGGAAAATGTTCGATTAGATGAAACTCCATCTAAAATCGATGGGTGACTTTGTTAATGCCCTAATTCTATCAATTTTTGAATAAATATGGATATTTGATTTTACCCTCTTCATTGGATACTCCAAGTTTGACGCACTCTACTTCTGAATCGCATCATTTTAGAGCTCTCCCGATTTTTTATATCATAGATTGGACCTTTGACGATACTTTATAAGAGAATTGAATGAATACTTCTATTATTTTGGTATGCAACATTTTTTATATGAGGGCATGTTTTCTTTTAAATTAAATGCTCTCCTAATATTTGAAACCTGCATCTTATCGAAAAATGGACAACACCAGTCGATTTGTCGTATCGAAGAACCCTTATTCTCATAATTTCAGTATTTTTTGAGAGAAAAATATTTTTCGTCAAATATGTAGCTGGACTATAGTAAGGAAAATATTGTATTTTTCGCAATACTCCAAAAATATATTTTTGGCCTATCATCCCCTCGAAACATGTTCGATTAGATGAAATTTCATCTAAAATCGATAGGTGACTTTGTTAATGCCCTAATTCTATCAATTTTTGAATAACTATGGATATTTGATTTTACCCTCTTCATTGGATACTCCAAGTTTGACGCACTCTACTTCTGAATCGCATCATTTCAGAGCACTACCGATTTTTTATATCATAGATTGGACCTTTGACGATACTTTCTCAGAAAATTGAATGAATACTTCCATTATTTTGGTCTGTACTATTTTTTATATGAAGGCATGTTTTCTTTTAACTTAAATGCTCTCCTAATATTTGAAACATTCATCTTATCGAAAAACGGATAACACCAGTCGATTTGTCGTATCAAAGAACCCTTATTCTCATAAATTCAGTATTTTTTGAGAGGAAAAATATTTTTCGTCAAATATGTAGCTGGACATAGTAAGGAAAATATTGCATTTTTCGCAATACTCCAAAAATATATTTTTGGCCTATCATCCCCTCGAAACATGTTCGATTAGATGAAATTTCATCTGAAATTGATAGGTGACTTTGTTAATGCCCTAATTCTATCAATTTTTGAATAACTATGGATATTTGATTTTACCCTCTTCATTGGATACTCCAAGTTTGACGCACTCTACTTCTGAATCGCATCATTTTAGAGCACTACCGATTTTTTATATCATAGATTGGACCTTCGACGATACTTTCTCAGAAAATTGAATGAATACTTCCATTATTTTGGTCTGTACTATTTTTTATATGAAGGCATGTTTTGTTTTAACTTAAATGCTCTCCTAATATTTGAAACATTTATCTTATCGAAAAATGGACAACACCAGCCGATTTGTCGTATCAAAGAACCCTTATTCTCATAATTTCAGTATTTTTTGAGAGAAAAAACATTTTTCGTCAAATATGTAGCTGGAAAATATTGCATTTTTCGCAATACTCCAAAAATATATTTTTGGCCTATCCTCCTCTCGAAACATATTCGATTGGATGAAATTTCATCTAAAATCGATAGGTGACATTGTTAATGCCCTAATTCTGTCAATTTTTGAATAACTATGGATATTTGATTTTACCCTCTTCATTGGATACTCCAAGTTTGACGCACTCTACTTCTGAATCGCATCATTTTAGAGCACTCCCGATTTTTTATATCATAGATTGGACCTTTGACGATACTTTCCAGAAAATTGAATGAATACTTCCATTATTTTGGTCTGTACTATTTTTTATATGAAGGCATGTTTTCTTTTACTTTAAATGCTCTTCTAATATTTGAAACATTTATCTTATCGAAAAATGGACAAAACCAGTCGATTTGTCGTATCAAAGAACCCTTATTCTCATAATTTCAGTATTTTTTGAGAGGAAAAACATTTTTCGTCAAATATGTAGCATATGTAAGGAATATATTGCATTTTTCGCAATACTCCAAAAATATATTTTTGGCCTATCATCCTCTCGAAACATGTTCGATTAGATGAAATTCCATCTAAAATCGATAGGTGACTTTGTTAATGCCCTTATTCTATCGATTTTTGTATAACTATGGATATTTGATTTTACCCTCTTCATTGGATACTCCAAGTTTGACGCACTCTACTTCTGAATCGCATCATTTTAGAGCACTACCGATTTTTTATATCATAGATTGGACCTTTGACGATACTTTCTCAGAAAATTGAATGAATACTTCCATTATTTTGGTCTGTACTATTTTTTATATGAAGGCATGTTTTCTTTTAACTTAAATGCTCTCCTAATATTTGAAACATTTATCTTATCGAAAAATGGACAACACCAGTCGATTTGTCGTATCAATGAACCCTTATTCTCATAATTTCAGTATTTTTTGAGAGGAAAAACATTTTTCGTCAAATATGTAGCTAGACTATAGTAAGAAAAATATTGCATTTTTCGCAATTCTCCAAAATTATATTTTGGGCCTATCATCCTCTCGGAACATGTTCGATTAGATGAAACTTCATCTAAAATCGATGGGTGACTTTGTTAATGCCCTAATTCTATCAATTTTTGAATAAATATGGATATTTGATTTTACCCTCTTCATTGGATACTCCAAGTTTGACGCACTCTACTTCTGAATCGCATCATTTTAGGGCACTCCCGATTTTTTATATCATAGATTGGACCTTTGACGATACTTTCTCAGAAAATTGAATGAATGCTTCCATTATTTTGGTCTGTACTATTTTTTATATGAAGGCATGTTTTCTTTTAACTTAAATGCTCTCCTAATATTTGAAACATTTATCTTATCGAAAAATGGACAACACCAGTCGATTTGTCGTATCAAAGAACCCTTATTCTCAAAATTTCAGTATTTTTTGAGAGGAAAAACATGTTTCGTCAAATATGTAGCTGGACTGTAGTAAGGAATATATTGCATTTTTCGCAATACTCCAAAAATATATTTTTGGCCTATCATCCTCTCGAAACATGTTCGATTACATGAAATTTCACCTAAAATCGATAGGTAACTTTGTTAACGCCCTAATTCTATCAATTTTTGAATAACTATGGATATTTGATTTTACCCTCTTCATTGGATACTCCAAGTTTGACGCACTCTACTTCTGAATCGCATCATTTTAGAGCACTCCCGATTTTTTATATCATAGATTGGACCTTTGACGATACTTTCTCAGAAAATTGAATAAATACTTCCATTATTTTGGTCTGTACTATTTTTTATATGAAGGCATGTTTTCTTTTACTTTAAATGCTCTTCTAATATTTGAAACATTTATCTTATCGAAAAATGGACAAAACCAGTCGATTTGTCGTATCAAAGAACCCTTATTCTCATAATTTCAGTATTTTTTGAGAGGAAAAACATTTTTCGTCAAATATGTAGCATATGTAAGGAATATATTGCATTTTTCGCAATACTCCAAAAATATATTTTTGGCCTATCATCCTCTCGAAACATGTTCGATTAGATGAAATTCCATCTAAAATGGATAGGTGACTTTGTTAATGCTTTTATTCTATCAATTTTTGTATAACTATGGATATTTGATTTTACCCTCTTCATTGGATACTCCATGTTTGACGCACTCTACTCCTGAATCGCATCATTTTAGAGTATTCCCGATTTTTCATATCATAGATTGGACCTTTGACGATACTTTCTCAGAAAATTGAATGAATGCTTCCATTATTTTGGTCTGTACTATTTTTTATATGAAGGCATGTTTTCTTTTAACTTAAATGCACTCCTAATATTTGAAACATTTATCTTATCGAAAAATGGACAACACCAGTCGATTTGTCGTATCAAAGAACCCTTATTCTCATAATTTCAGTATTTTTTGAGAGGAAAAACATTTTTCGTCAAATATGTAGCTGGACTATAGTAAGGAAAATATTGCATTTTTCGCAATACTCCTAAAATATATTTTTGGCCTATCATCCTCTCGATACATGTTCGATTAGATGGAATTTCACCTAAAATCGATAGGTGACTTTGTTAATGCCCTAATTCTATCAATTTTTGAATAACTATGGATATTTGATTTCAACCTCTTCATTGGATACTCCAAGTTTGACGCACTCTACTTCTGGATCGCATCATTTTAGAGCACTCCCAATTTTTTATATCATAGATTGGACCTTTGATGATACTTTCTCAGAAAATTGAATGAATACTTCCAATATTTTGGTCTGTACTATTTTTTATATGAAGGCATGTTTTCTTTTAACTTAAATGCTCTCCTAATATTTGAAACATTTATCTTATCGGAAAATGGACAACACCAGTCGATTTGTCGTATCAAAAAACATTTTTCGTCAAATATGTAGCTGGACTATAGTAAGGAATATATTGCATTTTTCGCAATACTCCAAAAATATATTTTTGGCCTATCCTCCTCTCGAAACATATTCGATTAGATGAAATTCCACCTAAAATCGATAGGTTACTTTGTTAATGCCCTTATTCTATCAATTTTTGAATAAATATGGATATTTGATTTTACCCTCTTCATTGGATACTCCAAGTTTGACGCACTCTACTTCTGAATCGCATCATTTTAGAGCTCTCCCGATTCCTTATATCATAGATTGGACCTTTGACGATACTTTCTAAGAAAATTGAATGAATACTTCTATTATTTTGGTATGCAACATTTTTTATATGAAGGCATGTTTTCTTTTAAATTAAATGCTCTCCTAATATTTGAAACATTCATCTTATCAAAAAATGGACAACACCAGTCGATTTGTCGTATCAATGAACCCTTATTCTCATAATTTCAGTATTTTTTGAGAGGAAAAACATTTTTCGTCAAATATGTAGCTGGACTATAGTAAGGAAAATATTGCATTTTTCGCAATACTCCTAAAATATATTTTTGGCCTATCATCCTCTCGATACATGTTCGATTAGATGGAATTTCACCTAAAATCGATAGGTGACTTTGTTAATGCCCTAATTCTATCAATTTTTGAATAACTATGGATATTTGATTTCAACCTCTTCATTGGATACTCCAAGTTTGACGCACTCTACTTCTGGATCGCATCATTTTAGAGCACTCCCAATTTTTTATATCATAGATTGGACCTTTGATGATACTTTCTCAGAAAATTGAATGAATACTTCCAATATTTTGGTCTGTACTATTTTTTATATGAAGGCATGTTTTCTTTTAACTTAAATGCTCTCCTAATATTTGAAACATTTATCTTATCGGAAAATGGACAACACCAGTCGATTTGTCGTATCAAAAAACATTTTTCGTCAAATATGTAGCTGGACTATAGTAAGGAATATATTGTATTTTTCGCAATACTCCAAAAATATATTTTTGTCCTATCATCCTCTCGAAACATGTTCGATTAGATGAAATTTCATCTAAAATCGATAGGTGATTTTGTTAATGCCCTAATTCTATCAATTTTTGAATAACTATGGATATTTGATTTTACCCTCTTCATTGGATACTCCAAGTTTGACGCACTCTACTTCTGAATCGCATCATTTTAGAGCTCTCCCGATTTCTTATATCATAGATTGGACCTTTGACGATACTTTCTAAGAAAATTGAATGAATACTTCTATTATTTTGGTATGCAACATTTTTTATATGAAGGCATGTTTTCTTTCAAATTAAATGCTCTCCTAATATTTGAAACATTTATCTTATCGAAAAATGGACAACACCAGTCGATTTGTCGTATCAAAAAACCCTTATTCTCATAATTTCAGTATTTTTGAGAGGAAAAACATTTTTCGTCAAATATGTAGCTGGACTATAGTAAGGAATATATTGTATTTTTCGCAATACTCCAAAAATATATTGTTGGCCTATCATCCTCTCGAAACATGTTCGATTAGATGAAATTTCATATAAAATCGATAGGTGACTTTGTTAATGCCCTAATTCTATCAATTTTTGAATAACTATGGATATTTGATTTTACCCTCTTCATTGGATACTCCAAGTTTGACGCACTCTACTTCTGAATCGCATCATTTTAGAGCACTCATGATTTTTTATATCATAGATTGCACCTTTGACGATACTTTCTCAGAAAATTGAATGAATACTTCCATTATTTTGGTCTGTACTATTTTTTATATGAAGGCATGTTTTCTTTTAACTTAAATGCTCTCCTAATATTTGAAACATTTATCTTATCGAAAAATGGACACCAGTCGATTTGTCGTATCAAAGAAACCTTATTCTCATAATTTCAGTATTTTTTGAGAGGAAAAACATTTTTCGTCAAATATGTAAGGAAAATATTGCATTTTTCGCAATACTCCCAAAATATATTTTTGGCCTATCATTCTCTCGAAACATGTTCGATTAGATGAAATTTCATCTAAAATCGATAGGTGACTTTGTTAATGCCCTAATTCTATCAATTTTTGAATAACTATGGATATTTGATTTTACCCTCTTCATTGGATACTCCAAGTTTGACGCACTCTACTTCTGAATCGCATAATTTTAGAGCACTCCCGATTTTTTATATCATAGATTGGACCTTTGACGTTACTTTCTCAGGAAATTGAATGAATACGCCCATTATTTTGGTCTGTACTATTTTTTATATGAAGGCATGTTTTCTTTTAACTTAAATGCTCTCCTAATATTTGAAACATTTATCTTATCGAAAAATGGACAACACCAGTCGATTTGTCGTATCAAAGAACACTTATTCTCATAATTTCAGTATTTTTTGAGAGTAAAATCATTTTTCGTCAAATATGTAGCTGGAAAATATTGCATTTTTCGCAATTCTCCAAAAATATATTTTGGGCCTATCATCCTCTCGAAAAATGTTCGATTACATGAAATTCCATCTAAAATCGATAGGTGACTTTGTTAATGCCCAAATTCTATCAATTTTTGAATAACTATGGATATTTGATTTTACCCTCTTCATTGGATACTCCAAGTTTGACGCACTCTACTTCTGAATCGCATCATTTTAGAGCACTCCCGATTTTTTATATCATAGATTGGATCTTTGACGATACTTTCTCAGAAAATTGAATGAAAACTTCCATTATTTTGGTCTGTACTATTTTTTATATGAAGGCATGTTTTCATTTAACTTAAATGCTCTCCTAATATTTGAAAGATTCATCTTATCGAAAAATGGACAACACCAGTCGATTTGTCGTATCAAAGAACCTGTATTCTCATAATTTCAGTATTTTTTGAGAGGAAAAACATTTTTCGTCAAATATGTAGCTGGACTATTGTAAGAAAATTATTGCATTTTTCGCAATTCTCCAAAAATATATTTTGGGCCTATCATCCTCTCGAAAAATGTTCGATTAGATGAAATTCCATCTAAAATCGATAGGTGACTTTGTTAATGCCCTAATTCTATCAATTTTTTAATAACTATGGATATTTGATTTTACCCTCTTCATTGGATACTCCAAGTTTGGCGCACTCTACTTCTGAATCGCATGATTTTAGAGCACTCCCGATTTTTTATATCATAGATTGGACCTTTGACGATACTTTCTCAGGAAATTGAATGAATACTTCCATTATTTTGGTCTGTACTATTTTTTATATGAAGGCATGTTTTCTTTTAACTTAAATGCTCTCCTAATATTTGAAACATTTATCTTATCGAAAAATGGACAACACCAGTCGATTTGTCGTATCAAAGAACCCTTATTCTCATAATTTTAGTATTTTTGAGAGGAAAAACATTTTTCGTCAAATATGTAGCTGTAAGGAAAATATTGCATTTTTCGCAATACTCCCAAAATATATTTTTGGCCTATCATCCTCTCGAAACATGTTCGATTAGATGAAATTTCATCTAAAATCGATAGGTGACTTTGTTAATGCCCTAATTCTATCAATTTTTGAATAACTATGGATATTTGATTTTACCCTCTTCATTGGATACTCCAAGTTTGACGCACTCTACTTCTGAATCGCATCATTTTAGAGCACTCCCGATTTTTTATATCTTAGATTGTACCTTTGACGATACTTTCTCAGAAAATGGAATGAATACTTCCATTATTTTGGTCTGTACTATTTTTTATATGAAGGCATGTTTTCTTTTAACTTAAATGCTCTCCTAATATTTGAAACATTTATCTTATCGAAAAATGGACAACACCAGTCGATTTGTCGTATCAAAGAACACTTATTCTCATAATGTCAGTATTTTTGAGAGTAAAATCATTTTTCGTCAAATATGTAGCTGGAAAATATTGCATTTTTCGCAATTCTCCAAAAATATATTTTGGGCCTATCATCCTCTCGAAAAATGTTCGATTAGATGAAATTCCATCTAAAATCGATAGGTGACTTTGTTAATGCCCAAATTCTAGCAATTTTTGAATAACTATGGATATTTGATTTTACCCTCTTCATTGGATACTCCAAGTTTGACGCACTCTACTTCTGAATCGCATCATTTTAGAGCACTCCCGATTTTTTATATCATAGGTTGGACCTTTGACGATACTTTCTCAGAAAATTGAATGAATACTTCCATTATTTTGGTCTGTACTATTTTTTATATGGAGGCGTGTTTTCTTTTAACTTAAATGCTCTCCTAATATTTGAAACATTTATCTTATCGAAAAATGGACAACACCAGTCGATTTGTCGTATCAAAGAACCCTTATTCTCATTATTTCAGTATTTTTCGAGAGGAAAAACATTTTTCGTCAAATATGTAGCTGGACTATAGTAAGGAAAATATTGCATTTTTCGCAATACTCCCAAAATATATTTTTGGCCTATCATCCTCTCGAAACATGTTCGATTAGATGAAATTTCATCTAAAATCGATAGGTGACTTTGTTAATGCCCTAATTCTATCAATTTCTGAATAACTATGGATATTTGATTTTACCCTCTTCATTGGATACTCCAAGTTTGACGCACTCTACTTCTGAATCGCATCATTTTAGAGCACTCCCGATTTTTTATATCATAGATTGGATCTTTGACGATACTTTCTCAGAAAATTGAATGAAAACTTCCATTATTTTGGTCTGTACTATTTTTTATATGAAGGCATGTTTTCATTTAACTTAAATGCTCTCCTAATATTTGAAAGATTCATCTTATCGAAAAATGGACAACACCAGTCGATTTGTCGTATCAAACAACCTGTATTCTCATAATTTCAGTATTTTTTGAGAGGAAAAACATTTTTCGTCAAATATGTAGCTGGACTATTGTAAGAAAAATATTGCATTTTTCGCAATTCTCCTAAAATATATTTTGGGCCTATCATCCTCTCGAAAAATGTTCGATTAGATGAAATTCCATCTAAAATCGATAGGTGACTTTGTTAATGCCCTAATTCTATCAATTTTTGAATAACTATGGATATTTGATTTTACCCTCTTCATTGGATACTCCAAGTTTGGCGCACTCTACTTCTGAATCGCATGATTTTAGAGCACTCCCGATTTTTTATATCATAGATTGGACCTTTGACGATACTTTCTCAGGAAATTGAATGAATACTTCCATTATTTTGGTATGTACTATTTTTTATATGAAGGCATGTTTTCTTTTAACTTAAATGCTCTCCTAATATTTGGAACATTTATCTTATCGAAAAATGGACAACACCAGTCGATTTGTCGTATCGAAGAACCCTTATTCTCATAATTTTAGTATTTTTGAGAGGAAAAACATTTTTCGTCAAATATGTAGCTGTAAGGAAAATATTGCATTTTTCGCAATACTCCCAAAATATATTTTTGGTCTATCATCCTCTCGAAACATGTTTGATTAGATGAAATTTCATCTAAAATCGATAGGTGACTTTGTTAATGCCCTAATTCTATCAATTTTTGAATAACTATGGATATTTGATTTTACCCTCTTCATTGGATACTCCAAGTTTGACGCACTCTACTTCTGAATCGCATCATTTTAGAGCACTCCCGATTTTTTATATCTTAGATTGTACCTTTGACGATACTTTCTCAGAAAATGGAATGAATACTTCCATTATTTTGGTCTGTACTATTTTTTATATGAAGGCATGTTTTCTTTTAACTTAAATGCTCTCCTAATATTTGAAACATTTATCTTATCGAAAAATGGACAACACCAGTCGATTTGTCGTATCAAAGAACACTTATTCTCATAATTTCAGTATTTTTTGAGAGTAAAATCATTTTTCGTCAAATATGTAGCTGGAAAATATTGCATTTTTCGCAATTCTCCAAAAATATATTTTGGGCCTATCATACTCTCGAAAAATGTTCGATTAGATGAAATTCCATCTAAAATCGATAGGTGACTTTGTTAATGCCCAAATTCTATCAATTTTTGAATAACTATGGATATTTGATTTTACCCTCTTCATTGGATACTCCAAGTTTGACGCACTCTACTTCTGAATCGCATCATTTTAGAGCACTCCCGATTTTTTATATCATAGATTGGATCTTTGACGATACTTTCTCAGAAAATTGAATGAAAACTTCCATTATTTTGGTCTGTACTATTTTTTATATGAAGGCATGTTTTCATTTAACTTAAATGCTCTCCTAATATTTGAAAGATTCATCTTATCGAAAAATGGACAACACCAGTCGATTTGTCGTATCAAAGAACCTGTATTCTCATAATTTCAGTATTTTTTGAGAGGAAAAACATTTTTCGTCAAATATGTAGCTGGACTATTGTAAGAAAAATATTGCATTTTTCGCAATTCTCCAAAAATATATTTTGGGCCTATCATCCTCTCGAAAAATGTTCGATTAGATGAAATTCCATCTAAAATCGATAGGTGACTTTGTTAATGCCCTAATTCTATCAATTTTTTAATAACTATGGATATTTGATTTTACCCTCTTCATTGGATACTCCAAGTTTGGCGCACTCTACTTCTGAATCGCATGATTTTAGAGCACTCCCGATTTTTTATATCATAGATTGGACCTTTGACGATACTTTCTCAGGAAATTGAATGAATACTTCCATTTTTTTGGTCTGTACTATTTTTTATATGAAGGCATGTTTTCTTTTAACTTAAATGCTCTCCTAATATTTGAAACATTCATCTTATCGAAAAATGGACAACACCAGTCGATTTGTCGTATCAAAGAACCTTTATTCTCATAATTTTAGTATTTTTGAGAGGAAAAACATTTTTCGTCAAATATGTAGCTGTAAGGAAAATATTGCATTTTTCGCAATACTCCCAAAATATATTTTTGGCCTATCATCCTCTCGAAACATGTTCGATTAGATGAAATTTCATCTAAAATCGATAGGTGACTTTGTTAATGCCCTAATTCTATCAATTTTTGAATAACTATGGATATTTGATTTTACCCTCTTCATTGGATACTCCAAGTTTGACGCACTCTACTTCTGAATCGCATCATTTTAGAGCACTCCCGATTTTTTATATCTTAGATTGTACC
This sequence comes from Galeruca laticollis, assembly GCA_963921935.1. Taxonomy (NCBI): domain Eukaryota; kingdom Metazoa; phylum Arthropoda; class Insecta; order Coleoptera; family Chrysomelidae; genus Galeruca; species Galeruca laticollis. The sequence continues at coordinate 55,475,908 of OY998185.1, read as the reverse complement.
TTTGACGATACTTTCTCAGAAAATGGAATGAATACTTCCATTATTTTGGTCTGTACTATTTTTTATATGAAGGCATGTTTTCTTTTAACTTAAATGCTCTCCTAATATTTGAAACATTTATCTTATCGAAAAATGGACAACACCAGTCGATTTGTCGTATCAAAGAACACTTATTCTCATAATGTCAGTATTTTTTGAGAGTAAAATCATTTTTCGTCAAATATGTAGCTGGAAAATATTGCATTTTTCGCAATTCTCCAAAAATATATTTTGGGCCTATCATCCTCTCGAAAAATGTTCGATTAGATGAAATTCCATCTAAAATCGATAGGTGACTTTGTTAATGCCCAAATTCTAGCAATTTTTGAATAACTATGGATATTTGATTTTACCCTCTTCATTGGATACTCCAAGTTTGACGCACTCTACTTCTGAATCGCATCATTTTAGAGCACTCCCGATTTTTTATATCATAGGTTGGACCTTTGACGATACTTTCTCAGAAAATTGAATGAATACTTCCATTATTTTGGTCTGTACTATTTTTTATATGGAGGCGTGTTTTCTTTTAACTTAAATGCTCTCCTAATATTTGAATCATTTATCTTATCGAAAAATGGACAACACCAGTCGATTTGTCGTATCAAAGAACCCTTATTCTCATTATTTCAGTATTTTTCGAGAGGAAAAACATTTTTCGTCAAATATGTAGCTGGACTATAGTAAGGAAAATATTGCATTTTTCGCAATACTCCCAAAATATATTTTTGGCCTATCATCCTCTCGAAACATGTTCGATTAGATGAAATTTCATCTAAAATCGATAGGTGACTTTGTTAATGCCCTAATTCTATCAATTTCTGAATAACTATGGATATTTGATTTTACCCTCTTCATTGGATACTCCAAGTTTGACGCACTCTACTTCTGAATCGCATCATTTTAGAGCACTCCCGATTTTTTATATCATAGATTGGATCTTTGACGATACTTTCTCAGAAAATTGAATGAAAACTTCCATTATTTTGGTCTGTACTATTTTTTATATGAAGGCATGTTTTCATTTAACTTAAATGCTCTCCTAATATTTGAAAGATTCATCTTATCGAAAAATGGACAACACCAGTCGATTTGTCGTATCAAACAACCTGTATTCTCATAATTTCAGTATTTTTTGAGAGGAAAAACATTTTTCGTCAAATATGTAGCTGGACTATTGTAAGAAAAATATTGCATTTTTCGCAATTCTCCTAAAATATATTTTGGGCCTATCATCCTCTCGAAAAATGTTCGATTAGATGAAATTCCATCTAAAATCGATAGGTGACTTTGTTAATGCCCTAATTCTATCAATTTTTGAATAACTATGGATATTTGATTTTACCCTCTTCATTGGATACTCCAAGTTTGGCGCACTCTACTTCTGAATCGCTGGATTTTAGAGCACTCCCGATTTTTTATATCATAGATTGGACCTTTGACGATACTTTCTCAGGAAATTGAATGAATACTTCCATTATTTTGGTCTGTACTATTTTTTATATGAAGGCATGTTTTCTTTTAACTTGAATGCTCTCCTAATATTTGAAACATTTATCTTATCGAAAAATGGACAACACCAGTCGATTTGTCGTATCGAAGAAGCCTTATTCTCATAATTTTAGTATTTTTGAGAGGAAAAACATTTTTCGTCAAATATGTAGCTGTAAGGAAAATATTGCATTTTTCGCAATACTCCCAAAATATATTTTTGGCCTATCATCCTCTCGAAACATGTTCGATTAGATGAAATTTCATCTAAAATCGATAGGTGACTTTGTTAATGCCCTAATTCTATCAATTTGAAACATTTATCTTATCGAAAAATGGACAACACCAGTCGATTTGTCGTATCGAAGAAGCCTTATTCTCATAATTTTAGTATTTTTGAGAGGAAAAACATTTTTCGTCAAATATGTAGCTGTAAGGAAAATATTGCATTTTTCGCAATACTCCCAAAATATATTTTTGGCCTATCATCCTCTCGAAACATGTTCGATTAGATGAAATTTCATCTAAAATCGATAGGTGACTTTGTTAATGCCCTAATTCTATCAATTTTTGAATAACTATGGATATTTGATTTTACCCTCTTCATTGGATACTCCAAGTTTGACGCACTCTACTTCTGAATCGCATCATTTTAGAGCACTCCCGATTTTTTATATCTTAGATTGTACCTTTGACGATACTTTCTCAGAAAATGGAATGAATACTTCCATTATTTTGGTCTGTACTATTTTTTATATGAAGGCATGTTTTCTTTTAACTTAAATGCTCTCCTAATATTTGAAACATTTATCTTATCGAAAAATGGACAACACCAGTCGATTTGTCGTATCAAAGAACACTTATTCTCATAATGTCAGTATTTTTTGAGAGTAAAATCATTTTTCGTCAAATATGTAGCTGGAAAATATTGCATTTTTCGCAATTCTCCAAAAATATATTTTGGGCCTATCATCCTCTCGAAAAATGTTCGATTAGATGAAATTCCATCTAAAATCGATAGGTGACTTTGTTAATGCCCAAATTCTAGCAATTTTTGAATAACTATGGATATTTGATTTTACCCTCTTCATTGGATACTCCAAGTTTGACGCACTCTACTTCTGAATCGCATCATTTTAGAGCACTCCCGATTTTTTATATCATAGGTTGGACCTTTGACGATACTTTCTCAGAAAATTGAATGAATACTTCCATTATTTTGGTCTGTACTATTTTTTATATGGAGGCGTGTTTTCTTTTAACTTAAATGCTCTCCTAATATTTGAATCATTTATCTTATCGAAAAATGGACAACACCAGTCGATTTGTCGTATCAAAGAACCCTTATTCTCATTATTTCAGTATTTTTCGAGAGGAAAAACATTTTTCGTCAAATATGTAGCTGGACTATAGTAAGGAAAATATTGCATTTTTCGCAGTACTCCCAAAATATATTTTTGGCCTATCATCCTCTCGAAACATGTTCGATTAGATGAAATTTCATCTAAAATCGATAGGTGACTTTGTTAATGCCCTAATTCTATCAATTTCTGAATAACTATGGATATTTGATTTTACCCTCTTCATTGGATACTCCAAGTTTGACGCACTCTACTTCTGAATCGCATCATTTTAGAGCACTCCCGATTTTTTATATCATAGATTGGATCTTTGACGATACTTTCTCAGAAAATTGAATGAAAACTTCCATTATTTTGGTCTGTACTATTTTTTATATGAAGGCATGTTTTCATTTAACTTAAATGCTCTCCTAATATTTGAAAGATTCATCTTATCGAAAAATGGACAACACCAGTCGATTTGTCGTATCAAACAACCTGTATTCTCATAATTTCAGTATTTTTTGAGAGGAAAAACATTTTTCGTCAAATATGTAGCTGGACTATTGTAAGAAAAATATTGCATTTTTCGCAATTCTCCTAAAATATATTTTGGGCCTATCATCCTCTCGAAAAATGTTCGATTAGATGAAATTCCATCTAAAATCGATAGGTGACTTTGTTAATGCCCTAATTCTATCAATTTTTGAATAACTATGGATATTTGATTTTACCCTCTTCATTGGATACTCCAAGTTTGGCGCACTCTACTTCTGAATCGCTGGATTTTAGAGCACTCCCGATTTTTTATATCATAGATTGGACCTTTGACGATACTTTCTCAGAAAATTGAATGAATGCTTCCATTATTTTGGTCTGTACTATTTTTTATATGAAGGCATGTTTTCTTTTAACTTAAATGCTCTCCTAATATTTGAAACATTTATCTTATCGAAAAATGGACAACACCAGTCGATTTGTCGTATCAAAGAACCCTTATTCTCAAAATTTCAGTATTTTTTGAGAGGAAAAACATGTTTCGTCAAATATGTAGCTGGACTGTAGTAAGGAATATATTGCATTTTTCGCAATACTCCAAAAATATATTTTTGGCCTATCATCCTCTCGAAACATGTTCGATTACATGAAATTTCACCTAAAATCGATAGGTAACTTTGTTAACGCCCTAATTCTATCAATTTTTGAATAACTATGGATATTTGATTTTACCCTCTTCATTGGATACTCCAAGTTTGACGCACTCTACTTCTGAATCGCATCATTTTAGAGCACTCCCGATTTTTTATATCATAGATTGGACCTTTGACGATACTTTCTCAGAAAATTGAATAAATACTTCCATTATTTTGGTCTGTACTATTTTTTATATGAAGGCATGTTTTCTTTTACTTTAAATGCTCTTCTAATATTTGAAACATTTATCTTATCGAAAAATTGACAAAACCAGTCGATTTGTCGTATCAAAGAACCCTTATTCTCATAATTTCAGTATTTTTTGAGAGGAAAAACATTTTTCGTCAAATATGTAGCATATGTAAGGAATATATTGCATTTTTCGCAATACTCCAAAAATATATTTTTGGCCTATCATCCTCTCGAAACATGTTCGATTAGATGAAATTCCATCTAAAATGGATAGGTGACTTTGTTAATGCTTTTATTCTATCAATTTTTGTATAACTATGGATATTTGATTTTACCCTCTTCATTGGATACTCCATGTTTGACGCACTCTACTCCTGAATCGCATCATTTTAGAGTATTCCCGATTTTTCATATCATAGATTGGACCTTTGACGATACTTTCTCAGAAAATTGAATGAATGCTTCCATTATTTTGGTCTGTACTATTTTTTATATGAAGGCATGTTTTCTTTTAACTTAAATGCACTCCTAATATTTGAAACATTTATCTTATCGAAAAATGGACAACACCAGTCGATTTGTCGTATCAAAGAACCCTTATTCTCATAATTTCAGTATTTTTTGAGAGGAAAAACATTTTTCGTCAAATATGTAGCTGGGAAATATTGCATTTTTCGCAATACTCCAAAAATATATTTTTGGCCTATCCTCCTCTCGAAACATATTCGATTAGATGAAATTCCACCTAAAATCGATAGGTTACTTTGTTAATGCCCTTATTCTATCAATTTTTGAATAAATATGGATATTTGATTTTACCCTCTTCATTGGATACTCCAAGTTTGACGCACTCTACTTCTGAATCGCATCATTTTAGAGCTCTCCCGATTCCTTATATCATAGATTGGACCTTTGACGATACTTTCTAAGAAAATTGAATGAATACTTCTATTATTTTGGTATGCAACATTTTTTATATGAAGGCATGTTTTCTTTTAAATTAAATGCTCTCCTAATATTTGAAACATTCATCTTATCAAAAAATGGACAACACCAGTCGATTTGTCGTATCAATGAACCCTTATTCTCATAATTTCAGTATTTTTTGAGAGGAAAAACATTTTTCGTCAAATATGTAGCTGGAGGAAAATATTGCATTTTTCGCAATACTCCTAAAATATATTTTTGGCCTATCATCCTCTCGATACATGTTCGATTAGATGGAATTTCACCTAAAATCGATAGGTGACTTTGTTAATGCCCTAATTCTATCAATTTTTGAATAACTATGGATATTTGATTTCAACCTCTTCATTGGATACTCCAAGTTTGACGCACTCTACTTCTGGATCGCATCATTTTAGAGCACTCCCAATTTTTTATATCATAGATTGGACCTTTGATGATACTTTCTCAGAAAATTGAATGAATACTTCCAATATTTTGGTCTGTACTATTTTTTATATGAAGGCATGTTTTCTTTTAACTTAAATGCTCTCCTAATATTTGAAACATTTATCTTATCGGAAAATGGACAACACCAGTCGATTTGTCGTATCAAAAAACATTTTTCGTCAAATATGTAGCTGGACTATAGTAAGGAATATATTGTATTTTTCGCAATACTCCAAAAATATATTTTTGTCCTATCATCCTCTCGAAACATGTTCGATTAGATGAAATTTCATCTAAAATCGATAGGTGATTTTGTTAATGCCCTAATTCTATCAATTTTTGAATAACTATGGATATTTGATTTTACCCTCTTCATTGGATACTCCAAGTTTGGCGCACTCTACTTCTGAATCGCTGGATTTTAGAGCACTCCCGATTTTTTATATCATAGATTGGACCTTTGACGATACTTTCTCAGGAAATTGAATGAATACTTCCATTATTTTGGTCTGTACTATTTTTTATATGAAGGCATGTTTTCTTTTAACTTGAATGCTCTCCTAATATTTGAAACATTTATCTTATCGAAAAATGGACAACACCAGTCGATTTGTCGTATCGAAGAAGCCTTATTCTCATAATTTTAGTATTTTTGAGAGGAAAAACATTTTTCGTCAAATATGTAGCTGTAAGGAAAATATTGCATTTTTCGCAATACTCCCAAAATATATTTTTGGCCTATCATCCTCTCGAAACATGTTCGATTAGATGAAATTTCATCTAAAATCGATAGGTGACTTTGTTAATGCCCTAATTCTATCAATTTTTGAATAACTATGGATATTTGATTTTACCCTCTTCATTGGATACTCCAAGTTTGACGCACTCTACTTCTGAATCGCATCATTTTAGAGCACTCCCGATTTTTTATATCTTAGATTGTACCTTTGACGATACTTTCTCAGAAAATGGAATGAATACTTCCATTATTTTGGTCTGTACTATTTTTTATATGAAGGCATGTTTTCTTTTAACTTAAATGCTCTCCTAATATTTGAAACATTTATCTTATCGAAAAATGGACAACACCAGTCGATTTGTCGTATCAAAGAACACTTATTCTCATAATGTCAGTATTTTTTGAGAGTAAAATCATTTTTCGTCAAATATGTAGCTGGAAAATATTGCATTTTTCGCAATTCTCCAAAAATATATTTTGGGCCTATCATCCTCTCGAAAAATGTTCGATTAGATGAAATTCCATCTAAAATCGATAGGTGACTTTGTTAATGCCCAAATTCTAGCAATTTTTGAATAACTATGGATATTTGATTTTACCCTCTTCATTGGATACTCCAAGTTTGACGCACTCTACTTCTGAATCGCATCATTTTAGAGCACTCCCGATTTTTTATATCATAGGTTGGACCTTTGACGATACTTTCTCAGAAAATTGAATGAATACTTCCATTATTTTGGTCTGTACTATTTTTTATATGGAGGCGTGTTTTCTTTTAACTTAAATGCTCTCCTAATATTTGAATCATTTATCTTATCGAAAAATGGACAACACCAGTCGATTTGTCGTATCAAAGAACCCTTATTCTCATTATTTCAGTATTTTTCGAGAGGAAAAACATTTTTCGTCAAATATGTAGCTGGACTATAGTAAGGAAAATATTGCATTTTTCGCAGTACTCCCAAAATATATTTTTGGCCTATCATCCTCTCGAAACATGTTCGATTAGATGAAATTTCATCTAAAATCGATAGGTGACTTTGTTAATGCCCTAATTCTATCAATTTCTGAATAACTATGGATATTTGATTTTACCCTCTTCATTGGATACTCCAAGTTTGACGCACTCTACTTCTGAATCGCATCATTTTAGAGCACTCCCGATTTTTTATATCATAGATTGGATCTTTGACGATACTTTCTCAGAAAATTGAATGAAAACTTCCATTATTTTGGTCTGTACTATTTTTTATATGAAGGCATGTTTTCATTTAACTTAAATGCTCTCCTAATATTTGAAAGATTCATCTTATCGAAAAATGGACAACACCAGTCGATTTGTCGTATCAAACAACCTGTATTCTCATAATTTCAGTATTTTTTGAGAGGAAAAACATTTTTCGTCAAATATGTAGCTGGACTATTGTAAGAAAAATATTGCATTTTTCGCAATTCTCCTAAAATATATTTTGGGCCTATCATCCTCTCGAAAAATGTTCGATTAGATGAAATTCCATCTAAAATCGATAGGTGACTTTGTTAATGCCCTAATTCTATCAATTTTTGAATAACTATGGATATTTGATTTTACCCTCTTCATTGGATACTCCAAGTTTGGCGCACTCTACTTCTGAATCGCTGGATTTTAGAGCACTCCCGATTTTTTATATCATAGATTGGACCTTTGACGATACTTTCTCAGAAAATTGAATGAATGCTTCCATTATTTTGGTCTGTACTATTTTTTATATGAAGGCATGTTTTCTTTTAACTTAAATGCTCTCCTAATATTTGAAACATTTATCTTATCGAAAAATGGACAACACCAGTCGATTTGTCGTATCAAAGAACCCTTATTCTCAAAATTTCAGTATTTTTTGAGAGGAAAAACATGTTTCGTCAAATATGTAGCTGGACTGTAGTAAGGAATATATTGCATTTTTCGCAATACTCCAAAAATATATTTTTGGCCTATCATCCTCTCGAAACATGTTCGATTACATGAAATTTCACCTAAAATCGATAGGTAACTTTGTTAACGCCCTAATTCTATCAATTTTTGAATAACTATGGATATTTGATTTTACCCTCTTCATTGGATACTCCAAGTTTGACGCACTCTACTTCTGAATCGCATCATTTTAGAGCACTCCCGATTTTTTATATCATAGATTGGACCTTTGACGATACTTTCTCAGAAAATTGAATAAATACTTCCATTATTTTGGTCTGTACTATTTTTTATATGAAGGCATGTTTTCTTTTACTTTAAATGCTCTTCTAATATTTGAAACATTTATCTTATCGAAAAATTGACAAAACCAGTCGATTTGTCGTATCAAAGAACCCTTATTCTCATAATTTCAGTATTTTTTGAGAGGAAAAACATTTTTCGTCAAATATGTAGCATATGTAAGGAATATATTGCATTTTTCGCAATACTCCAAAAATATATTTTTGGCCTATCATCCTCTCGAAACATGTTCGATTAGATGAAATTCCATCTAAAATGGATAGGTGACTTTGTTAATGCTTTTATTCTATCAATTTTTGTATAACTATGGATATTTGATTTTACCCTCTTCATTGGATACTCCATGTTTGACGCACTCTACTCCTGAATCGCATCATTTTAGAGTATTCCCGATTTTTCATATCATAGATTGGACCTTTGACGATACTTTCTCAGAAAATTGAATGAATGCTTCCATTATTTTGGTCTGTACTATTTTTTATATGAAGGCATGTTTTCTTTTAACTTAAATGCACTCCTAATATTTGAAACATTTATCTTATCGAAAAATGGACAACACCAGTCGATTTGTCGTATCAAAGAACCCTTATTCTCATAATTTCAGTATTTTTTGAGAGGAAAAACATTTTTCGTCAAATATGTAGCTGGGAAATATTGCATTTTTCGCAATACTCCAAAAATATATTTTTGGCCTATCCTCCTCTCGAAACATATTCGATTAGATGAAATTCCACCTAAAATCGATAGGTTACTTTGTTAATGCCCTTATTCTATCAATTTTTGAATAAATATGGATATTTGATTTTACCCTCTTCATTGGATACTCCAAGTTTGACGCACTCTACTTCTGAATCGCATCATTTTAGAGCTCTCCCGATTCCTTATATCATAGATTGGACCTTTGACGATACTTTCTAAGAAAATTGAATGAATACTTCTATTATTTTGGTATGCAACATTTTTTATATGAAGGCATGTTTTCTTTTAAATTAAATGCTCTCCTAATATTTGAAACATTCATCTTATCAAAAAATGGACAACACCAGTCGATTTGTCGTATCAATGAACCCTTATTCTCATAATTTCAGTATTTTTTGAGAGGAAAAACATTTTTCGTCAAATATGTAGCTGGAGGAAAATATTGCATTTTTCGCAATACTCCTAAAATATATTTTTGGCCTATCATCCTCTCGATACATGTTCGATTAGATGGAATTTCACCTAAAATCGATAGGTGACTTTGTTAATGCCCTAATTCTATCAATTTTTGAATAACTATGGATATTTGATTTCAACCTCTTCATTGGATACTCCAAGTTTGACGCACTCTACTTCTGGATCGCATCATTTTAGAGCACTCCCAATTTTTTATATCATAGATTGGACCTTTGATGATACTTTCTCAGAAAATTGAATGAATACTTCCAATATTTTGGTCTGTACTATTTTTTATATGAAGGCATGTTTTCTTTTAACTTAAATGCTCTCCTAATATTTGAAACATTTATCTTATCGGAAAATGGACAACACCAGTCGATTTGTCGTATCAAAAAACATTTTTCGTCAAATATGTAGCTGGACTATAGTAAGGAATATATTGTATTTTTCGCAATACTCCAAAAATATATTTTTGTCCTATCATCCTCTCGAAACATGTTCGATTAGATGAAATTTCATCTAAAATCGATAGGTGATTTTGTTAATGCCCTAATTCTATCAATTTTTGAATAACTATGGATATTTGATTTTACCCTCTTCATTGGATACTCCAAGTTTGACGCACTCTACTTCTGAATCGCATCATTTTAGAGCTCTCCCGATTTCTTATATCATAGATTGGACCTTTGACGATACTTTCTAAGAAAATTGAATGAATACTTCTATTATTTTGGTATGCAACATTTTTTATATGAAGGCATGTTTTCTTTCAAATTAAATGCTCTCCTAATATTTGAAACATTTATCTTATCGAAAAATGGACAACACCAGTCGATTTGTCGTATCAAAAAACCCTTATTCTCATAATTTCAGTATTTTTGAGAGGAAAAACATTTTTCGTCAAATATGTAGCTGGACTATAGTAAGGAATATATTGTATTTTTCGCAATACTCCAAAAATATATTGTTGGCCTATCATCTTCTCGAAACATGTTCGATTAGATGAAATTTCATATAAAATCGATAGGTGACTTTGTTAATGCCCTAATTCTATCAATTTTTGAATAACTATGGATATTTGATTTTACCCTCTTCATTGGATACTCCAAGTTTGACGCACTCTACTTCTGAATCGCATCATTTTAGAGCACTCATGATTTTTTATATCATAGATTGCACCTTTGACGATACTTTCTCAGAAAATTGAATGAATACTTCCATTATTTTGGTCTGTACTATTTTTTATATGAAGGCATGTTTTCTTTTAACTTAAATGCTCTCCTAATATTTGAAACATTTATCTTATCGAAAAATGGACACCAGTCGATTTGTCGTATCAAAGAAACCTTATTCTCATAATTTCAGTATTTTTTGAGAGGAAAAACATTTTTCGTCAAATATGTATGGAAAATATTGCATTTTTCGCAATACTCCCAAAATATATTTTTGGCCTATCATTCTCTCGAAACATGTTCGATTAGATGAAATTTCATCTAAAATCGATAGGTGACTTTGTTAATGCCCTAATTCTATCAATTTTTGAATAACTATGGATATTTGATTTTACCCTCTTCATTGGATACTCCAAGTTTGACGCACTCTACTTCTGAATCGCATAATTTTAGAGCACTCCCGATTTTTTATATCATAGATTGGACCTTTGACGTTACTTTCTCAGGAAATTGAATGAATACGCCCATTATTTTGGTCTGTACTATTTTTTATATGAAGGCATGTTTTCTTTTAACTTAAATGCTCTCCTAATATTTGAAACATTTATCTTATCGAAAAATGGACAACACCAGTCGATTTGTCGTATCAAAGAACACTTATTCTCATAATTTCAGTATTTTTTGAGAGTAAAATCATTTTTCGTCAAATATGTAGCTGGAAAATATTGCATTTTTCGCAATTCTCCAAAAATATATTTTGGGCCTATCATCCTCTCGAAAAATGTTCGATTACATGAAATTCCATCTAAAATCGATAGGTGACTTTGTTAATGCCCAAATTCTATCAATTTTTGAATAACTATGGATATTTGATTTTACCCTCTTCATTGGATACTCCAAGTTTGACGCACTCTACTTCTGAATCGCATCATTTTAGAGCACTCCCGATTTTTTATATCATAGATTGGATCTTTGACGATACTTTCTCAGAAAATTGAATGAAAACTTCCATTATTTTGGTCTGTACTATTTTTTATATGAAGGCATGTTTTCATTTAACTTAAATGCTCTCCTAATATTTGAAAGATTCATCTTATCGAAAAATGGACAACACCAGTCGATTTGTCGTATCAAAGAACCTGTATTCTCATAATTTCAGTATTTTTTGAGAGGAAAAACATTTTTCGTCAAATATGTAGCTGGACTATTGTAAGAAAATTATTGCATTTTTCGCAATTCTCCAAAAATATATTTTGGGCCTATCATCCTCTCGAAAAATGTTCGATTAGATGAAATTCCATCTAAAATCGATAGGTGACTTTGTTAATGCCCTAATTCTATCAATTTTTTAATAACTATGGATATTTGATTTTACCCTCTTCATTGGATACTCCAAGTTTGGCGCACTCTACTTCTGAATCGCATGATTTTAGAGCACTCCCGATTTTTTATATCATAGATTGGACCTTTGACGATACTTTCTCAGGAAATTGAATGAATACTTCCATTATTTTGGTCTGTACTATTTTTTATATGAAGGCATGTTTTCTTTTAACTTAAATGCTCTCCTAATATTTGAAACATTTATCTTATCGAAAAATGGACAACACCAGTCGATTTGTCGTATCAAAGAACCCTTATTCTCATAATTTTAGTATTTTTGAGAGGAAAAACATTTTTCGTCAAATATGTAGCTGTAAGGAAAATATTGCATTTTTCGCAATACTCCCAAAATATATTTTTGGCCTATCATCCTCTCGAAACATGTTCGATTAGATGAAATTTCATCTAAAATCGATAGGTGACTTTGTTAATGCCCTAATTCTATCAATTTTTGAATAACTATGGATATTTGATTTTACCCTCTTCATTGGATACTCCAAGTTTGACGCACTCTACTTCTGAATCGCATCATTTTAGAGCACTCCCGATTTTTTATATCTTAGATTGTACCTTTGACGATACTTTCTCAGAAAATGGAATGAATACTTCCATTATTTTGGTCTGTACTATTTTTTATATGAAGGCATGTTTTCTTTTAACTTAAATGCTCTCCTAATATTTGAAACATTTATCTTATCGAAAAATGGACAACACCAGTCGATTTGTCGTATCAAAGAACCCTTATTCTCATTATTTCAGTATTTTTCGAGAGGAAAAACATTTTTCGTCAAATATGTAGCTGGAAAATATTGCATTTTTCGCAATTCTCCAAAAATATATTTTGGGCCTATCATCCTCTCGAAAAATGTTCGATTAGATGAAATTCCATCTAAAATCGATAGGTGACTTTGTTAATGCCCAAATTCTAGCAATTTTTGAATAACTATGGATATTTGATTTTACCCTCTTCATTGGATACTCCAAGTTTGACGCACTCTACTTCTGAATCGCATCATTTTAGAGCACTCCCGATTTTTTATATCATAGGTTGGACCTTTGACGATACTTTCTCAGAAAATTGAATGAATACTTCCATTATTTTGGTCTGTACTATTTTTTATATGGAGGCGTGTTTTCTTTTAACTTAAATGCTCTCCTAATATTTGAAACATTTATCTTATCGAAAAATGGACAACACCAGTCGATTTGTCGTATCAAAGAACCCTTATTCTCATTATTTCAGTATTTTTCGAGAGGAAAAACATTTTTCGTCAAATATGTAGCTGGACTATAGTAAGGAAAATATTGCATTTTTCGCAATACTCCCAAAATATATTTTTGGCCTATCATCCTCTCGAAACATGTTCGATTAGATGAAATTTCATCTAAAATCGATAGGTGACTTTGTTAATGCCCTAATTCTATCAATTTCTGAATAACTATGGATATTTGATTTTACCCTCTTCATTGGATACTCCAAGTTTGACGCACTCTACTTCTGAATCGCATCATTTTAGAGCACTCCCGATTTTTTATATCATAGATTGGATCTTTGACGATACTTTCTCAGAAAATTGAATGAAAACTTCCATTATTTTGGTCTGTACTATTTTTTATATGAAGGCATGTTTTCATTTAACTTAAATGCTCTCCTAATATTTGAAAGATTCATCTTATCGAAAAATGGACAACACCAGTCGATTTGTCGTATCAAACAACCTGTATTCTCATAATTTCAGTATTTTTTGACAGGAAAAACATTTTTCGTCAAATATGTAGCTGGACATTGTAAGAAAAATATTGCATTTTTCGCAATTCTCCTAAAATATATTTTGGGCCTATCATCCTCTCGAAAAATGTTCGATTAGATGAAATTCCATCTAAAATCGATAGGTGACTTTGTTAATGCCCTAATTCTATCAATTTTTGAATAACTATGGATATTTGATTTTACACTCTTCATTGGATACTCCAAGTTTGGCGCACTCTACTTCTGAATCGCATGATTTTAGAGCACTCCCGATTTTTTATATCATAGATTGGACCTTTGACGATACTTTCTCAGGAAATTGAATGAATACTTCCATTATTTTGGTCTGTACTATTTTTTATATGAAGGCATGTTTTCTTTTAACTTAATTGCTCTCCTAATATTTGGAACATTTATCTTATCGAAAAATGGACAACACCAGTCGATTTGTCGTATCGAAGAACCCTTATTCTCATAATTTTAGTATTTTTGAGAGGAAAAACATTTTTCGTCAAATATGTAGCTGTAAGGAAAATATTGCATTTTTCGCAATACTCCCAAAATATATTTTTGGCCTATCATCCTCTCGAAACATGTTTGATTAGATGAAATTTCATCTAAAATCGATAGGTGACTTTGTTAATGCCCTAATTCTATCAATTTTTGAATAACTATGGATATTTGATTTTACCCTCTTCATTGGATACTCCAAGTTTGACGCACTCTACTTCTGAATCGCATCATTTTAGAGCACTCCCGATTTTTTATATCTTAGATTGTACCTTTGACGATACTTTCTCAGAAAATGGAATGAATACTTCCATTATTTTGGTCTGTACTATTTTTTATATGAAGGCATGTTTTCTTTTAACTTAAATGCTCTCCTAATAATTGAAACATTTATCTTATCGAAAAATGGACAACACCAGTCGATTTGTCGTATCAAAGAACACTTATTCTCATAATTTCAGTATTTTTTGAGAGTAAAATCATTTTTCGTCAAATATGTAGCTGGAAAATATTGCATTTTTCGCAATTCTCCAAAAATATATTTTGGGCCTATCATCCTCTCGAAAAATGTTCGATTAGATGAAATTCCATCTAAAATCGATAGGTGACTTTGTTAATGCCCAAATTCTATCAATTTTTGAATAACTATGGATATTTGATTTTACCCTCTTCATTGGATACTCCAAGTTTGACGCACTCTACTTCTGAATCGCATCATTTTAGAGCACTCCCGATTTTTTATATCATAGATTGGATCTTTGACGATACTTTCTCAGAAAATTGAATGAAAACTTCCATTATTTTGGTCTGTACTATTTTTTATATGAAGGCATGTTTTCATTTAACTTAAATGCTCTCCTAATATTTGAAAGATTCATCTTATCGAAAAATGGACAACACCAGTCGATTTGTCGTATCAAAGAACCTGTATTCTCATAATTTCAGTATTTTTTGAGAGGAAAAACATTTTTCGTCAAATATGTAGCTGGACTATTGTAAGAAAAATATTGCATTTTTCGCAATTCTCCAAAAATATATTTTGGGCCTATCATCCTCTCGAAAAATGTTCGATTAGATGAAATTCCATCTAAAATCGATAGGTGACTTTGTTAATGCCCTAATTCTATCAATTTTTTAATAACTATGGATATTTGATTTTACCCTCTTCATTGGATACTCCAAGTTTGGCGCACTCTACTTCTGAATCGCATGATTTTAGAGCACTCCCAATTTTTAATTTCATAGATTGGACCTTTGACGATACTTTCTCAGGAAATTGAATGAATACTTCCATTTTTTTGGTCTGTACTATTTTTTATATGAAGGCATGTTTTCTTTTAACTTAAATGCTCTCCTAATATTTGAAACATTTATCTTATCGAAAAATGGACAACACCAGTCGATTTGTCGTATCAAAGAACCCTTATTCTCATAATTTTAGTATTTTTGAGAGGAAAAACATTTTTCGTCAAATATGTAGCTGTAAGGAAAATATTGCATTTTTCGCAATACTCCCAAAATATATTTTTGGCCTATCATCCTCTCGAAACATGTTCGATTAGATGAAATTTCATCTAAAATCGATAGGTGACTTTGTTAATGCCCTAATTCTATCAATTTTTGAATAACTATGGATATTTGATTTTACCCTCTTCATTGGATACTCCAAGTTTGACGCACTCTACTTCTGAATCGCATCATTTTAGAGCACTCCCGATTTTTTATATCTTACATTGTACCTTTGACGATACTTTCTCAGAAAATGGAATGAATACTTCCATTATTTTGGTCTGTACTATTTTTTATATGAAGGCATGTTTTCTTTTAACTTAAATGCTCTCCTAATATTTGAAACATTTATCTTATCGAAAAATGGACAACACCAGTCGATTTGTCGTATCAAAGAACACTTATTCTCATAATGTCAGTATTTTTTGAGAGTAAAATCATTTTTCGTCAAATATGTAGCTGGAAAATATTGCATTTTTCGCAATTCTCCAAAAATATATTTTGGGCCTATCATCCTCTCGAAAAATGTTCGATTAGATGAAATTCCATCTAAAATCGATAGGTGACTTTGTTAATGCCCAAATTCTAGCAATTTTTGAATAACTATGGATATTTGATTTTACCCTCTTCATTGGATACTCCAAGTTTGACGCACTCTACTTCTGAATCGCATCATTTTAGAGCACTCCCGATTTTTTATATCATAGGTTGGACCTTTGACGATACTTTCTCAGAAAATTGAATGAATACTTCCATTATTTTGGTCTGTACTATTTTTTATATGGAGGCGTGTTTTCTTTTAACTTAAATGCTCTCCTAATATTTGAATCATTTATCTTATCGAAAAATGGACAACACCAGTCGATTTGTCGTATCAAAGAACCCTTATTCTCATTATTTCAGTATTTTTCGAGAGGAAAAACATTTTTCGTCAAATATGTAGCTGGACTATAGTAAGGAAAATATTGCATTTTTCGCAATACTCCCAAAATATATTTTTGGCCTATCATCCTCTCGAAACATGTTCGATTAGATGAAATTTCATCTAAAATCGATAGGTGACTTTGTTAATGCCCTAATTCTATCAATTTCTGAATAACTATGGATATTTGATTTTACCCTCTTCATTGGATACTCCAAGTTTGACGCACTCTACTTCTGAATCGCATCATTTTAGAGCACTCCCGATTTTTTATATCATAGATTGGATCTTTGACGATACTTTCTCAGAAAATTGAATGAAAACTTCCATTATTTTGGTCTGTACTATTTTTTATATGAAGGCATGTTTTAATTTAACTTAAATGCTCTCCTAATATTTGAAAGATTCATCTTATCGAAAAATGGACAACACCAGTCGATTTGTCGTATCAAACAACCTGTATTCTCATAATTTCAGTATTTTTTGAGAGGAAAAACATTTTTCGTCAAATATGTAGCTGGACTATTGTAAGAAAAATATTGCATTTTTCGCAATTCTCCTAAAATATATTTTGGGCCTATCATCCTCTCGAAAAATGTTCGATTAGATGAAATTCCATCTAAAATCGATAGGTGACTTTGTTAATGCCCTAATTCTATCAATTTTTGAATAACTATGGATATTTGATTTTACCCTCTTCATTGGATACTCCAAGTTTGGCGCACTCTACTTCTGAATCGCTGGATTTTAGAGCACTCCCGATTTTTTATATCATAGATTGGACCTTTGACGATACTTTCTCAGGAAATTGAATGAATACTTCCATTATTTTGGTCTGTACTATTTTTTATATGAAGGCATGTTTTCTTTTAACTTGAATGCTCTCCTAATATTTGAAACATTTATCTTATCGAAAAATGGACAACACCAGTCGATTTGTCGTATCGAAGAAGCCTTATTCTCATAATTTTAGTATTTTTGAGAGGAAAAACATTTTTCGTCAAATATGTAGCTGTAAGGAAAATATTGCATTTTTCGCAATACTCCCAAAATATATTTTTGGCCTATCATCCTCTCGAAACATGTTTGATTAGATGAAATTTCATCTAAAATCGATAGGTGACTTTGTTAATGCCCTAATTCTATCAATTTTTGAATAACTATGGATATTTGATTTCACCCTCTTCATTGGATACTCCAAGTTTGACGCACTCTACTTCTGAATCGCATCATTTTAGAGCACTCCCGATTTTTTATATCATAGATTGGACCTTTGACGATACTTTCTCAGAAAATTGAATGAATACTTCCATTATTTTGATCTGTACTATTTTTCATATGAAGGCATGTTTTCTTTTAACTTAAATGCTCTCCTAATATTTGAAACATTTATCTTATCGAAAAATGGACAACACCAGTCGATTTGTCGTATCAAAGAACCCTTATTCTCATAATTTCAGTATTTTTGAGAGGAAAAACATTTTTCGTCAAATATGTAGCTGTAAGGAAAATATTGCATTTTTCGCAATACTCCCAAAATATATTTTTGGCCTATCATCCTCTCGAAACATGTTCGATTAGATGAAATTTCATCTAAAATCGATAGGTGACTTTGTTAATGCCCTAATTCTATCAATTTTTGAATAACTATGGATATTTGATTTTACCCTCTTCATTGGATACTCCAAGTTTGACGCACTCTACTTCTGAATCGTATCATTTTAGAGCACTCCCGATTTTTTATATCATAGATTGTACCTTTGACGATACTTTCTCAGAAAATGGAATGAATACTTCCATTATTTTGGTCTGTACTATTTTTAATATGAAGGCATGTTTTCTTTTAACTTAAATGCTCTCCTAATATTTGAAACATTTATCTCATCGAAAAATGGACAACACCAGTCGATTTGTCGTATCAAAGAACCCGTATTCTCTTAATTACAGTATTTTTTGAGAGGAAAAACATTTTTTGTCAAATATGTAGCTGGACTATGTAAGGAATATATTGTATTTGTCGCAATACTCCAAAAATATATTTTTGGCCTATCATCCTCTCGAAACATGTTCGATTAGATGAAATTTCATCTAAAATCGATAGGTAACTTTGTTAATGCCCTAATTCTATCAATTTTTGAATAACTATGGATATTTGATTTCACCCTCTTCATTGGATACTCCAAGTTTGACGCACTCTACTTCTGAATCGCATCATTTTAGAGCACTCCCGATTTTTTATATCATAGATTGGACCTTTGACGATACTTTCTCAGAAAATTGAATGAATACTTCCATTATTTTGATCTGTACTATTTTTTATATGAAGGCATGTTTTCTTTTAACTTAAATGCTCTCCTAATATTTGAAACATTTATCTTATAGAAAAATGGACAACACCAGTCGATTTGTCGTATCAAAGAACCCTTATTCTCATAATTCCAGTATTTTTTGAGAGGAAAAACATTTTTCGTCAAATATGTAGCTGGACTATAGTAAGGAAAATATTGCATTTTTCGCAATTCTCCAAAAATATATTTTGGGCCTATCATCCTCTCGAAAAATGTTCGATTAGATGAATTTCCATCTAAAATCGATAGGTGACTTGGTTAATGCCCTAATTCTATCAATTTTTGAATAACTATGGATATTTGATTTTACCCTCTTCATTGGATACTCCAAGTTTGACGCACTCTACTTCTGAATCCCATCATTTTAGAGCACTCCCGATTTTTTATATCATAGATTGGACCTTTGACGATACTAATGAGGGTAGCAATGAGAGAATGTTTAACAGGGACGTCCATGAATTCAGTGGCCCAAACTCAAACCTCCAATCAGTTGGGTAGATTCCGAACCGTTTTTAATAATAAACAGGAGAAAGAATTGTTGCAATACTTAAAGGATCTTGACAATATTTTTTTTGGTTTGACTAGAGATGATTTTAAAGGAGTTGTATACGAATATGCAAAGAAAAATAAATTAACTTACCCTAAAAGTTGGAATCAAAATGCGAAGGCAGGAAATGATTGGCTGACTGGATTTTTAAGGAGAAATCAAGAGATCACTTTGAGAACACCAGGACCAACAAGTGTGGGCAGAGCACGAGGTTTTAATCGAACCCAAGTTGAGAGATTTTATAAAAACCTGTCAGATCAAGTTAAAAAGTATGACATAGACGGAACTCGTCTATATAATATGGACGGAACTGGCATAATGACGACAACTAATAGACCTCCAAAAATTCTATCTGTTAAAGGGAAGAAACAAGTGGGCGTGATATCAAGCACAGAGCGTGGTAAACTAACCACTGTTGTTTGTTGCTGCAATGCTGCAGGTTCATTCACACCCCCTTTTATAATTTTTAGTCGCAAACGAATACAGGAAAGGTTGTTAGATGGTGCTCCCCCAGAAACTCAAGCCACTTGTACTTCAACAGGGTGGATAAATGGGGAAGTTTTTCGTGATTGGCTAAAGTATTTTGTGGACCAAGTTCGGCCAACTCAATAAAAAAAGTTATTCTCTTACTGGATAGTCACGAATCTCATAAATTTTATCCAACTCTCGATTTTGCGTCCAAGAACAAAATCATATTTGTATCATTTCCACCACATACCACACACAAGATGCAACCACTTGACAAAGCAGTCTATGGACCACTCAAAAAATATTTTGAACAAGAAATTAATGTATTTCAGAAATCGCATCCAGGGAGAATTGTTAATCAACATGATATTGCAAAATTATTTAGTCCGGCTTATTTAAAAAGTGCCACTTCCCAAAATGCAATGAATGGGTTAAGATCTCCTGTGGTATTTGGCCTATCAATGAACATACGTTTGGAGATGAAGACTGCCTACCAGCATCGGTCACATATGAGGATGCACTTCCAAATACTCCATGTGAAACTGTTGAAGAACAAGTAGCAGAAACTGAGATCCCACACCTCAATTTATTGCCTACTGAAAATCAAGTAATAGAAATAGGAGATAATTGAGGTGAAATTATCAATGAACCAGCTGTGAAAGTAGTGGTACTACGAAAGTCAAACCAACCGGAACATAGAACTTCACCGAAGAGTACAATGTTGTCTTCAAATGCACCACTATCTATTTCTAGTAGTACATTGAAAATTGTGAAGAGAATGCAATCTTTGTCTCGTTGATCACCAAAATTTAATATTAAAATATTTCTTATCTCTGGTCACGTTTTAGCATGAGATTACCTATTTCTTCGGCTACACATTCTAATTTAATCAATATACCATTTAAAAGTAAAACGTTTGGATAGTGACCTAGAATAGATTAGCCCAAATCTATAAAACGATGCAATTTGTTAATGTTTCCATCAAAACTAAGAATGATTGATAAATTATTTATGTCTAAAACTGGCGATACCAGAATAGCTAAATGCTTAAAACCAGGGATGATGCAGATGTAGATATTTTCACATCCGCGGATGGGGATGCGGAGTTTAGCAGGCTCACATCCGCAGATGCAGATGCGGATGTATAAGATATTTTGTAAATAAATTCTATTATTGAAGAATTAAAACAATGACAACGTAATTATTAACATTTTTATTGTAATCAAACATAATTTTATGTTAAATATAAGTAATGTATAATCATTATACATGTAACAAATTTTAGGCTGGATCAAGGGCCATGAGAAATCGAAAGGAAACCGTATTGCAGACTCGCTAGCCAAGAAGGCAGCCTCCCAAAAACTCTTGGGACCTGGCACTTTCATTGGTCTATCGGCGTCAGCAACGGCCGACCTATTAAAGGAACACTCCCTTAATGAGTTTAAGGGTAGATGGGACGACGCAGAAGGCTGCAGGCTTGCCAAGGAACTGCTACAGTACCCGGACAGCAAAGTAGCCAAAAAATACGTGACTATGAACAGGCGGAACCTACGAACAATCACGGGAATTCTGACTGGTCACTGCCACCTACGAAAACACCTTCACAGACTGGGTTTATCTAACACCCCACTTTGTAGAGGATGTGAACATGAAGATGAGACTGTCGAACACATTCTTTGCGAATGTCAGACACTCTCTCAATTTAGGTTTCAAGTATTCGGCGAGTACAGGCTAACATACGCCAATATGAGGGAACTAAATTCAGGCGACGTTATCGCCTACTTCAAGAAAGTAGGCTGGATGACGAGCTAGAAGGAAGTTTTGAACCTCGGAAGGATGCACAATGGGCCAATTGTGGCCTAAGTGCTGTGGGGCCACCCACCCTTCAAATCTTCACAGATACAGACAGATGTAACACATTTTTTAAACTTCACCTAGTGTTTTTTATATCAGTAATTGAATTTAAAAATAGGAGCATTATACTTGATGAAGAGTAGTATTGCCGCCTTTTCTGATTCAAGTCTGTTACGCAGAGGTTCGTAAATTAATCCCGCGCTACTAAGTAGTTGTTCGCTAGGAACACTGCCCGGTGGAGCAGATAAAAATCTTCGTACTATCGGCCATAATACCTTAAATTCCCCTCGATGTACACTCCACCAGTTTAAAGGATTTTCATTCACATTTATTCTTTTTTTTGTACGGTAAGCAAGTAACTCTTTTTTGAGTACAGCTTCAATGCTACCATTTTCTGGCTCATCTTGACTCTCGTCTTCACTTGACAAATCTAACATCATCGCCAGGTCGTTTTGTAAGCATGGCTTTTTGTTGAAACCTGAAGTCTCTGGTCCTAGTTGTTCCGTATCATTTTCCGTGCAATCAGTTATTTTAGCCCTTTTGGCATTGGTATTAAGAGATTCAAAATTGTCATTCTCAGTATTTATCATTTTTAAAATGTCATCTTTAATCTTTTCTTCAGTCACCGGTGTGAAAAATTTGTGCTTATAGCGAGGATCTAAGTAGGTAGCGATGGTATATAAATTGTTTTCTCCCAAGCTAGAAAACTTTGTTGAAAGTTCGTTTTTCAAAGTGGTAACAGCCTGACGAATCGGATCAAACTCTTGCGATCTTGTTAAATAGTCATCAACTTTTTTTTCAAGCATTTGTATTATCGGTATCACAGATGAAATAAGAGCACAAGAGCTGCTCAGTTCCCGCGTTGCTTCCTCAAAAGGTCCCAGTAATTGAATGAAACTTTCAATCATTTTCCATTCTTCTGGTAGAATAGGGTCAATTTCATTATCATTATCGTAAAGACTCAGAGCATCCTTTACCGCTGAAAAACGCTCGAACATGTAGAATGTACTGTTCCATCGCGTTACACAATCTTGAAACACTTTCAGGTGCGGTTGATTCAGTCTGTCCTGAATTGATTGCAGTTGTTTCTGGGCAATGGTAGAGTGATTGAAATGGGTCGAAATTCTCTTACATTTTTGTTTTAGTATTTTTATGTTTTCTTGAGAACCTAAACAACTACGGATAGCTAGTTGTATCTTGTGAACAGTACAGTCTATATCATTTAATGCTGCTAATCGCCCGGCTCGTTTCATATTAGACCCTTCATCTCTGATTAGGCAATGCAGTTGTTCTTTTTTAATATTCCATTCAGAAAGCATGTTACTGAATTTTTCAGCAATTATGTCACCAGTGTGACGGCCGTCAAATGTCTCACATTTCAATATTATCGATGATCTATCAAAGTTTTCTGCAATTCCATGGCAAGTCAGGCTAAGCAAAGAAGCGTTTGAGCTAGGATCCGACCAAATGTCAGACGTAAACGACATGTTATCAAAATTTTCGATTAATTCTTTAACTTTTTGAGCCACTTTGCTATATAATTCCTTGCATACAAAATCTGTAAAAAAATTGCGTCCCCTAAAGTTATATCTTGGTGCTAATTCTTGCATCAGTCTACGAAAATCTAGCCCTTCAACAAAATTAAACGGTAAATTTTGAAGTGCAATCATTTCTCCAATGAGTTTATCAATTTTTTTAGAATTTAAATTATTTACGTCCCACTTCTTTTCTTTTAGAACCACTTCCTCTAATGAAAGTTGTTTCTTTGCTTCTTGCAGAGGAGTGGTAACTTTATCTAAAAAATACACAATCGAATAAAAATTTTCGTTATAAAAAACTATTTACTTAAATTAAAAGTAATTAACAAGTGAGGACATTTTAAAACACCAGAAAACCTTTCTATACATTTTTGTAAATAACTTTCAAAATCAAATGTCCAACTTATATTGCAAAAAATAAAAATAAAAGGAGTTTATTCCTTATAAATATTTATAATAAGGAAGGATCCCTAATGTTTTCTGGCATTAACATTAAATATAGCGTGAAGCTCAGCTACACTAAGAAGAAAAGCGACACTTTTCAATGGTGATAGAATTTTTGCAATCGGCCAAGTAGTTTTTGAGTTAAGTAATTCACTATTCATATTTTAATATCATATTAAAAAATATATATTTATGTTCAGGTTATTTTATATTGAAACGATTTCAATAAAAAAAAGTATTTTAAATAGATAAATGAATTACATTACATATATCAGTCTTTTTACAACTAACGTTTTATATGACAGCAAATAACTATAATATTGAGTGCAAACTTAGCCAATAAACCACAACTAAAACTATGCTTTTATTATACTAACCAAACAATGCCTCAAGTAAATATTAATTAATTAAAAATATAAATGATGAAACTTACTTGCGTCAGATTTTATCTGTTGTAATTTGTTTTCTTTACTAATGTTCTCAAATGTAGAAAATTCTTCTGAGTGGTTTTTCAAAGACGATGTGGTGTGGCCCTTGCGAGAGTAGCTTTTTTTGCATATTTTACAATCAGCTTTATCCTGGTCTTCTTTATTTGGTTCAAAATAATCCCATACATTACTTTTGGTCGGTGGTGACATTGTTGACTAAATAGTTAGATAAACTATCAATAACGGGAATCACACTGGAAAAATAACGAATTTCGTCATAAAACGATAATTTTTCCTACAATAAAACGTATTACCGGCGTAATATAATAGAATTTACCTTGTGATCTTATGGATATTAGTCTTAAATAATATAAAGTTTTCTTGTAAACTCTTCTTATTTACACACTGTATCACAACAACATTAAAAATACCTATCTATCTTTATGATACGATAAGTAGTTCACTTTCACTTCACACCGCAAACAAACACGTAATCTTTATTCACTCGCCAGAAACAAATGATGCACTAGCTAGAACAAACAAACGTGTCGAATCTTGTCACCAATTTCTTCGCTCCCATTGGTTATTGTCACGTGCGACCGGCACGCGTCAATCACCGGCCCCGCCCAATTTCTTTCTTGTCGCTACTTGTATAATATTCGCATCCGCATGAACATTCGCATTGATTAATGCGGATGCGGAAGCAGATGCAGATGTCCAAATCAATTCGGATGTTTCGCATTTGCGGATGCAGATGCGAATGTTCGCAACATCCCTGCTTAAAACTATCAATTAAATGTAACTCTTCACGACACTGTCGATTTCGCTAAAGGATTCGTCGTCTGACATAAACAAAAATTACTTACTTACCACATATATGCTTCTTACTACTGCCTGTCGTAATATTCTGTCCTCAGATTCCTCGATGGACAACTTTGGAGCAGAAACTTCGACCTTGGCTATGCTTTTCGTCTAAAGACTTCAAACTCACTGTTTTCGTCGATGGATTCCCTCTCTAAAATTCCACTGACTGCCCCACTTATATTTCACTACCGGGAAACTTTATTTTTTAAAAACTACTTTATTTAAAAAATACAGATTTTCACAAAATAACAGAATCAATTTTACTTGTGGTTAATATAACAAGAATTAAAAATTACACTAACTAAAAACAATTAACAATTGGATATATAGTTTCATAAAAAAAAATCCCAATGGCACAGAACCAATTGGACAGTCTTATTTCAGTAACATGTTTGCATAAAACCGAAAATAAAAAATTAGATACAAAAGTAATAGAATGCTTTGAGATGTACAAAAAACCAAAGTAACATACTGGCATCAAATCAAAAACAAAAAAATAAAAAAAAATTCTGGTGAATTTGAATTTTGTTAAATAAATGTTTTAATGTACGATTTAGAGAAAAATGTTAAATAAAAAAGTTGTAGAACGTGTTAAGGTCTATAAAAAAGCTCAGTAACTTTTTTGCGTCAGATGAAAAACAAAGGAAATACGATTTTTTTTCAACTTTGACAGGCCGCCATTTTGTTTTTACTGGTCCGATTTGGCTCATTAACGAACTCGTCGAAGATTTTTGCCTAACCAAATTTGGTTTCGATCCGTCAAAAAATACGCCCTCTATCGTGCTTACAAATTCCGTTATAATTTGTGAATTTTCTTAAATAAATGTTTTAATGTACGATTTAGAGAAAAATGTTGAATAGAGAAGTTGTAGAACGTGTTAAGGTCTATGAAAAAGCTCAATAACTTTTTTGCGTCAAATGAAAAACAAAGGAAATACGGTTTTTTTCAACTTTGACAGGCCGCCATTTTGTTTTTACTGGGCCGATTTGGCTCATTAACAAACTCGTCCAAGATTTTGTCCTAACCGATTTTTGTAGCGAGTTTGGTTTCGATCCGTCAAAAAATACGCCCTCTATCGTGCTTGCAAATTCCGTTATAACACATACATATATATATATATATATATATATATATATATATATATATATATATATATATATATATATATATATATATATATATATGTTATATTCACAAATTCACGTTAAACTTTTTAAAAACAATTTTTATTGAGTTACACAGTTTTATGTTATATAAAAAAGAAGTAATAGGTTGAAATTATAATTGTAACTAACTATTTTACATAAAGTCAAAGAATTTATAGAATTTGTTAAATCAACGTCAGCGTTTATTTTCATGGAGAATTCGATGTAGCGTCGCTCCCATGAAAGTGCAGAAATCATTATTTTTCTGTAACATAATATTTGTGTTACTTAATGTGTTTATTTTATAAAAACGCAACGTAGCATCGTTCTCATGAAAATACGGAAATCGTAATCTGATGTTTGACATTGCGTAACATTACTTAAACATAAGCGTTTTTTCGTATATAACAACTCCCCCCTCAATTAAAATTGTTGTTTAATAAACAACAATTTTGAGAATAAAAACCAAAATACATAAAATATAAAATAGACAATACAATATATACAGAGATTTAAAGATTAAAAGGAAAATACGCAAAATACAAAAAATAAAAATATAAAGGTATACATTAAACCATGAAATTGTCAATTTTCGATTTCCACTTCCTCAGAGGCTTCAGTATCAAGTTTGGGTCTTCTTTTTTGGCAGAATGTTATGAATTTTGATAAAAAAACATCATTCGGTTGGTCCGGAACAGGCTTTCCTGGTGATTTGTTGAATTTAATATTTCTACACTTATAACAGGTGTAGAGGACGATCAAGGCAACGATGAGTGAGATCGTAGTATATGTGAACCACGAAATATTTTTCTCAACAAACGGTTTGTTTATGAGTTCATCCAAACTTTTCGAGTATTGGTCCAGTTTGTGTTTTGTCACTTGCAGATCATTCAAGTTAATGTTATTAAGATCTAGTGGTTCTATTTTGGGTACTTCTACTTTGTTTGGAATGTCTAGACAACAGTTGTAATCAACCATTACGGGATGAAGTACATGAGGAATGTTTATAGTTTTTCTGGTACTAGCTTGTATTTTAGTAATGCCAACAAAAGCGGAGCATCCTGAGTATAGCTGTAAAATAGAATTTTCATTTACGGTTAATGTTTTCATTTTTGTGTCTGGAAGACTTATGGTCACGTGTACCGGTTCGGCAATCGACACTAGTCACACGTTTTCTCCGAGTTTTTGCACATTATAACCTTGTCCGTTGACTACCGCACTTTTACAATTCGCAGGAAATGTCTTATATTGTCTTAACAAACGGGCTTCACATATCGCGTTATCGTCTATAGGGTACGCGTAAACATCGCGACACAACTTTTGATGGGTAGATAACTGTTTACACTTTTGTAAATCGTGGATTGGAATGTAGGATAAAGAATCATCATCTCGCGCTAAATATTTTTGTGAAAATGATAAAATGTGGTGAAGTCCAGTTCTATTATCATAAATTGGTATTGGGTAAAGGTGGAATAAAGTAAATACTTGTGGTTCAATCAAAGGTATTTTAAGAACAAAAACAAGATCTGGATTTGTTTGATATGCTTCGAGATCGATTATTTCCAAATACTGTGAAATTTCAGAATATTTTATTGGTAGCGGTAAACCTTTCCTTACTGTATTTTCTGATGTTTTCTTAAGAGCAGTGATCAAATTTTCTGGTTCAATAATAGAAGTATGAATTATTTGAAGCTGTGCAAAAGTGATAGAGTTTAGAATATCATTAATAGTATTTTCAAGATACGAATAACTCTCCATTAGTTGTTCGCAAATTTCAAAGAAATTTAATTTAGCTTCGATAAGCGCGATTTCGTTTGTTGATTGTCGAATGATGGTTTCAATTTTTTCTATATCTGAATTAAATATTTTCTCATTTAATTTTAATTGTCCTATGGTACTGTTGATATTTGTTATGACTGAGCTTGTGATTGACATTTGATTTTTTAATAAGTTTTCTATCTGGTTTTGATAAGTTTTTAATTTATTAATGCAGTCCATATAATATTCACCGTCAGACGCATCGAGATTTCCGGTTATTGATTTAAATATGGTGCCAATACCATTAATTAACCCTCGTTTTTGTCTTTTAACATCAAAAGATATTTCACTAAATTTATCGCCAATAGATTTTGTAATTTGTTGCAATAATGCCAAATGTGATTTTACTTCGGATCGGAAGGACTTCATACTGGAGTAGTTTGAAGTAAAGGTATTTTGAATTGTGACAAGAATTCTATTATTTCTTTCAAAAGTTTGTTTAAAAGCTGATATATTTTTATGCACTAATAAAGTCCATTCGTCGTTCGAAACCATTATTCTGGTTTCGTCGTGGTAGTAGATTCCAACTGTATTGTTTATGGGTTCGATTTTATATTGACATGTTGCTGTTCCGATCAGCAGCAGAAACCTGAAAATAAGTTAATTTTCAACATAGGGTTTCATAAGATCGAAATTTATTTTGGATTTGTTATTTGTTTCTAAATTTAATACTGTTGCGGAATTTCTGTGTATCTCTAGTATTTCGAAAGGGCCATTAAACTTATTTTCTAACTTGTTTTTTATTTGAGTTTCTTTTACGTAAACTTTGTCACCTACTTCATAATTTGGTTTGTTTTCGGAGACATGTTTGTCAAATCGGTCTTTAGCTTTTTCTTTTTGCTTTATGGTTTTTTCTCTCGCTATTTTATAATAATAGGATATGCGGTTATTTAGATCTCTAATATATTTAGTAATTAATTCTTGTTCATTGTATAATTTTTCGGGAGGTCTACTGGACGTGTGTCCAAATACAAGTTCGTATGGTGTGAATCCGTGTGTTTTGTTTATAGAGTTATTATAAGCGATAATAGCAAATGGTAAAATACTGAAGGGGTGATCATTGGGGTGGTCTGCTAAATGTAATCGAATCATTTCTAACAGAGTAGCATGTAATCTTTCTAGATATCCGTTACTTTGCGGATGACCGACACTTGAATATGTTAACTTAATATCGAACATATTACAAAGGTCTTTCATTAACGCATTATTGAATTCGCGACCGGCATCGCAATGAATGCGAAGTGGTGCACCAAAATGCTGAAAATAAGCTAATAATGAAGTGACAACGGATTTGGCACTTTTATCTCCAAGCGGATATGCTTGAGAAAATTTTGTTAGTTCGTCTCTTATTGTAAGAGCGTAATTCTTTTGAGGTACCTCTAAAATATCAATATTAATACGTTCAAAAGGTGTTTTAGGCGTTTCAGTTATAACGAGGGGACTGTCCAAATTTTTGCGACATATTTTTGTCTCTTGGCATGCCCGGCATGACTTAATATAATTTTCGACATCTCGATTGAGGCCAGCCCAATTATATTTTTGTCGTATTCGCCTAATAGTTTCATTAATTCCGCGGTGAAGGTGGCTTTTGCCATTATGGAATTGATCTAAGATGATAGGTATTTGATTTTGTTCTGGCTCTTTAGTAATATTTTGACAAATAGTGAATTTTACGTCAACTTCCGAAAGTAGAAATGATAGTGTTTCTAGTATTGGTAGGTCAGGATTATTTTCGATAAAATATTTTTCTGAAGGTTTAAATAAATCTCGATTTCTGTAAATTGCAGCAAATAAGTATTAACTAATACTGTCTGGATCCCATGGTATAGCAATAATAAGATATTTTCTATTTTTGACAGTTTTACTGCTAAGTACATTAGTTTTTGCATAAGAAAAGTCGGGGTTTTCCTCAAATATATCCTCAATTATTTTTTCATGAAAATCTTGTAAATTGTTTTGTTGAAAGAAGGTTAAAATGTTTTTATTTTGTTTGTCTAGTAGATGATTATTGGAATATTCAATTTTAGAATAGTCAATCAGTGATTTTGTTTTATAAAGTTCCTCAAAAGACAAAAATTCTTCTGCAGCGGCATCCCAGTCAATTTCAGGTTTATTTTCAGTTTGTTGGGATGGCCCTGCATCTTCAAGAGCGGGATAAATTGGGTAAGGTGAATATTTAAAGTTTCCTAATTTTGAGCGAAATGAATCAAAGTCATTTATGTGGTTAATTTTTATTCGAGAAAGGGCATCGGCATTTTTATTGGATTTGCCAGATTTGAATTCAATTTGATAGTCGTATTCCTCTAATTTGAGGCGCCATCGTGCTAGACGACTACCGGGGTCTTTTATAGAGAATAACCAAGTAAGTGGACGGTGGTCGGTTATAAGGGTAAATTTTCGGCCATATAAATAGGGTCTAAAGTGTTTAACTGCCCACACAATTGCCAAAAGTTCTCTCTCTATCGTAGAGTATTTGGTTTCTGCTTTGCACAATGTCCTGGACGCATAGGCTATCGGTAAATCCTTACCTATTGGGCCTTGTGACAGAACTGCACCGATTGCAAATGCGCTAGCATCGGTAGTTAAAAGAAATCGTTCTTCAAAGTTTGGGTATATCAATATCGGAGTAGAAGTAAGAGCATTTTTTAATTCTTGGAATGACTTTTGACATTCGGAGTCAAAATTAAATGGGACATCCTTTTGTAAAAGTTTTGTCATTGGTTTGGAAATTTTAGCGAAGTTCGGTATAAATCTTCTGTAGTAACCAGCGAGTCCCAAAAAGGGTTTTATTTCCTTTTGGTTCGTAGGTTGAGGGAATTTTTTCAATTTTTGCCGGAAACGGCTTAACGCCATCTTCCGTGATTAAATGTCCAAGGTAGGCGACTTCTTTTCTCAAGAATTCGCACTTGTCTGGCTGAAGTTTTAAGTTAGCTTTTTGAAGTCTCTTGAATACTTCTGTTAAGCGGGTAATATGTTCTTGAATTGTCGGTGAATAGACGATGATGTCGTCCATATAGACAAGACATCGCTCGTTTTGAATTCCAGCAAGGACATTGTCCATGACCCTCTGGAATGTTGAAGGTGCATTTTTTAGACCGTACGGCATTCTGAGGAATTCGAAATGTCCGTTTTCAACTGTGAAGGCGGTCTTTGGTATATCTTCAGGCATTATTTCAATTTGATGAAAGCCTGATGCAAGATCTAGTGTCGTGAAATATTGACACTTACCAAGCTGGTCCAATAAATCTCCAATGTTCGGTAACGGGTATTTGTCGTCTACAGTAACCTCATTCAGTTTTCTGTAGTCTACGACAACACGCCATTTTTGTTTACCTGATGCGTCGAGCTTCTTGGGAACAAGCCACACGGGAGATGACCATGGAGAATTGCTGGGTTGTATAATGTTTTGT
Source organism: Galeruca laticollis (assembly GCA_963921935.1). NCBI lineage: Eukaryota > Metazoa > Arthropoda > Insecta > Coleoptera > Chrysomelidae > Galeruca > Galeruca laticollis. The sequence continues at coordinate 55,443,995 of OY998185.1, read as the reverse complement.
GACAGCATTTTATTGATCTGATCTTTCACCTCTTGTTTATGAATTTGGGGATAGCGATATGATTTTACATAAGTGGGCTTAGAATTTTGCGTATCTATGGAATGTTTTATTTCGTTGGTGAAAGTAAGTATGTCTCCTTCTAAATAAAAAATGTCAGAAAAATCATGACAAAGTTGGGAAATTAAGTCTCGTTCTTCTTCATTAAGATGATCAAGTCTTAGTTGATTTTTTAATTCCGATGTCCTATCGGTGCACATTTCTTGGGTAGTTAGTTGAATATTATTTACAGTATTTATTTCATATGGTTCTAAGTTAAGTTTTGAAAATGTTACAGTTTTAGGTATACAATTAACATTTAATACTGAAACAAAAAATTCTCCTTTTTCATTTATTTTAACTAATGCGTTTGGTAGTTTAACTTTCTCTATTTCTTGACCTACCAGTATAGCATCAGTATTAACTAAATCGCATTTTAGTTTAAATATTTGTTCAGTCCTAGGTTCAATGGAAATTGTATTTTTGTAAATTTGTGGAAATTGGTTTTCGATTGAAATATTGGTAGATTCATTATCTGTTACTTTAAATAATGGTACAATTTTGAAATCAGTAATAAGTTGTTTATTTTTTAGATCAACTATACAATTATAATGTTCTAAAAAATCCATGCCTAATAATCCATCAAAATCAATATCTAAATTACAAATGAATACTCTGTGTGGATCGTTAGGTTTAAATGGAATAAGGGTTGATTCGTTAACTCTTATTTTTTGGTTCGTTATACCTTGAATAATTACATTTTCAGGGGATCGATTTCTATAATTTTCGCAAGTTTTGGGTTTGAAAATTGATAATCCAGCACCTGTATCATTTAGAATTTTATAAGTGTTTGTTCTGTCTTTAATATAGTATAAGTTTTTAGAATTTACCGGTAAGGTATTTTTTACATGAACATCTGTTCGAGGCAGTCCGATTCTGGACTGTTCAAACTCATGGTTTGAATTTGTGAACTGAGGTCTGGGATCGACAAATTTGAAGTTTGGTCGCTTCGCGGATCTGGGGGTTTCGTTTGTAAAGGGCCTTGTCGAAAATCCTGATAATAATCATAATTTGGATTTAGGAGGTTGTCAGAATCAAAGTTATAAACATTTTCATTATTATAATTAAAATTGTCTTGTTCGATATGGCTATAATCGAAAGTTTCGTCTTCATTCGTATTGCAAACTGGTACACCATTATCAGAGCTAGGATCACTATCAGCAGTATAATAGTTTTCCTCTATTTCACTATTAACAGTATAATAGTCAGGAGCACTGGGGTTAATTTCTTGGTAATATTCTTGATAATCAAGTGAATTATCGGAGTATTGTTCTTGATTTTCATAATAATTTTGACTATCATCTGTATAATAGTCATAACTGTTATGAGAGTGTTTGTTAAAATCGCGATTTCGATTGAAATGAAAAGTTCTTTGTTGATTAAAATTTGTGTTGGGTCGATTTCCCGGTGGTCCTTGAGGTCTAAAACTTGGATTTGGTCTAATTACAGATGGACGATTTTGATTTTGTTGGTTATTTTGAAATTGTGGCCTTTGTTGAAAATTTTGGCCTGTTTGGTTATGTGAATTAGGAGTTTGATTTGGTCTAAAGGAACCCTGAGCTAAATTTTGAGATTGTCTTTGACGTGTGAGACACTCATTTATAGTATGTCCTATTCTATGACAAAAATTACATTGTTTTGGTGAATTTTGGCTAAATCTACGAGTAGGTATATTATTTGTATTACGATTAGTCTGAGGTTTGTGGTTTTCATAGTAAGTTAATTGAAGTTCTCTTCTGATTCGTGAAATAGCTGATAAAACACTTATTGGATTACTAGCTCTAACAATTTGACCGATTTTTGGATCTAGACCGGTTAATAAAGTATTTAAAGTTAATGATTCTATAAGACGTGTTTGTGCTACTTTTTGATCTGTTGTTAAATGCTGTTGTTTACTTATAGCTGAATACATTTTTGCATCCAGAGTTTGTAATCTCGAAACAAAAATTAAAGGCGATTCGTTTGGTAGTTGTTTCATTCTTTGAAGGTCTTGAATCAACGAATTTAAGTCGCGAGAATCTCCAAAGTGAGTATTTAATAATGTTTTAATTTCTTCCCAATTTGAAGGGTCCCGTGAATTAACTAATTCAGCGGCTCTTCCTTTAAGTTTGTTTTTAATATGAAGAGTTAAAAGTACTTTTTGGTCGTTGCCGGCCATTCTGTAAGCTGTTTTACAAGCATTTATAAAAGTATTTAAGAAAATTTGATTACCGTCATATTCCGGAATTATTGAAAATATTTCGGATAATCTGCAAGGTTCAAGATTAGACGCTTGATCGGTTTGAGCAACTGGAGTATTAGCATTGGCATTAGCGTTTGTTGCACTACGTGTTTCAGGCATTTTGCTTTATATTAAAATGATTTTATTCAAAATAAAAGTAAATTATGACAATAGAACTTGGTAAAAATAAAAAATAAATTGCAAAATATTAAATAAAAATAAAACGAGATGATTCTTACGTAAATATTTTCATTCCTTCCTTGGCAGCTGAAATCCTTATCCGTGAGCTTTGCTACAACTGGTTAGCAGTTTGCGTGTTCCTGGTGCCGGAGAGACCGTCTGCTTCTTGAAGATCTGGAGCTGGTACTTTCATAAATTTATCTATAGAGAATTATATCTTTAATATCTATCAAATTAATGTACTCACTTTTTGTAAATTTATCTATTTGAAATATCACGTACGTCATGTATGTTACATTAAATCTTATATCTTCCTTCCAGCTATTGCATGTATAACTTTAAACTATCACTTTCTTGAACTTTAAACACACACATATATAGTTTGTAAATTATCACTTATATGTAATTGATTATAGAAACTTGATAATTTTAACAAATATTTTTATCACAGGTACGCTAGTGTCGTGTTGACTGTGAAACGTTATTTATGGAAGGAAAACCTCCTTCTTTCATGTATATTGTAGTAGCGCATGCGTTTGGAGATTTAGCGCCGACGCAGTAGTGGGAACATTTTGTTATAGAGAATACATGTATGATATAGGGTGGCACAATTCCATAAGAATACATGTACAAAACAAATTAATAGTTTCAAAAATATTTTATTATGTTCCAATCAGGTTAAAAATTTTCAAATTATTTTATTAAACAGCTTTACATTTATGTGTTGATTTTTTTTTCTCACATCCATGATTAAATTCTCAATATTATTGTTGTCGTATTTCAATCGTTTTATTTAACAGATATTGTTTCTTTCAGAGGTTGTAAGTTAAAGGTAAGATTAAGAATATATTTCCTCAATCTTTGATTAATATATCCAGAACTCAAAGGGAGGATTCTCATGCTTCCGACTAATTAAATAAACATTATAAATAAATAATTAATTAAAAAATTTTGAGCTAGTCAATCAAGGGAATAATTATTAAATGGCGCCTATAAATAAACTTAAATAAACTTAAATAAAAATTACAAAATTTATAAATCAATAATATATATATATATATATATATATATATATATATATATATATATATATGTTATATACGAAAAAACGCTTATGTTTAAGTAATGTTACGCAATGTCAAACATCAGATTACGATTTCCGTATTTTCATGAGAACGATGCTACGTTGCGTTTTTATAAAATAAACACATTAAGTAACACAAATATTATGTTACAGAAAAATAATGATTTCTGCACTTTCATGGGAGCGACGCTACATCGAATTCTCCATGAAAATAAACGCTGACGTTGATTTAACAAATTCTATAAATTCTTTGACTTTATGTAAAATAGTTAGTTACAATTATAATTTCAACCTATTACTTCTTTTTTATATAACATAAAACTGTGTAACTCAATAAAAATTGTTTTTAAAAAGTTTAACGTGAATTTGTGAATATAACAGTGGCGCAGTCAGTAGGATTCCTAAACACATTTAGAACAAGGATTGCCTAACTAAGTGTGGTGGTTCCTAAACCTTTAAGGAATTTTCAAGTACCAGCTCCAGATCTTCAAGAAGCAGACGGTCTCTCCGGCACCAGGAACACGCAAACTGCTAACCAGGTGTAGCAAAGCTCACGGATAAGGATTTCAGCTGCCAAGGAAGGAATGAAAATATTTACGTAAGAATCATCTCGTTTTATTTTTATTTAATATTTTGCAATTTATTTTTTATTTTTACCAAGTTCTATTGTCATAATTTACTTTTATTTTGAATAAAATCATTTTAATATAAAGCAAAATGCCTGAAACATGTAGTGCAACAAACGCTAATGCCAATGCTAATACTCCAGTTGCTCAAACCGATCAAGCGTCTAATCTTGAACCTTGCAGATTATCCGAAATATTTTCAATAATTCCGGAATATGACGGTAATCAAATTTTCTTAAATACTTTTATAAATGCTTGTAAAACAGCTTACAGAATGGCCGGCAACGACCAAAAAGTACTTTTAACTCTTCATATTAAAAACAAACTTAAAGGAAGAGCCGCTGAATTAGTTAATTCACGGGACCCTTCAAATTGGGAAGAAATTAAAACATTATTAAATACTCACTTTGGAGATTCTCGCGACTTAAATTCGTTGATTCAAGACCTTCAAAGAATGAAACAACTACCAAACGAATCGCCTTTAATTTTTGTTTCGAGATTACAAACTCTGGAAGCAAAAATGTATTCAGCTATAAGTAAACAACAGCATTTAACAACAGATCAAAAAGTAGCACAAACACGTCTTATAGAATCAATAACTTTAAATACTTTATTAACCGGTCTAGATCCAAAAATCGGTCAAATTGTTAGAGCTAGTAATCCAATAAGTGTTTTATCAGCTATTTCACGAATCAGAAGAGAACTTCAATTAACTTACTATGAAAACCACAAACCTCAGACTAATCGTAATACAAATAATATACCTACTCGTAGATTTAGCCAAAATTCACCAAAACAATGTAATTTTTGTCATAGAATAGGACATACTATAAATGAGTGTCTCACACGTCAAAGACAATCTCAAAATTTAGCTCAGGGTTCCTTTAGACCAAATCAAACTCCTAATTCACATAACCAAACAGGCCAAAATTTTCAACAAAGGCCACAATTTCAAAATAACCAACAAAATCAAAATCGTCCATCTGTAATTAGACCAAATCCAAGTTTTAGACCTCAAGGACCACCGGGAAATCGACCCAACACAAATTTTAATCAACAAAGAACTTTTCATTTCAATCGAAATCGCGATTTTAACAAACACTCTCATAACAGTTATGACTATTATACAGATGATAGTCAAAATTATTATGAAAATCAAGAACAATACTCCGATAATTCACTTGATTATCAAGAATATTACCAAGAAATTAACCCCAGTGCTCCTGACTATTATACTGTTAATAGTGAAATAGAGGAAAACTATTATACTGCTGATAGTGATCCTAGCTCTGATAATGGTGTACCAGTTTGCAATACGAATGAAGACGAAACTTTCGATTATAGCCATATCGAACAAGACAATTTTAATTATAATAATGAAAATGTTTATAACTTTGATTCTGACAACCTCCTAAATCCAAATTATGATTATTATCAGGATTTTCGACAAGGCCCTTTACAAACGAAACCCCCAGATCCGCGAAGCGACCAAACTTCAAATTTGTCGATCCCAGACCTCAGTTCACAAATTCAAACCATGAGTTTGAACAGTCCAGAATCGGACTGCCTCGAACAGATGTTCATGTAAAAAATACCTTACCGGTAAATTCTAAAAACTTATACTATATTAAAGACAGAACAAACACTTATAAAATTCTAAATGATACAGGTGCTGGATTATCAATTTTCAAACCCAAAACTTGCGAAAATTATAGAAATCGATCCCCTGAAAATGTAATTATTCAAGGTATAACGAACCAAAAAATAAGAGTTAACGAATCAACCCTTATTCCATTTAAACCTAACGATCCACACAGAGTATTCATTTGTAATTTAGATATTGATTTTGATGGATTATTAGGCATGGATTTTTTAGAACATTATAATTGTATAGTTGATCTAAAAAATAAACAACTTATTACTGATTTCAAAATTGTACCATTATTTAAAGTAACAGATAATGAATCTACCAATATTTCAATCGAAAACCAATTTCCACAAATTTACAAAAATACAATTTCCATTGAACCTAGGACTGAACAAATATTTAAACTAAAATGCGATTTAGTTAATACTGATGCTATACTGGTAGGTCAAGAAATAGAGAAAGTTAAACTACCAAACGCATTAGTTAAAATAAATGAAAAAGGAGAATTTTTTGTTTCAGTATTAAATGTTAATTGTATACCTAAAACTGTAACATTTTCAAAACTTAACTTAGAACCATATGAAATAGATACTGTAAATAATATTCAACTAACTACCCAAGAAATGTGCACCGATAGGACATCGGAATTAAAAAATCAACTAAGACTTGATCATCTTAATGAAGAAGAACGAGACTTAATTTCCCAACTTTGTCATGATTTTTCTGACATTTTTTATTTAGAAGGAGACATACTTACTTTCACCAACGAAATAAAACATTCCATAGATACGCAAAATTCTAAGCCCACTTATGTAAAATCATATCGCTATCCCCAAATTCATAAACAAGAGGTGAAAGATCAGATCAATAAAATGCTGTCACAAAACATTATACAACCCAGCAATTCTCCATGGCCATCTCCCGTGTGGTTTGTTCCCAAGAAGCTCGACGCATCAGGTAAACAAAAATGGCGTGTTGTCGTAGACTACAGAAAACTGAATGAGGTTACTGTAGACGACAAATACCCGTTACCGAACATTGGAGATTTATTGGACCAGCTTGGTAAGTGTCAATATTTCACGACACTAGATCTTGCATCAGGCTTTCATCAAATTGAAATAATGCCTGAAGATATACCAAAGACCGCCTTCACAGTTGAAAACGGACATTTCGAATTCCTCAGAATGCCGTACGGTCTAAAAAATGCACCTTCAACATTCCAGAGGGTCATGGAAATATATTCTTAATTTTACCTTTAACTTACAACCTCTGAAAGAAACAATATCTGTTAAATAAAACGATTGAAATACGACAACAATAATATTGAGAATTTAATCATGGATGTGAGAAAAAAAATCAACACATAAATGTAAAGCTGTTTAATAAAATAATTTGAAAATTTTTAACCTGATTGGAACATAATAAAATATTTTTGAAACTATTAATTTGTTTTGTACATGTATTCTTATGGAATTGTGCCACCCTATATCATACATGTATTCTCTATAACAAAATGTTCCCACTACTGCGTCGGCGCTAAATCTCCAAACGCATGCGCTACTACAATATACATGAAAGAAGGAGGTTTTCCTTCCATAAATAACGTTTCACAGTCAACACGACACTAGCGTACCTGTGATAAAAATATTTGTTAAAATTATCAAGTTTCTATAATCAATTACATATAAGTGATAATTTACAAACTATATATGTGTGTGTTTAAAGTTCAAGAAAGTGATAGTTTAAAGTTATACATGCAATAGCTGGAAGGAAGATATAAGATTTAATGTAACATACATGATGTACGTGATATTTCAAATAGATAAATTTACAAAAAGTGAGTACATTAATTTGATAGATATTAAAGATATAATTCTCTATAGATAAATTTATGATGCATCATATTTTATTGTTTTTGGCCTTTTTATGCGTTATGTGATTCGAATGTTCAACTAAAGATTTGAGTGTACACTTTGAAAATGTTAATTGGAATTCCAAATAAGTTTAAGCAAAATACACAGACCTTATCTTTGCTATCACTGCCGGCTGCACTCGCATCTCCAAATCTTGCAGATATCTCATAAGAGACACGCTCCTACTGCACTATTCACTCCTTACATAGGATTGAATACTCCTATGATTAGTTTGATTTAATTTTTTTTTAGAATTTTAACTTTTAAACACTTTTAAACAATTTTATACAGAGAGCAATCTTCTATCGACGCATCCTCCATCACCATCATAAATCAACCTTCTTTTGTTTTCAAAATCAACAAGTCTTTTGGCTTCCCTAGTCCATAGCTCACTTATTTGTTTTTTTATCACTAAAATTGTTATTCTCCCGTCTTTTAGTTACTATTTTAAAAAACATAAATTTATTGTCCTGGAGGGTAATAACACTGATACACTTAGATTTCTATTTTATTAAGGAATTTTAATTAAGTCCTCTTTTCCTCGTACAATAGTCAATTTTCTTATATTCATGTTATTTAGCTAATTTGAGAAATGTTTATTTTTACAAATTTTACAACCTATATTATTGATTAACCTATATGTAATTGATTCTATTGTAGTTTGAGTCTTATTTTATAGTTATTATACATAAACTCCTGATTATTTTTGTTTTTGTAATTAAATTTCATATATATAATCAATAAGCAATGATTTTAAGTTGGTAATGAAAATTCCCTAGCAGGCATTACTTCTTGTAAATATTCATTTCCTTTTTTATACGTTTGGGCTGTGTTCCAATTATCTTTTCAATCTAGTTTCAACCCTTTGCAATGAATTAATGATTACATGGTATTCTAAACCTTTGCTACTACTAAAAAAATTATGTAAACAATGTTAAGTTATCGTTAAACTGATTATTCTTTTCTCTTAATTTAGGTTTCAAGCTAATATATGACGTTTCGTCCTGCAGAAATTGCTATGGCTGTGTTCAGTGTAATATTTCACCCGATTTATTCATATTTCAATCTTTTTATATTTTAATATTTGACTTGTTATTGAGTTTATTCTAATGGTTGTGTCTACTGACACTCCTTCCGTTACAATAAGACCTTTTTATTATGTTTATTTATTTCAATATATTTACAAAACTAGATGACTAGTTCAACTCCCCTCAAATTTAAATTTTCAAAAAAGGAAGCTTTTAAGTTGCCTTTTTAAAATTTCAATTTCAACGTTCAGGCTAATAATTATATTCTACTTACTTCATTACCTTTTTTTTACAGAATTTAAATTTGAAGAATCCTATATTTAAGTTTTAACTATTTCTATCTTAGACTTAGTTTCCATTATCTAATTCTATCCTATCCTATTCTAAATATTTTTACAAATATGAGACAAATCATTCTGGTTTCAAATATCTTATATATCTTTGTTTACTCTTAGTATACCATTCTATATTATTGTTTTGCTTCAATTCCTATTCCAATTATTATTCATTTATTCACACCGTAGAATCTTTATTCTTTTATTTACACCTTTTTCCTTCACTTAACAATTCTTTTAATGCGCTTTCATTCTCATCTTATCTTCAAATTCAAGAAAAGCTATTATTTCCAATATTTCATATATTTTCATATCTTATTTTCAACCCTTATTCATGTCAATATAATTGCTCCTATAGTCTAACCTTTTTCTTTGCTTACTATCCCTATTTATATTTATTTGCATAATTCTTAATTATAACTCATCAACTTCATTTCCTCAATATATTAATTACATTATACTTTATATATATTTCATTTCTCCCTATCTCATAATAATTAATCATATCATATATATATAAATCTTTGCTTCCATATTTCATTGTTACTTATCTCCATAATTCCTATAAAAATGTATTTGACATGAATATCTCAAATTCTATATCTTGATTTAAAACTTTCTTTCCTTTCCACCTCTTTTACTATGTTATTCAATTGATAACGAGCTTGTCCTTCCTAAATCCTACCTGTTTTTATTAATAAGTGTAAATTCTGTTTCTTATCCCCTCTACCTAATAAATTCTCACAAAATTTTTTAACATTATATTGTCGCTTTTATTTCTGTCTGTCTTTGGTATTATATATTTATTTATAACAGATTGTGTCTCTATTTGTTTGGGTTTTAATTTATATAGCTACTCTAACTTTCCTTATGATTTAAATGTGAAATTATCCTACTTTTACTTAAAATCATCTATAAGCTTTTTATTAATATTTTTTTTTCTTAGATTCCTAACTATGATAATGGAAACCATCTATATGTATCCTACATATGAAAAAATGGAAGCCTTATATCTACCTAGTATCTAATATTTTATGTTATATGGAATTGCTACTTATGCAGAACATTGGAACCATTACATCTACCTGTAATACTACTATTTATTTACATGTAAGTAACATAATATTATCTATTCCTCTTTTTCTTATTTCATTCTTGTATCGTTTATTGAGAGTTATATTTATTAATTGACTCAATGTTAAAAACACCCCTGACCATGTTTGTTCCCGGGTATACCAATTTATAACTGTTTTGTGCATTTTCAGTTAATACCTCATAAGGTCCCTCTAATGGCAATTGCAATTTAATACATTGGTCTTCTGCTTTATTAGATGTTTTAAGTGCTTTGATTATAACCAATTCTCCTTTGTTAAATCGTGTTATCTTCTTGATCTTCTTGTTCCGATCCCGAATATATTTCTCAGCATTCCTCCTGATTCTTATATTTACCTTTTCTAATATCTCTTCTAGGGTAGTATCTCTATTCACAATCCAGTTTCGTTTCGGTTGAATACCTTTCATCAAATAAATTGGACTTTCACCTGTTACTCCGTGTGGTAAATTATTAATAAATTCTTCAATTCTATCCATATTTTCATCCCATCGAATATGTATCCCTTGGCAAAGTATTCTTAAATATTTCAAAATTTCTTTTATATATCTCTCTGCTGGATTGGAGCTAGGTCTTCTAATACTAATAAATTGTAATTCTATTTGTTCCTTGTCACAATATTGTTTTAATTTTATACTTTCAAAGTATGTAGCATGGTCGAGTATTATTCTTTCAGGTCTTCCTACTTCTTCTATGCATCTTCTTAAACATTCTATTACAACTTTAGCTGTAGATCTCTTACTCGGAAAAGTTTTAATAAATTTGGTATATACATCTACTATAACTAATAAATTCTTATTGCCCGATTCACTTCTAATTAAGTTTCCAATAAAGTCCATTGCCACAGTCTGTAATGGTTTATTTGTTATCATAGATTTCGCTGTCATGCAGTTATGGTAATTTTTCTCTTTGGCCAATTGACATAGTTGACAATATTTGCATACTTCTTTCACCACACTTAAATCCTTCTTCGCCACATAATTTTCTCTAAACAAAGTCCATAATTTTCTCGTTCCTATGTGTCCATTCTCCTCATGTAAATGACTAATAATTTCGTTTGCAAACTCCTTACTTATCACAAATACTTCTCTGTCCTCCAATTTCTTATACCATATTTCATCGATTTTATAGGCACCCTTAACCTTCTTATCTTCAAAATGTCTCTGATCTTATTTAATCCTTTCCAATGTAAATATCCCCTCTGTTTGGTATAATTGGTTTATTCCAATTTGAAATTTTGTCTGATCGTTTCCTACTTCATCTGCTCGACTTAATGCATCAGCTACAATATTTTGTTTCCCTGGAATATATTTGATTTCAAATTCATATTCTTGTAGCAATAATATCCACCTGTGAACACGATTATTGGCATAACGGTTTTTTAACATAGCTGTTAATGCTGAATGGTCGGTTTCTACAATAAACTTAGCTCCTAATAGATAAAATCATAATTTATTTATGCAAAATACTACACTAGCCATCTCCAATTCTGTTATGGAGTATTTCCTCTCTGCTGGTTTGGTCACTCGGGATATAAAACTAATAGGTACTTCACATCCTTCTTGTATTTGTACTAAGACACCTGCCAATCTTCCTATCGACGCGTCAGTTCTTAAGATAAACGGTTGGTCGTACTGTGGATGAAAAACTTTTAAACTGTTTAGAAAAATTTCTTTTAATTCCTGAAATGCCTTTTCTCTTCTCTCATTCCATTTCCATTTAGTATCCTTCTTTATTAATTCTATGAGAGGAATTTCTCTCCTACTTAGATCGGGTATTAACTTCTTGAAATAATTAATGACACCTAGTAATCCCCGCAAAGCTCTTAAATTATTCGGTGTCTTATACTCCAAAATTGCTTTAATTCTCTCAGGATTCATTGTTATACCAGTGTCATTTAAAACATATCCTAAATACTCCACTTCTCTTTTATAAAACTGACATTTGTCTAAATTTAACTTGAGTCCAGCGTTTTCTAATTCATTTAATATTATTTCCAAATGTTTTTGATGTTTCTCTTCTGTTTCAGAAAAAATCAAGATGTCATCTATGTAATGGAGAGTGAAATCTTCATAAGGATTCAAGATTGTATGCAGAGTTCGTACTAAAGCAGCACAAGAGCTTTGTAGTCCGAACGGCACCACACAAAATTGGTACACCACTCCATCTACCATGAATGCTGTGTATTGTCTACTACGATGATCCAATGGAATTAACCAAAAGCTATGCTTTAGATCTAATTTTGAAAATATATTAGACTTTGTAATTCTTCCAAATATACCTTCAATATTTAATGGACTTTCTTATTGTTTTTTTGTAAATGTGTTTATATTCCTAGCATCCAAACATATTCTAATATCTCCCGATTTCTTCTTTACACATGTTATAGCACTTATGTATTGTGAATTTGATCTTTCAATAATACCGTCATGTAACATTTTATTTATTTCTTGGTATACCTCTTGTTTTAATTTATACGGTATCGGATAGGTTTTTATCTTAAAATTTTTTATTTCTGGTATTACTTCTATTTTATGTACACATCTGGTTGCAACACATACTTCTTCATTGAATAATTTTTTATGGTAGTCAAGTAATTCATATACTCTCTGTTTATATTCCTCCAGACATAATTCATCCCTCATGTTTCGTTCTTCTTCAACAATGTGATTTAATTGTCCAATTGCACCTTCGTTGTTCCCTATATCTGTTTGATATTTTGTCATAAATGGTACTGTATGCTCATTATATATTATATTTTGCATTTTATAATCTATTATAATTCTATGTTTATTCAGTTCATCTGTATCCATGATTATGTCATATTTTAAATTTTTTACTATTAACAATTGTACTGATAAAATCTTGCCATTTAATTCTAAATTTGTCATTATAGTTTTTGTTGCTTCATACAATTTTCTTTCATTTGCCCCTACTAATGATATTTTATGCGTATTTATCACCATAATATTGTCCTGATTTAAATTGTCTACGATATTTTGATGATTTATGATGGACACTTCTGAACCCGTATCTAACAAAACTCTACATTTAATGTTTTCTAAATTTCCCTCTAGTTAATTCTTGGTTTGTGTGATCTTCGTCTAAAATGAATTCCCTAGGATGTTGATATTTAGAAGAATAGACAATATTATGCACGTAAGAGCAACTTATTCGAAATTTGGATCAGAACTCGGGCCTGATCACTGTCCCTTCTTACCTCATCCTGATTTTGTATCACATTAACCTGTCTTCTGTCTTCTTCTCGACCATCTCTTTGATAATAGTTCCTGTCCCTGTCCTCATTTCTTCGATCATCTTCATTATTTCTTCGATCATCTTCATTATTTCTTCCATCCCTTCTATTTTGTTGCCAGTTCCAATTTCTATTATCATTATCATTTCGTCTTCCATAATTTTGATAATTTCCTCCATTTTCGTATTGCCTATTTCCATTATTTCGATTACCATTGTTCCCATTCTGATATCCATTTCTGTGATTTCCATTTTCATTTCTATGGTTATCATATCTCGGATTTCTATTATCCCGTCCTGGTCCTCTTCTCTCGTAATTTCTATTTTCATTATTTCTATAATCATTTCTCCTTTCATTTTCTCTTCTTTGCTGTCCGTTACCATTTTCATTTGATCGATTGTCTCGTAGATCATTGTGATTTGTATAGCTCCTTTCCATTCGTTGTAAGTAGCTTGATAGACTATCCATAGATTTTATATTATGAAGCGCTATAGTTTCAGCTACTTCGGAATTATAATGTCTTCCAATGTACAACACTAATTCTTCCTCCTTCATTCCAGGTTCTAAGTACTGGGCTATATTGTATAATTGCATAGCGTAATTGTTAAGGTTTTTGCTCTTCTTGTAGTCAAATTTTCCGAAGTATAGCCTTTCCCTGAATGTCGCTTGTTGCAATTCTCCCCAGAAATAGGCTAAGAATTGTTGCTCAAAATCTCCTAAGCTTTGTATCTGTTCTTCCTTGTTACAGAACCATAACAAAGCATGGCCCTGTAATATGCTCCTTATAATGAGCTTTATCTCCATGATATCTCTTAATCCTTTAATTTTATTCCGAATTATTTTTAGGAATACTTTGGGATGTATATTGTTTATATTTCCATCAAATTTCACCACGATTTCAAAATTGCTATGGAAATTTCCTGGACATACATTGACTCCTCCACTTCTTCTCAAATTCTCTTCCATTTCCTCTACCGTATTCTTTAATTTCCTATTAATTTCTTCTATTTCTTGATTTACTTGTCGATTTATATCTTCAGTTATTGCTAAACTCATCCCCGTTCTTTCTTCTATCAGGCCATCAAAATCCTTGAATTTTCTGTTTACGTTTTCTTTTATCTGTTCCACTTTCTTTGTTATATGCTTAGCTTGTTTTGATACCTCTACTTTAATATTTTCTGGTAAATTCTCTTCTATATCTCTTCTGAATTCTAGTACTTCTTCTACTATCATCTTTTCTATGTTCTCTCTAATTTTCACACCATTTTCTTGTATTCCTTGTCTCAAATTTTTATTTTTATTCTCCATTTCTTCTTTTACCTCAATAATGTTCTTCTTAAATTCTTCCTGGTTCTCCTTGAGTTCCTTAATCTCCTTACAATTTTCCAATTTGACTTCATCTATTTTCTTTTCCAATCGGTGCATGTTTGTATGAATGTTGTGAATGTCTCCCCTAATTTCTTCCTTCATACTATTCATGTCTCCCCTCATCGTGTCCATATTTATCCTATTTTCTTCAAATTTCTGGTTCATATCTCCCTTCAAATTTTGCATGTTTCCACTTACTGTGTTGATATCTCCTTTCATTGTCTTTATGTTTTCATTTATGGTGTCAATCTTCCCATTTAAATCTCCCCTCATATCAGCAAATAATTGTTGCATCATGACCATCATTGAATCATCATTCCTTGTTCTTGTTTGCGTTTCCTGTTGATTCTGTGCTATACTACCCTTGCTTCCTGCTTCTACTTGTTCTACCTTTATTCCATCTTCTTCATCTCGTGATATATTTTCTTCAGGTGCATCCACTTCTGATTGCTGTCCCTGTATCAAATATTGGACCTGGAAATCTCCCATTCCATGGCTTCTTTCTTCTCTCTCCTCTTCTGATCCGCTATCATTTCCGACCTGTTTCCCGTCTCTCAACATCATTTTCCTGCTTTTCATGATTTATTTGTTTAATTTAATAATTGGAGCAATTTAATTATTCATATTTGCCCCAACGTTGGGCCGACAATTTATTATTGATTTATAAATTTTGTAATTTTTATTTAAGTTTATTTAAGTTTATTTATAGGCGCCATTTAATAATTATTCCCTTGATTGACTAGCTCAAAATTTTTTAATTAATTATTTATTTATGATGTTTATTTAATTAGTCGGAAGCATGAGAATCCTCCCTTTGAGTTCTGGATATATTAATCAAAGATTGAGGAAATATATTCTTAATCTTACCTTTAACTTACAACCTCTGAAAGAAACAATATCTGTTAAATAAAACGATTGAAATACGACAACAATAATATTGAGAATTTAATCATGGATGTGAGAAAAAAAAATCAACACATAAATGTAAAGCTGTTTAATAAAATAATTTGAAAATTTTTAACCTGATTGGAACATAATAAAATATTTTTGAAACTATTAATTTGTTTTGTACATTTATTCTTATGGAATTGTGCCACCCTATATCATACATGTATTCTCTATAACAAAATGTTCCCACTACTGCTTCGGCGCGAAATCTCCAAACGCATGCGCTACTACAATATACATGAAAGAAGGAGGTTTTCCTTCCATAAATAACGTTTCACAGTCAACACGACGCTAGCGTGCCTGTGATAAAAATATTTGTTAAAATGATCAAGTTTCTATAATCAATTACATATAAGTGATAATTTACAAACTATATATGTGTGTGTTTAAAGTTCAAGAAAGTGATAGTTTAAAGTTATACATGCAATAGCTGGAAGGAAGATATAAGATTTAATGTAACATACATGATGTACGTGATATTTCAAATAGATAAATTTACAAAAAGTGAGTACATTAATTTGATAGATATTAAAGATATAATTCTCTATAGATAAATTTATGATGCATCATATTTTATTGTTTTTGGCCTTTTTATGCGTTATGTGATTCGAATGTTCAACTAAAGATTTGAGTGTACACTTTGAAAATGTTAATTGGAATTCCAAATAAGTTTAAGCAAAATACACAGACCTTATCTTTGCTATCACTGCCGGCTGCACTCGCATCTCCAAATCTTGCAGATATCTCATAAGAGACACGCTCCTACTGCACTATTCACTCCTTACATAGGATTGAATACTCCTATGATTAGTTTGATTTAATTTTTTTTAGAATTTTAACTTTTAAACACTTTTAAACAATTTTATACAGAGAGCAATCTTTTATCGACGCATCCTCCATCACCATCATAAATCAACCTTCTTTTGTTTTCAAAATCAACAAGTCTTTTGGCTTCCCTAGTCCATAGCTCACTTATTTGTTTTTTTATCACTAAAATTGTTATTCTCCAGTCTTTTAGTTACTATTTTAAAAAACATAAATTTATTGTCCTGGAGGGTAATAACACTGATACACTTAGATTTCTATTGTATTAAGGAATTTTAATTAAGTCCTCTTTTCCTCGTACAATAGTCAATTTTCTTATATTCATGTTATTTAGCTAATTTGAGAAATGTCTATTTTTACAAATTTTACAACCTATATTATTGATTAACCTATATGTAATTGATTCTATTGTAGTTTGAGTCTTATTTTTTAGTTATTATACATAAACTCCTGATTATTTTTGTTTTTGTAATTAAATTTCATATACATAATCAATAAGCAATGATTTTAAGTTGGTAATGAAAATTCCCTAGCAGGCATTACTTCTTGTAAATATTCATTTCCTTTTTTATACGTTTGGGCTGTGTTCCAATTATCTTTTCCATCTAGTTTCAACCCTTTGCAATGAATGAATGATTACATGGTATTCTAAACCTTTGCTACTACTAAAAAATTATGTAAACAATGTTAAGTTATCGTTAAACTGATTATTCTTTTCTCTTAATTTAGGTTTCAAGCTATTATATGACGTTTCGTCCTGCAGAAATTGCTATGGTTGTGTTCAGTGTAATAGGTAATTCCGTGACTTTGACAACCAATCAGAATTACTGGTACAGGTAATATTTAACTAATATAGTGTTGGAATTTTATTCTTCATCCCTTTTTAAACATTCACATCAATATTTCACCCGATTTATTTATATTTCAATCTTTTCATATTTTAATATTTGACTTGTTATTGAGTTTATTCTAATGGTTGTGTCTACTGACACTCCTTCCGTTACAATAAGACCTTTTTATTATGTTTATTTATTTCAATATATTTACAAAACTAGATGACTAGTTCAATATATATATATATATATATATATATATATATATATATATATATATATATATATATATATATATATATTGAACCAGATATCATAGATAATAAGGGAATTAGTATTATAAAAATATGTTGCTAGTATGAAATATATATGAAAATAATATAATTTAAGAAAACAAGTAAAAAGGAAACACTTTTCTTAATTTAAACAACATATCAAATAAAGATATATTAAATAATAGCCTATAACAATATAATAAATAAGGAATTACCTCAATATTAACCCAAAATATAGAGATTGCCTAACCAATGTAATGATGTAAATAAAGTTGCCTAAGACGAAGATTATTTTCCATAACATAATCAGCTGTTCATCTGAAATGAAAACAAATATTATTATAGTTAATTCATTATAATCATTAATTTAAGAATAAGAACAAATACAAATATTGAATAGAATATAATTCAATAGATTTCATAGATAAACAAATAATAACATATAGACAAATGATATATGGTAAATAAAATAAACATAGAATCAATAAATAGTAATTTGTTAAAGTTTATTATAAATAATATAATGCAAAGAGTTTAGACAAATAACATAAGAGAAATTATATTTATAATTAATATGAGTGTAACAGTGATATATTATCAATAATAATATTGAATGTTGTACCATGTAAATGTATCTATGTATAACCAATTTTAATTTATTTGTATGATGAAAAAACTCATAGGAACTCTATAAATGAACTAATTATGTAAAAGAGTGTATGTATGAAATTTTTTAATAAGTGATAGAAGTTTCAATTATCTGATTGCAAAAGACAATATCTTATTGGTTATAAAATATGACAGAACAAATTGTGAATCAATAAATAAACTTCGGAATAGTGACCTGAAAAAGAACAAAAGACTGTTTGTTGAAAAAAGTAGAGAATCGAGGGGACGCTTAAAAAAGAAGGGAAGCTGGTGTCAAGAAGCGAGGAGTGTGTGTGATAGTGTTCCTGAAATTTCAAGATATTCCCGGTTTAAGACATTTAAATCTATAAAGTACTATTAAATACAATTATAGTAATACTCACAGTCAATTGTATCAAGTTTTTCGGCAAGAATCTGCGAAATTTTCATTAATTTTGGTTTTTTGGAGCTTCAGAGGAGTGTTCCTGGGATCCAGAGACTTTCATCCCAATTCAAGAGCAACAGGTCAGTGTTTTTAAATCATTTATTGGCCAATAATCAGTGTAAAAAAACTCAAAATACTCAATTAAGTACTTAATTTCATAAATTGATAAACTTTTGCAAATATGATCGATCTGAAAAAGAAAGAAACAGACTTTGTATAGTGAATTCATTGCATAAATCGTTAAATTTAATAAAAGGCCGAATTTTCAATAAATTAAAATATGTACTTACGTCACTTACGCCATCTTGTAATCGCATAAATCTGGTGATTGAAATTTCATAATGCAATAACTATGTCCATCTGTATATAATTCCTATTTTTCTATCCATGTATATAACTAATTTTCTTCCCACAGCAATTTGTATCATATATATGTATGATTTATATATAAATTCTTTTATGTGTTTGAACCATTCATTTGTCTGCATCCTCAACAAACTTGGTATAATATGAATAGATGCTTCGTATGTATAAGAATTGTTCGTTTTATGCTAAAGCGCATGACTAGTTTTTTCACGCATGCGTATTGATGAAATGATTAAAATAAATAAGTAGATACAATACAACCAGTGGCGTCTCATATTATTTTTATCAAATATATAAAATATTAAATTTAAAATTAAATTGATTTCAAAATAATGTGTTTTCTTTTTATTTAAACAATTATAACAATACAATAAGCCAGGACTCAAAGAGAAAAAGGATTTCATGCTCCCGAATAATCAAATTAAAATAAATAAAATAACAAAAATAATAATAACTAACTGAGCTAGCCAAAATAAACAAAAATTCTAAATAATAAACATCTACATTTAAATTTCATAATCAAAAACATTTAAATCATCTACAATAAAAGTAAGTATTTATCATTATTAGTTAATAATATATATATATATATATATATATATATATATATATATATATATATATATATATATATATATATAACCTTTGGAACGGAGGGTGATTTTGGCATCTAGGAACACCTAAACGAAAAACTGCATTGAAATTTTTCCGAAGTCGCGTCATGATACTCTCTACAATGGCCCTATTTCATTCTGAAATAAGACTAAAAGAATAAAATGCTACATGCCAGCAGAATCAGCAATTGCATGAACCGGAAGGGGCGTGCTGAAGGCGTGAGCTGGGATCAATGATTATAACTGGTGTCAAAAATGTTTTCGAAAATTTGAAACACGTTGGTTTTTATAACTTTTAGTAGTTTAAGGAAAAAATATAACAATATTGGAAAATTGTTTATAACAAATTGTTTAGTTAATAAACAATGATATTGTCAATAAAAAATACTCTGTTCCGTTTTTCCGACTGTCAATTATGATTTTTAGAAGAAAAAAAAGTTTTAACTAATTACTTAAACATTTAAATATAAAAAATCGATTATAAACAATTGAAAATTGTCTTTGAGTAAAAATATTTACTTTTAAATCAAAATAATTTCAAGACCACAAAATTGTAAAAAAAATGTAAGTATTAAAGTAGACAATTTACTTATAAACAAATTCTAATTTGCTGTTAGCTTAAAAAAATATAATATACAAAATATTAGAGATTCCTAAATTTACATTTCGTGATCTTGTTAAGTGGGCATATGAAAAGGCTCCACGAAGCAAAAACATTTTGCCCATTTAAACATTTCTTGTTGAACTCAATGTAGACGCGGGTCCGATAAAATTTTGTTAAGTAGCAATCGCATATAGTCTATATAGAAAGGACAAGGAGTAATAAATCATTAATTTAAGTAGATTTCATAGACGTACCAAAATATATTTTAAGAGGGTATACCGTAAGGTACATTTTGTATTGAACGAATGAGTTGCAGCTATGCTAAAGAATATACGATTTAGGTCAGAGGTAACGGGATGTACTAATTTTAATAAAAAAAAGTGATAGAGGTAGAGGTCATTCGGAAGCAAAAAATGTAGTTCATTATAAAAAATTCTACAACTTCCTCAGGACTAAGATACATAATACCGAAATGTACTTTTAAGTATTCGCCAATCACAGAACCTTTCTGTCTGTACTCTTGTACCAAATGAAACTCCTGAATCTTACGAAACCAAGCTTGACAGAGATGAAATTTACAACCAAAAAGAATTTGATCTCTGCCAAAACATTTATATATAGCGTTATGAATGCTTAGTTCAAAATCTACTACGACTTCTTTAGGTTGAAAATTTAAGCCTACTTCTTTACATTTTTGTCTTAAAATTAAAAACAAATTTGAATATGTTTGACTTGATTTGTCCGGCAGCAAACAAAAAACAAGAGGTACGTAATAGCCGTTTTTTAAACCATGAATGGTAAACATTTGGTAAAAAAAAGTTGAACAGTATTTAAAAGTCCCATACATCAAAATACAATCCGAATTACATAAAAAATTAAGGTTGGAAAAACAGGAGAACACAATAATTTTAAATACCTGGTCTGCTGTTAATAGAAATTCCTCTTCTCGGTTCGTTCGTAATTGTAATTCACGAACACTATTAAATACTTCTTCCTGATTTTTAGGCAATAGTGTAAGTGCTTCAACATCCTTCCCCTAATCCCCTAAATATCGATCAAAACAATCAAGATTTCTTCAAAATATTTAATTCAAGAAATCTTTGAAACCTTTCAGAAATATACATAATTCTATGGGCCTCCGATTTTATCTATTATAAACCCTAATCCCATAGAATGGATATGGGCTCAGGTAAAGGAGGAAGTTGGAAAAAAAATACTACTTTTAAAATAAACGATGTTGTGAAATTGTTAGAGAGTGCTGTAAGTCATGTGAGTAAGGAAAATTGGACAAACTGTATCGAGCATGTTATCAAAGTAGAGGCAAATATGTGGAAAATTGACAATATTTGTGATGATTTAATCGACCCTATTATTATTAATGTCAACAACGATTCTTCCTCTTCCGAGTCGGATATAGAATAAAATGTAAGTAATAAATGTATTCCAATAATTATTTCTTTTCATTTTTTATTATATTATAATTTAAAACGTATTTTTTTCCCAAAATACACACCACTGCATTGCGTTATTGCTTATCTGCTAATCCTTTAACCATGAATAAACCCTAAACTTTGCTACAACTGAAACAAATACGGGGTCGATCTACCTGGTTTTTAGATTTACGGAAGAAATGTAATTTAAAGTAAGAGATTTATCAAAAATTTCATGGTGCTCCCTGTAAAGGTTTTGCATACTTAATTAGGGTTTATTACTCCTCGTACTTTTTGTACATACTATAGCTTATTGAAAATTTCATTTTAAGATTTACTCTAGAGTGGAATAAATTCTTTGAGTTGTTCAGAAT
The DNA here is from genome assembly GCA_963921935.1 of Galeruca laticollis. Classification (NCBI taxonomy): domain Eukaryota; kingdom Metazoa; phylum Arthropoda; class Insecta; order Coleoptera; family Chrysomelidae; genus Galeruca; species Galeruca laticollis. Next base: position 55,421,788 of record OY998185.1, on the reverse strand, counting down.
ACACTATAACTTTTTCAAATGTTTATATTAATATTTAATACTTTCGAAAAATGTGTATGTAACGTATACGCTTAGACACTGCGGAGGCCTAAGTTCAGCGTTAAATTAAAATTATAAATAATGGAAATCAAGTTTCGGGAGGCAAAGGATTTTTGTTGAAAATTTCCTCCTCTTTAAGAGTCTTTCTTTAAAATCTCTTTATTGTTTATAGTTTTTGAAATACTGGCAAAAAATATAAATACCTTTTCATTTTCACCTTTATTTGTTCATAACTTTTGCAACTTTTTACGTGCTCAAAAACGGTTTCAATACATTTTTCTATACATCATTCCGGATCGAATGAGCTATGGCAGGTATTTTTACGAGGTTTATCTCTATTTGTCAACATTTTCAACTTGTGAGTATTATAATAAATTTAAATAAGTATCTACATTTTTGTTCCAAACTTCTTTTCACGCCTTCTTATGTTTTAGAGTTATTAAAAGTTATTTTTGGGGTAGTTTTTAATTATTTTGTATCCCTTCCCCATTCCCCCTCCACAAATGAAATTAAATTTAATAAAAACATTACAATTCACAATATTGTGGAATACATATACATTTTTATATTCATTTTATAAACATATATAGCTTATTCTAGGGACATGTATTTTTTCTACAAATGATTCTCAATAATATTGACTCATTTCAATATACCTCAGTAAGTATTTACATTTTGTTACCTGTCGGTTTTATCTTTCAGACGAAAAGTTTGTTAGTTTTCTATTGATAAATATCTATGTCGATAACTGTATGTAAATTGCGGTAAGTTTGCCAAGAAAACACTTAAAATCTTTTTTCGAATGGCCTCTGCATGACTAAGCCATCTCTTGTTATATCATCGCTCATCGACACAATCCTATATATCCTTTATTTAAATTCTTGTTTTATGACTTTTCAAGAAAAAGCCATAAAAATCGAGATCGTCGTTTGAAACCATTAGATGAATTCGGAAAAATGGTGTCATGGTTAACCACAAAACATCTTTTGGAGAATTAATGGCATAATTCCGCGTCAAAGTACTTTAATGTGGATTAGGCCACTAAATACACCATGTGTGTTAAATAAAGACACTGCATTATATTACCAATTGGTTTTTGAATAAAAAATTTATCGATTCTTTTATGTATTTTAAAACTTGAGCACAAATTGTACAAATAGTTGATTTTTTTTGAAGTAATAATGAACAAATAAAAATTGGTAAATTTTAAAAAGTACCACGTGATTACGAACGCGCCACGATCGGTCGTCATGTTTGTGACGTGATAATGTAATAGAAAGTTATAACATACTTCACACCAAAAAAAAATTGTCGTCTTGGGTTAGGTCATCGTACTGCTTGAAATCATTTATTTCGACGTTTAAGATCTTGTCGAACATTTTAAAATATTTTTTGGGGAGTTGTTTTTGTAGTATTTGTACATAATGGTACGAAGTAAGCACGATAACTTTTAAGGTTCGACATTTTTTATATAGCAATATATTGACGACAATATCAAGATTTTATCATTTAAAAGTCAAAACACTGCATCAGCTGTATGCTACAAAAGAATAGAAATTAACATTCGCATTCGGGAATTGGCAGAGTGCTTTCGGTACTGGCTTCAAAAATTTATTTTTAATTCGATATAACTTTAATTAATAATTGAAACTAAAAATAGTTTTGTTATGCCTTTCCATCTATTACAAAAAAGATTTTCTCCAAAAACCCAATCAGCTTCAGAAAGTTATAACATTGTCCGGTAAATGTCGACAGACACCAAACGCGTCGGTGAAAGACCGAATATTTGTCAATATCAGTCTAATATTATATTTTCGTACTGACTTTCTCCAGTGCATGTCGATAACCACAGATGGGCTCTGGTGAGTAACGAAAAAGACAGGTCTAAGAAGGCAAGCCGGGTCATGCCATAGTACAGCACAGCACGAAGTGCTTTTAACCGTTAATCAGTCTTAAGCAAGGTGCGATAGTGTATGTTCAACGTTTGCTAATTTGTATTTGTATGACTTGCGCCGTGAACCGTGATCTTTCTTTCGGCAAATTACTTGCATTAATTGAGAATAACTGAGAATATATTAGTTTTTATTATCCCCAAGAAATTCACTGCAAAATTATTTCAGAAGTTATTTCAGCGAAAGCGTTAAGAAATTGTCAATATTTTTGAAGGAAAGTTAAACAGTAAACATGACCATATTGATGACAACATTGCAAATGAAAATGAAGAGAATAACCAGAATACCATTGAGAGAAGCCGCAACCTAGCACATCATCATCTCAAGTATTAATTGAACAACAAGAGTTCTTTTCTGCAATAGGAGCAGGCGCAAAAATGAATCTATTACTCCAATCAACAAAAATATTACGAACCTCAAAATGAAAATTATTTTGGTGTATGTCATAATATGTTTTAATAATAATACGTTGCAAAACATTTTTTTCAACATTCACTGTCAATGCATGCTAAACGTCTACATTCACTAGTGTAAGTGAGATTTAATTATATTTGGCAGACATTTCGGAGTATATCGACAGTTGCCGAATTTCTGTACTTCACAGTAACCATTTTATACATTGTGTCCACTGGAGTTTGCAGTACTTACAGTTCACTAACTTATTATTCCATAATAAGTTGAAATTTCTGGGATCATTGGTGATATTCATAATTATCACACTTTTCACTACCACTACACAAACACTCAAAGTTACACTATCTGATACGCATTTCGATAACCGAGTTATCCTCTTCAGAGACCGAAGGTAAAATGAAATATATATAGTACCTATTGTAGAACATATAGTGTACCTTCGGTCCCTGAAGATAATTACTTGGTTATCGAAACAAGAATTACAGTACACTGAACTTCCTTACGTTAACTTCCTGCATATGAAGACATTACACCCGGACGCTGACTTTGCTAAAAGTCAAGGAACATTAGATGCCGACTTATCAATATTTATTTGTATTATAGTTAGTCTGATTTTAGTTACATTGTTTTTACCAGCTTTATTGTGTAGTGTTGATTATAACAGTTGTTCATAGTTAATAAAAGTGAGTTTTGAAGTGGCAATTCGTATTTGGCGCAGTCAGTATGATAGTGTAAGAGTTCTTAAGTGATCCTCCTCGTTATCAAGCGTTTATCTACTATCGTCGAAAGAACAAGATCCAGGGGTAAGCATCAAGATAGTTCATACTGAAGCATAGGAAGGATTCCAGGAATGTACCTTAGAATCATCTGTATCTTGTAAGCCACTTTATTTATTAGTGTTTTTAAATGAAACTCAAGGTCTCTAGTTAATTCCACAATATAATACAGTTATTGAAAATTCTAAAAAATTGACAATTGTTTCGATAAATCAATATCATCGTCAGAATGACAGAAGTTACATTTCATTTTATGCCTACCTGATGTTTAGTAGTTATTTTTGGCTAGACCAAGAAGTAACCTAACTTGTGATTGGCTTAATATATGTTTATAGAAAAAAGAAGAAGATGTGATATTACAAATATTGAAGCTTAGATATTATTAGCCCTATGGTGATATCCTGGATATCATTTTTCCAATTAAGATCAGTATAACTGTGCAATGATATAGAAAACCAGGAAAACTATATCTGCTGATCTTTACAATTATCACTTAAGAAGACAGTTTATTAGTGGAGAATTCCCTAGATGTAACTGTTCATTGACAACTTCATATTGTGGATTTCTCAAATGTCTTCTTATTTCCAGTTCTTCAAGGAAATCCAGTTCTTGTTTCTTTTCACAAATATGCAGTACTTCTAGTTCTGTGTTAGGTGTCAATGAATGATTGGTGTCAAGTAGATGTTTTGCGTAGTGGGATTTATCTGGTTGTTTTAATATGTATGCTCGTAAGTGCTCACTGTATCGTATTTCAAAATTCCTAAGGGTCTGACCCAAATAGACAGCATTACATTCTGGACATTTGAGTTTATATATACCTGACTTCTTTAATAGTGGTATTTTTGTTTTTACATTTAACAATTTTGTACTAACGTTACTTTCTGTTTTAAAAGAAATTGTTGTATTCGTTGCTGAAGATATTATCTTTGAAATATTTTTATAAATATTTCCTGCATATGTGATGGTTTTATAAGTTTTAATTTCATCAGCTTGTTTAGGATATATTAGTTGTAATGCCACTTTTTCCTCTTTTTTACTAATTACTAACCTAACCTAACCTAACCATGGATAGATGTATTTTCCACATACGGACAGACCCACCCCATAGAAAAAGGAAACGCAGCAAACGTAATTAACCTTTTCCTTACATTTGTAACTCACCACGGGTTACCTTCTATGATAGTTGCAGATAGCGGAACAAAATATAAAAACGGAATCATACATGAATTTGTCGATTCCTATAAAATACCCACCCACTACACAATCCCAGATAGTCCTCAGTCCAATGGTATGATCGAACGATTTCACTCAACTTTAATCGAACGCCTAAGAATACTCCGAAAAACAAAAACAACGTTATCCATTAAAGAACAGATACCATATGTATTACTAGGCTACAACAACTCCGTCCACTCCTCAATGAAACTAAAACCCATTGAAGTATTAAACAGACATCTAAATGCACGAGATCCTTTCGACATAGATACTGAACGATAACATAGAACAACATCGTAAGCAAACGAAAGAAATTTATAAGGAGATCAACGAACACCTTTTCAAAAATAGAAAATAGAAATAAAACGAAACAAACTCCTATCTCATACAAACCCTCTACTAAAATTGACACTAGAAAAACTTTAAAAACAAATAAACTACTCGTATTACCAAAATTTCTACCCAAGACAGTTCTCACAGATAACACTATAACAATAGATACTCCGGCAACCACTGTACATAAGAAAAACATAAAAACCAAATCCGAAAGAAAAACTAATTCTAAATCTTCCTTACAGATTCACCCACCTAATGGGAGAGGAAATCAAAAAGAGATTTTTGAAAGAAAATGCATGAGTGCTTCCCCTCAACCTGGGGCATGCAAAGATAAGTTATAACACGTACGACCTTATACGCGTTTTCTAATTCCAACCTATAATGGAAGAAATCAAAACTCTCGATAACCAATACCAGGCCATAGAAGATGGCCTACAAAATGTCGATCGAGCCCTTCAATTTCAACTAAAATCAGCCAAAGAGAAAATAATATCAGTTTATCCAACCTCAAAAAGAAAACGAGGAATTATTAACGGCCTAGGAAGTATTATCAAGTCTATTTCCGGAAACCTAGACCAGGGAGAAGCCGAAATTTAAAATACAGCCATACAAACGTTTCAAATAAATCAAGATGATATTGTAAAAAACGTAAATTCCTGAACGATTTAGAAGAGGCAATCACATTTTTCAGACTAAACACTCTTCACAATAGTGTCTTGAAGAAAGATGAATAGAATGTTTAGTGACAAAAATGCTAGTACACCACAGTGAAGATCATGTCTTATATATAAAAGACATCCTTAATCATTACGATATAATGAGCGTAGACGCTTACTACACATACTACCACCTATTCCCAGTACCTACACAAATTTCTACCATAATTATTTCCCCAGAACCGTACCCATTAATCAACGAAAATACTTTATAATAATCTAAAATTCCATGCAATAAAACCAGTGCCAAATATGTATGCAACGAAAAAGCACTCAAACAACAACAAATACCGAAGAATGCATCAACTAGATTTTTCAACTAAAAAATACGGTAGCTTCTTGCAACTATATTCCAGTGCAAATAGAGAGCACAATCATTTAAAGTCTATCGAACTCCCACTTCGTAGCACTATTTATTGGATACACAAGAAGAACAAATAAATGTTCCACAACGAAACCAATGGTTCGGCAAGGAGTGTACTTAATCGAACTTCCACCAAACTGTGAGTTCATAACAGTAGAACAAATTAAATCCAAAACCACTATCCAGGACGAACCATTAACGTTACCACAAATTACAACAAGCAACATACAAAAACCAACAAAAGTTAAGCCACTGAAGATAGACCGAGTGCCCCTGGACGACCTCCATGACCTCATTAAGCAAGCAAACCAAATGGAACCAATAGAGGCTGAAAAATGGAACCACATCCATAACCATTTCTGGATGAACCTCATGTACATAGGCGCTACAATCCTCCTAATTTATCTTTGTTAAAGGCTAAAGAACAAACGATGCAAAAAAAAGGACCAAAGAAAATCCAAACCAACGGAAGAACACCAAAGTTTTGTTCGTCCCTTACAAAACTTCCCCAGGGTATGGAGAAGTTACAGTACATTGAACTTGCGGACGTTAACTTCCTGCATATGAGGACATTACAACCGGATGATGATTTTGGTAAAAGCCAAGAAACATTCGATGCCAACTCATCAATATTTTTGTATAAATTAACCGATATATTTGTATTATAGTTAGTCTAATTTTAGTTATATTGTTTTTACCAGCTTTAAGGTCGTATCTCACCTATCAGCATAGCGTAGGAACAGCAACTGATCATCACAAGCAAATTTTATTTCTTATGTGTATTTAAATGTAAGCACACTCACCCAACAGCATCAGCACATCCCCTGCAAGGCATGTCAACGCCTCAACCACTAGACATTTCTCCGAGAGAATCTTTTGCGGATGCCGTGCTTGTTATGTGTCGATGCCGAGCCGATGTCGTACACTCACTTATCATATTTTGTTTAGTACATATTTTACCAATTGTTTTTATGGGTTTAGGTATATATTACACTATTGCAGCAGTCTTGTAGCAATTTTAACAGAGTGCTGGCGTGAATATGAATTCCGAAAAGCTGATAGAGGCAGTCAGAAATTATATTTATTTATATGATATAAGTGATAGTAATTACAGCGATAGCAAAAAAATGAAGTCGCTTGGAAAGAAATAGGTGAAAAATTGGAACAAGCAGGTAAATACGTTTATTACAATTACACAAACTTACAAACTCAATTATTATACACATTGATCTTGCCACGCCACTTTTCCTCCGCAAAAGTAATTCGTACTTCAAATGACGAATTTTCCGCATTACCTCCTTGTCCTTGAATAGCAAAAACATTGTTGTTGTCACTTGTATTTCCAACTTCTGTATCATTGTAATATTATTATATTTAAAGATACTGTCGAACGGATAAAATTGTGCAAAATTCAAGTTGTTAAAATTACAAGCTGGGCAAATTCCCGGTGTTAGGTTCAAACGTCAATCATAAATTCTAAATTTTTGCATCAATATCCCAAAAGCATTCCTGACAACTCTTCGGGCTCGACAGAGGCGGTAATTAAAAGTTCTGTTTACGTTGTTGTCACCTACTTGTGGTCCAGGAAACGGCCTCAATAAATATTTTTTTAAAGGAAAAGCTTCGTCACCAACGATAGCAAAACGTATTTTAATGTCCGTACCTAAAATAAATTATTATTTATTTGTTTGCTATAAAAAAATTGAAATATGAAGTAGTCTCACAAGATTTATTTAATAAAATTATTAACATCATGATTAGATTACGACTAGGTTTGTATTCGAGACAAACATAAGCAATTCGTGTGAGAACAGTGCAAGTTCTTATGACATGTATTTACCTGGTAGAGCTCTTTCATTAGGAATGTTGTATTTTAATTTAGCCAAAGTTCTTCCTAACTTTGAAAAAATTCCTCCATCGCTATTTTTGCCGTACGCACCAATGTCAACAGCAATGAATTTGTAGTTAGCGTCAACTAAGGCAAGCAATACAATAAATACATTTTTTTATAATTGAAATATAAAGATTCATTATTGGCTGGACAGTTTATAACGACATGTTTGCCATCAATGGCACCTAAACAGTTAGGGAAATTCCAAATTGACCAATATTCGTCCGCAATTTTTTCCCATTGTTGTGTTGTAGGCTTTGGCATATATTCAGACATCATACACCTCCAGATAGCTTGACATACGTCAATTACTGATTGTCTAACTGTAGTTTCGCCCAATCGATAACTAAAAGCAATTGTTCTGAAACTGTCTCCTGTTGCTAAAAACCTGAAAAGTGAATAGATTTTAATTATAATCTTTATTGTTTTAGCTAATGTATGTAAAAAAAACATGGAATAATTTGCGTGAGCCATTTAGAAGAGCAATCCGGAAAAAGAAAGCTTCCAAAAGTGGTGATCCAGCCCGAAATATCAGGAAATGGAAATACGAAGAGGAAATGTCATTTCTTTTGCCCTTCTACCAAGAAAGAGAAACGCTAACTAATATTAGTGGCGAAAGCAGTGATGCAAATGATATTGATGAGGAAGTTAATGTAACGGTAGATTCAAGCCATGCCGAAAATTAGCCACACAAGTAATGCAGTTGCAGAAAACAACACAAAAAAAATTGTTTCGCGCAATAAAAAAAGGCACCGGTTACTGCTTCTTCACGTTTGATGGATTATATAATTACAAACAACAATAGCCAAGAGCGCCACACTATTAAAAAAGATGAAGTGGACATGTTTTTTGAAAGTATGGCTGCTACAGTTAAAAAATTGACCCCGATTAATATTGCTATGGCAAAATCGAAAATATTTGCCATCGTTTCCGAACTCGAATTGGCAGAACTACATCAAAACGCCTTTTATTACTCTAGTACACCAATACAATCTCCTATGGAAGACTGGACGAATTCTTCAGCAGAGGAAATAAATTTTTAACATTTAGTGTTTTTTTGAAGTATTGTAGAGTTTTTCTATTACGTTGTCTGTCTAAATGTTTTGAAATAATGTAATAAATGTTAATTTACTTACCTTAAACAGACTGCTAACTTTTCTACTGGCGTAATTGCTTCTCGATATTTTGTATTACGTTTTTGAATAACATTTTTAATTTTCGTTAATAATGTTTGAAATTGAGTCTGCGACATACGAAAATATTTATAAAATTTTTCCTCATCACTTAACAGATGTGGATATAGAGTAAAATATTTCCCTTCCTGTTTTCGGAATTTTAAACTCGGGTGTATCCAGTATCTTTTTTTTGGCGTTTATCATTCTCCTCTTCATCTAATGCTACCGCAATCGAAGCTAATTCTAAATTTGAAAACCGGAACATTTCCTAAGTAACTTAAGAGCACATCAATCTTCTAGAAACAAAACACAACTACTAAAATCCATATATGCAGGTATGCACATATAATGTGAAGCTTAGAGTCCGATCCCGCAGCGGTGCTGTTGTGATGTCGAGGCGTTATATGAACCTACACATGATCGTCAAGTTGACCACTCGCCGGTGATGTGATGATGCTTGTCAGGTGCTGTGCTGATAGGTGAGATACGACCTTTAATCGCTGATCCGATAGTACAAAAATAATTTAGCGAGCAGATTAAATTTTGGGGACCGTGAAGTCAGCGGTTGATATGTAAAATTTCTTAATTTGAGAGAGCTTCACGTTCAGTTAATAAGCTTAAAAAAATGGCGATAATTTAAAAAAAGCAATAAAGTAGACACAATGAGAAGCAGTAAAAAGCACTGCCAAAATACAAATGATGATGATAAATTTTCATTGAAGCTTTCAAAGCATTGACAACATTTTAATATCATTGAGAGGCACTAACAAAGCATCAACGCCTGTTGCATTCGGTAAAATAAATTGATCAAAAATGATATGACACACCCACTATATGGGAAGGAGTGATTTTGTTTATGTTACTTATTTCTGGAGAATTTATTTCAATAAAAAGGTAATAAATATTTCCTTTATATACCAAGAATATTTTGTTTTTGTTGGTGGTACATAAGAATGCTTCAGGAGTAGATTCCAGTAATCTATACTTTTTTCGGAAATTGTCATTAAGGGGGCCAACTTTATATAATAAGGTTTAAACAACTAGGTGGAGGGGTGAGTATATTTCTGTTGGTGGTGTATAAGATCGTCAACATACGGGGATTATTTGACAGGAGAGGGGAGATTAGAGCATATGCTGTTCATGGCAAAGATAAATAAATATGAGCATAATACTGAGCCTTGGGGGCACCATCGTGCTGAATATTTGTAATAAAAAGGGACACATTTTCAAGTACTTTAAAGGTACTACAATATAGAAAATTGGATATAGATAGAGATATATTGCATGTAAGATTAATTTGTGATAGTTTACCAAGAATGGTTTGGCGAGGTATCGTGTCAAATGCCCCTTCTATGTCAAAAATGGTAGATGCTATTGTTTCCTGTTTATTATTAATGGAATTGGCTATGTGGGTATGTAAAAGAACAAGATTGTCATTAGTAGATCGTTGTCGTCTGAAACCAGATTGCTCTTTAGGGATAAGATTATACTTTTCATAAAAACCACATGAGTCGTTTATTGATTATTTTCTCCATAATTTTACACATGGTACATGTAAGGGACATGGGCATGTATGATATAGGGGAGAGATGGTGTCTGTTCAGGTTTAAGAATGGGAATGATTATGGACTTGTGTCATTCAGTAGGGAAATCTTGAGATGTCCATATGAGGTTGTTTGTAAATGTATTAAAAGTTTGAGAATACTATAATTTGAAAGATGTTTTAAAAAGATGTAAGGAAGGTCGTCGAGTTCAGCGGCCAGGGCGGAAGTTAATTCAAAGAGAGTAAGTGAGAGTTGATATTATATATGTCCTGTGCTGTTATGAAAGAGTTTTTGTGGTAAGGTAAATTCAAAGAAATGTCGTGTAGATTATTCTTAAACTTTTCTTTAATGTATTGAGCAAGTGTGTTTACGGTGTCTTCCCTATTGAAGATTTCAGAGTTTTTAAAGGTGAGTGATTTTTAAATTGGTTTTTTGGACTTTAATTTGACAGATTTTTTCCAATTTGGGATGGTTAGAATTTTCAGTTAAAGATGATCATATTTTTGCCAACAAGATTTCTTACTTTGTTTGACCATGTATTTGGCTTGGTATGATGATCCCAAAAAGACATTATCAAAAGAAAAGACATTGATAACATTGTGTAAATAATAATTTCAATATGGATAGCGGCCAGCGAACTATTGAGGAAAGTAAACATAACAAAACACGTCCGCTTTGTAAAACATCGTATTCACACGACCGGCAAGGTCAAGAGTACGGGCCACTGACTGCGTTAGTTTTTAATACTTCCTATAAATAGGAAACTTCGACACATTAAAGGATGATTCATTATTATTATTTTGAATAGTACAAACGTATGCATTGTGTATCAATAATCTGTCTTAGTAGTTTATAATTATATTTATCCCAGTGAGTTTTAAGCGATGTTATTTATTCAACCCTAAAGAATGGTTAACGAGGTAAGTGGTTCTCAAAGATAAATGGTTCTATGATTAAAGAAGTCTATACGAGGGGCACTTGCTAAGTAACCACTACATGGCGATCCTGCAAATTAAATGGTAAATATTCTTGTTAATAAATGGTAAATGGTAAATAATCCTGCGAATTAAAAGTAATTCAAACGAGTGGAAGTATATGGTCTTTTATTTAAATGTGGGACCCTGGAGAAGCAAAACTATGGGTGGTTCATCTACTAAACAAGAGGTAAAAGAAACTGGTACCGTCAACAATAATTTGATGGTGCAACAAGACAGTTTTGCAACGCACATAATGGTTTTATTGTATATAATAACAGTAGCTTTCATTCTGAAATTCATATGGTCCCTATGGAAAACGCATCGAAGAGCGTTGAAAAGAGACATCAACCGAGGCATTGCAGCGAAGCAGACGTCAGGACCTTTGACTGTATAAAATTGTAAGTACTTATGCACTCTATTTTTATGAACGAATGGTAAATCTCATAAATGTCAATAACGTGGGAAGATTTCGAGGATAAGCTAAGGGCAATTGTAGAAGAAATAAATAAACAGGGAAAAGGGGTTTTGAAAAAGGAAACTCCTAAAAATCCAGATATTCACAATGAAGTAATTAATAGTATAATAATTCTTTATAATAGGTAAAAACTGGAAAAACTTAAGTTTAGTACAACAAGAAAGTTGTGAAAATTATTCAGATAGGATTAGAGATAAAACTGCTAAGGCATTCCAAGCGTTAAATTGTATTATTAAAATATCTACCTCTATATTTGAGGAAATTAATACGGTTGTATTACAAACAATAAGCAAACAGTTGAAAATGGCGACAAGTATGAACGATTTTTTTAATTTTGCGAGTAAAGTTTTACCGACTGAATTCAACGGAGAAGCAAGCAAGTTACAATCATTTTTGGACTCATTAGATTTGCTACAAATAAACGCGACAGGTAATGAAGAAAATGCGATTTTACTAATTAAGACAAGATTAACTGGAAAAGCTAGAAGTTTGATCACGACGGAAAACTGTCATAGAAATCAAGAATAGACTAAAGTCAGGAATAAGAGTAGACAACCCAAGCCTTCTCTTAGCGAAACTCAATAAAGTAAGACAAAATGGGAAGGACGTAACGCAGTACGCAACGGAAATAGAAAAATTGGCACAGAGACTACAAGCAGCATACGTGTCAGAAGGGATGCCAGAACGTCTAGCTGAAAAATATACCAAGGAAGCAACGACGAATGCCACAGCGGACGCAACAAAAACAATCATAGCAGCGGGAAGCTTTGAAACCACGCAAGAAGTATTATCCAAATTAGTATCAATAGAAGGCATAGTAAACCAACAACAAGTTTTACACATGAAGGACAATAGGTACTTCCTCAGGAAATCAGACTTTGACTTTAGGAACAATCATAGGAGGGGAAACAACAGAATATTTCCCAACGGCAACCCATCCGGAAGGATATTCAGACAATATAATCAAGGAAATGGTTACGGCAGATACGTAGATTACAATAAATTTAACAGGAATAATAATTACATTAACCACAACAATAACGAAAGAATATGCAAGATAGAAGATAAAATTGTAGAAATGCGCAGACAAATAGAACAGTTAAAGAAATAAAACTACGAATTAAGGATGGAAAATATGGATCTAAAGGAAAAAACCGAATTATTGCAAGGAAACACAACACAGACCCAAAAAAATGTTAGAGAGAAGAATTTGATAATACATGGTATAGAAGAAGGCAACGAAGAAGATGAGTAACAACTAGAAAATAAATTAGAAGATGTAATGAAAAAGGTTAACAACACAGTAGATGTTAAATCAGATATTTTGTAATGTAAAAGAATAGGAAATAAAAACAGTAACAAAAATAGGCCAGTACTAATAATGATGAAAGATGTGAATAAGAAAGTAAAAACTTTGGAAGGAACGAATAAATTAAAAGGAACAAAGATATATATTGATGAAGATTACCCAAAAGATATACTGGAACAGAGAAAACAGCTAATAAGATACATGAAACAGGCGAGAGAAAGTGGAGCTAAAGCTAAGATAATTGATAATATATTAATGATAAATGACAACGTATATAGTCTAAAAGAACAGATTAATAGAGATACTAAGAGCAAATTTTAGGTGGAAAACATGGAGAAAGATGTAAGGAAGTACGTGATGAATTGCCATGAATGCCAAATGAATAAAGCAAAACATAGTCATAAGGAAAAATTTGTCATCACGGACACATCTATAAAACCGTTTGATATCATTTACATAGACACAATGGTCCTTTTGTAGAAAGTAACAACGGGAATCGGTATTGTATAACAATATTATGCGAACTAACAAAATATGCGGTTATGATACCGGTCAGGAACAAAGAGGCAAACACAATAGCAAAAGCTTTATTTGACAATTTTATACCAAACTATGGATTGATGAAGGAGATAAGGACAGATCAGGGAACGGAATATAAGAATGAGATAATGAAGAACTTAGAGGAACTTTTAAAAATAAAACATAATTTTTCAACGGCATACCACCATGAAGCGATAGGCAGTTGTGAAAGATTGCACAAAACGTTTAATGACTATATAAGAAACTTTATCAAAGATTCGAGGGATAACTGGTGCGAATTTGTAAAAATGTTTGCATATTGTTATAATATAACACCAAACCCGTATCACGGATACACTCCTTTTGAGTTATTATACGGGAGAAAACCCAACTTACCAGAATTCTTGAATGTAGAAATAGAACCGTGTTACAATCTTGAAATATACGATAAAGAGTTGAAATATAAGGTACAATACGCAAATGAAAGAGCCAAACAGTTTTTGATAAAAAAATAAGGTAATTACAATAAATAATAGTGAAAAGGAATCTTCACCCGTAAACTTTAGGGTAGGGGAGTTAGTTATTCTAAGAAATGAGGAAAGAAATAAGTTCGATCCACATTATTTAGGTCCGTTTAAAATAACGGAAGTAAAAGTCGTAAATTGCCAGATTACATCTCAAAACAATAAAAAACAGATTGTTCAAAAAAATCGATCGATCTTCCAAGAGGGGATGATGTGATGATCCCAAAAAGACATTATTAAAAGAAAAGACATTGTTAAAATTGTGTAAATAATAATTTCAATATGGATAGCGGCCAGCGAACTATTAAGGATAATTTTCGTTTAAGCTTATTCCCGGTAATCGGCCAACATGGTTAAGGTTAGGTTAGGGAAATATTAAGGAGAAATAAACATAACAAAACACGTCCGCTTTGTAAAACATCGTATTCACACGACCGACAAGGTTAAGAGTACGGGCCACTGACTGCGTTAGTTTTTAATACTTCCTATAAATAGGAAAGTTCGACACATTAAAGGATGATTCATTATTATTATTTTGAATAGTACAAACGTATGCATTGTGTATCAATAATCTGTGTCAGTAGTTTATAATTATATTTACCCCAGTGAGTTTTAAACGATGTTATTTATTCAACCCTAAAGAATGGTTCACGAGGTAAGTGTTTCTCAAAGATAAATGGTTCTATGATTAAAGAAGTCTATACGAGGGGCACTTGCTAAGTAACCACTACATTGGGCTTTCTTCTTTTTTTGTAAAGTATTAGATTTTCAGGAGTTATTTGTTTTCGATAGTAAATTAGGGCCGACTAGGATTGTCGGATTGCGTTTTCACAAGAAGGATTCCACCATTGTACGATTTTGTTGGTAGATGAGAAGGTATTTCTAATAATCTAAGTTAAAGCTGATGATAAGACGATGTCTGTAAATGACAGAATGGAGTCATTAACGTTGATGTAAGGGAGAGATTACATAAGGAAGAGTCAATTTAAGAGGTAAATTCTTGCCATTTAGCATTGTTGAGACGCCAATAGGTCCGGGAGTTGTTTATTGATTATTGTTAATGGATATTATGATGAGGATGTGGTCACTGTCGTGAAGATCGCCATCAACTTGCCAAGTTAAGGATGAGGAACGAGTCTTGGGATCGCATATAGTCAGATCAATGACAAAGATTACCGGAGATTGGCCGAAATGAGTATAGGTGTCTGTGTTAAGAAGGAACTAGTTAGTGCATTAATTATGTTCTCAACAACCTTTCCACGTCGAGAAGTACTCTGAAAACCCCACATAGTGTTATGTGTATTGCAATCACCTAGGGGGATAAAAGGATGGGAAAATAGATATATTAGATAGAGAAGTTCCTCTTCCTCTAAGGAATAATCGAGTGGAACATGAAAGGAGCATATAGCCGGTTTGTTAGGAAAGCATATTGTTACCAATTAGTGGTAAGTGGAAGATGTGAATAGAATATTTATGTAGATGCAAATATTAATACACCTTCACTAGCTCTAGTACAATTAGTTCTGATATAATTATAACCTTAGAAGTTTTTTGGTTGTGTGTGTACCTATAATGGCGTCGATAACCCCATTTTGAGAACAAATTAGTAGTATTTTGGATAAGCTCTATATCTGCGCTATAAATACTATATAAAATATTTTTATGTGCTTATGTTTGCACCCTTAAGAAAAATGGTCACAAATTTCCGCATTATATAAAATTACCTCTTAACCTCAAATAAGTATTATTGCGTTTTACATGAAACTCGACGTTTCTAGCTAATTCCACAATATAATGAAAAATGTTGAAAATTCTAAAAAGTTGACAATTGTTTCGATAACTGAATATCATCGTCAGCATGACAGAAGTTACATTTCATTTGATGCCTACCTGATGATTAGTAGTTATTTATGGCTAGACCAAGAAGTGACCTACCTTGTGATTGACTTATTATTACAAATATTGAAGCTTAGATATTATTATTATCATTATATTGTGGAATTAGCTAGAAACGTTGAGTTTCATTTAAAACACTAATATGAGTAGATTCCACGAAGTAAGGGTCGAGACAGTTAATTTCATTAAGTATTATTGCATTTATCATTATAGCATATCCAAACTTTTTGGGCCAAAATATTCCATGACCATTTTCCCAGCTTTCCGGCACAACCGTTAATTATTGTCTATTTTTTTCTACAGTCACCGCTATTTTGAACATATTTATTCACAGAGAAGCTGTACCACTTTAACGAAACTAAAAATTTTAACTAAACGAGAAAATGTAAAGGTTGCGTTTCAAAAAGGAGATAAATGCAGCACAAAATAACTGATCTGTTGTAAAGTGCAGCTTCGAGACTATTCTGTTTCTTATTAAAGATGCTTGTTGCTACCTTATACGGTAGTCGCAGAAAGTTGATTTACGGGGTTTCCACACGTAGCAAAACTTAAGGTAAATCGGAAGCATGTACCGTATCAATATCACTTATTAAATTGCCTAGAAACAACACTACCAAGAACGACAACAATTATTAAGGCAGGATTGGTTTAAAATTTTAATATGGGTAAATAATTGTTTTATAATGAGAATAGAGGAAGGGGTACTATACAACACTTTCAGGTGGGGGTTGTGACGTCCTGAGGGGAGGGGTTATGACATCATAAAGGGAGGGGTTGTGACGTCATGAGGGGTGGGGTGTGACATCATAAGTGTCATCTGTCATATGTCACGTGTGTAAACTGTCATATGTCACGTGATTAAATTGTCATGTGTCATCAGTCAGAACAATCAGGTGTCAACCTTCTTGTGTTCAGTGTCAAGTCAGTCATTCAGTTATCAATACAGTCTACGCCATCTGTCGTCAATACAGTCAACTTACATTGTCAAATATGTGTCGTCAATACTGTTAACGTCTTTGTCAATAAAAACAACAATAACATCTTATAATAATAATAACCTTTATTAAGAATACAATACAAGTTTTCACATTGTTATAAATAAACGTTTTAAATCCATCTGAATAAAAACATTTGCAAAAGTATCTTCGTTTTCCATCTGTCACTCATCCTTTTGTTTTCTAAAGACAAACATACGTGTTTCTTAAAATACACACTTCGGCATTAAAATATTTTTCAATCATCATCATATAGGTGAGAAAGAACGGTTGAGTGGTTTTTTGCTACCATGTTTCGGCTACCATTCCAAGGTGACATCAAATAGCTTCATCTCTACTAAAAAATAGTTTTGGTGAAGGGGAAGTAACAAATTAGGAAGAACATTATTTTAAAACATTTATTTTTAATTACATACACAGAAAACAACTATTTCTTTGTACAAACTTGCCGTGGTTTTTATCTTGTAAAATTTAACATTAAATTTATAGTTTAAATCTACATTTAACTCAATTTCCCTTTCTAACCAATAATTCGAAACATGCAAACCATCTAAATTTTGGAACTGCAAAATTTAACGAATCTTATCTCTGTAATCAATTTGTTTGACTCCACACACGAGTAACTTTGTCCTTTCTTCCAGCTCTTCTAGCAGACGACACTTTTTTCTTGGAATAACGTTGCCTTTTATTTCTTGCATGCCAAGGGTGGATGCTTGCTCTCCTTCATCTTGGTTGTAGGGGAAATCTTCCAGATTTTTCCAAGATTTTGTTAGTAGTTTAAGGTCTTCTATGTTCCCAAAATAATGATTATTATAACTGATCGTTGTGAGAAGTTAAAACAAACCCCTCTTTTGTTAAATTTTGTCGTTGTAGACGTCTATTAGCCACGATTTGTACTTTCCTATAAAGAAGTAAACACTTTTATTCCCTTTTCTTTCTGCAAGTATTCCAACAAAGGCGTATTTCGCCTTAATGTTAACTGTAAATGCGGAAACCTGGTAGTCTGCATGTATATCCAAATTCTTCCAAGTCTTGTTAAAATATGAGCTCATCCTCTCTCTTGTCTGTCTAATAATTTTCTCTTTTTCCTGCATTTCTTTGTATTCTTTTTTTACGGAAGCAGCATGTTCCATATATTCCACTTTACTCCGTTCTAAATCGATTTCTTCTAGTTCCAGTTTTCGTTTTTTCGCCGACAGTAGCTAAACGGTGAAGAATGGTTCTATCTCCTTTATACTGTAGGGTTCTAGCCTGTTGGCATTCGTTCTCTTCTTTCAAATCTGTGGAATGATATTACTCGTTGGAACCATCCCACAGTTATCCAGGCTTACATCTTTACAAATCGTAGAGAAAGCAGTACCAGATTTCGTAAAGAATGTCTCGCCACTTTTAATGTAGCTTTTTTACAGTCCATTAACATGGCTCTCTTCTAGCGATGTCTTCCACAATCTCCTAGTAATTTACAGGTAAATAACTAAAACTAAATGCAGATAGTACGTAATTAATAAACTTTTTCTTCTAGTTTTGATCGGTTGGTAAAGTAAGTTGCACTCCGGTTAACTTCCTCGTGTTACTGTTTCCCCAGTAGGCAGATTGTAAAAGATTATTGTACACACTGAATACTCTCCGCTAATTTCGTCCACATTTTAGGGATGGCAACAGAGAAAAACGGGGCTTCCTGGAAATAAAGTTTGCTGTCCTCCAGGAGTATTACACAGTAGTCCAGAGGATGGTCGCCGCTACCGTTGTAGATCGTCGCCTCCAATCTTGTAATGCCATGCTCCTTACCTAGTCGGGACAAAAACGTATGTTACAATCTGGAGTCCGGTCAGTTGACAAAATCTACAATGTGGTTGCCAATTTGTTTGTTAACATCAGGAATCGTTATCTGGCAAACGAACTTGTTGTAGATTATTACTCTTGCACCAGCAGAAGTGATTCCGGTTAAGCAATCTACCCCAACAGACTTATCGTTGTTAACAATTGTATTGTAGTTTTCTTTGTACTTATCGCCTTGGTAACGAAAATCGTGGTATGGTGCTAAATACTCGCACATATCTCGCTTGTTAAAAATCCCCACAAAATGTTGTGTAATGTCCAGATCCATTAGGTAGAAGTCGTGGACTTGCAGATATAATAGTATATCGGGCATTTTTTCTGTAGTGTAGCCATCTCAACATCCGCCAACTCTGCCTTGTAGGGAATCGCAATGGGATTTTTAAATATCTTTGCAATGGCTTGCATTCCATTTTCTCCAATAATATTGCATACACGTTCCGCCATTGATCTATTTCCAAACAAAGAGAATGGAAATCTTGCCTTTACACCATGTCTTGCGGAAACAAAATCGGTTAATTTCCCACGAAGGTATCTGTTAAATACCCCACAGATATCCTTCTTAACGATGCTCTTCCCTTGTGTGCAATCCGAAATGTCGGTGATTTTAACAAGCATTATATTATCACAGAATGGATTTGTTAGCGGGGTTAGTGGTTAAATATTAACTGCAGACAGAAACTATTTCCTTGCGAATAATTAATATTTCCTATATCTGTTACCAGGTTGTGGTTGTGTAGATTCTCTTCTAGAAGCCAGAGACCAAATCGTTCGCTGGTTGGTTTATTCCTGCTACCCAAGAGTTCGGAAACCTGGTGCATCTCGGAAGGGTACATGTTCACTATTCAAGCTAGTAACCTAAACCCCCATTCCAATCTACTTTCTTAAACAGTTGATCGCGAGTAAGACATATGCGCAGAACCTTACAGTATAAAGGAGGTAGAACCATTCTCCACCATGTTTACTTAATTTAGGCGAAAAAACGAAAACTGAAACTGGAAGAAATCGACTTAAAACGGAAAAATTTTAATGAATGGAACATGCTGCGTCCGTAAAAAAAGAATACAAAGAATGCAGGAAAAAGAGAAAATTATTAGAGAGACAAGAGAGAGGATGGGCTCATATTTTAACAAGACTTGGAAGAATTTGGATATACATGCGGACTACCAGGTTTCCGCATTTACCGTTAACATTAAGGCGAAATACGCCTTTGTTGGAATACTTGTAGAAAGAGAGGGGTCTTAGGGTTTGTAATGAACTAGATTGGTGGAGTGGACTGTTGAGTTTGTCGTTCACTACTGCACATAAGTAGATGTGTTGTTTGTTAGCTTCGATAAGGTTACGGAAGGACCAGTTATAATTTTAAGTAACGTTTAATAAACACTTAAATATGTCAATTTAGACACGTAAATCACTTTACAACAAAATAATAACAAGATAGAGCAACAAGAATATCCACAGAGAATTGACAGTTGGTTACTGTTTTCTTAAATATACTAAGTGCTCGTGAGGTAATTATGTATATTGTTCCGATAATTCTCGAACGACGTCACAGAAAATTGCACGTTTTTATATTGCGTCGTAACGCGAGAGATATTTTAATACTTCAGGTAAATCGTAAATTTTCCTGTTTTTAAGTTTAAAATTGATGTGATTCGTTGATCTAGATATAGTTTTAACGCGCACTGTATGTTTTCGAATACTTTTTTATGTCGACCGATCGAGAGTGGTTTTTAGTTCTGTACTGTTTGAGATTGAGAAACTGACTGCTTTTAAATTGGTTAATTTCTGTAGATATAAGTTTATTGGGGGTAGGACTTTCTCTTTCAGACTATAACTCTGTTAGTTGAATGGTGGTATTTTTTGACATAAAGTTAATTACCCACTTTACCGTGGAGCGATAAATAGTGTACTGTTAGTTAATTTATGTCAATCCATAAAACATTCATTTCGAATACTTGATTCCCTATTCACTTGTGAAAGGGTTTGAAATATTGTTCACGGTGCTAATTGAAGTTATTTGTAGTAACATTTTAATAGTTTTAGAAAGTTCCCTAATCCCTATTTTATAAAAAAACTTTTGTTAAACAGGTACTTAAAGCTAAACATTATTTTACTAATAGGCGTTTAAGACCACTAAAGTGAATAATAAGGGTTTGACGTTACAATAGACATTTAAACTTGTCCTAGAATTCACAGTCAAGTGAAATTTCTTACGATTGATTTGTCATCGTGATATATATACAGCTTGTCATCTCACAACAAAGGGAATAAAAGTATTTACTTCTTTAAAGGAAAGTACAAATCGTGGCTAATAGACGTCTACGACAGACAAAAAACAAAAGAGGTATTTGTTTTAAGAGGGGCCTCCTCTCAGGTATATAAACCTAAAAACCTACACAATACTAGTTACTTATTTAGTAATTACTTGGTTCAAAATATTTACGATAGATATCTTTCCACTCTTAACGGTTCAAAGAAACGCATCTCTGGATCAGCTCTTCGGATGTTTGGGTTTCAAATATTTCAATTTTTTTGTGAGCACAGAAACCTTATCTCTGTTTTTTAGGTTGCATCCAAACAAAACTTGCTGACATAAGTATTTCCATTTGAGTGTAGATTTTTGATTATTTAAGCGTTTCATAAGTGTTTTTGAAAGGAATAAATTGTTAAAAAGTAAGTAATCGTATCTATCCGATATCAAAAATTATAGTTATGATAATGTAAATTATCCTGCAATCCGTATTTTTTAATTTTAAAAGCTATGTTTGAGGTTATGTTTACTTCACTGGATTATTTGATTAATGTGAAAATTTGAGATGAATAATACAGATTGTTTGTTCTAGTAACATCAAAACATCTTTCAACATTCTCTTGAAACCCTGTTTTAATGATAATATGGGTTTGTTAGCGAAAAATGCTTAATTGAAGGGTCAAGTATCTGAATGAAGAAAAATTAAAACCGCTCTCAAAAGACAAGAAATACATAACTCATTTTGATGAAAATATAATAGTGATAATTGAAAAATATAACTATCATCACCTGATACAAGGTGCATTACACATTGCATGAAATGACTTGTGCTATTAAATAATACGGATACCAAGTTACCATTATGGGAATTGCTAGAAATCAATAATGGAAGAAAAATATACATACTTTAAAAACATTCTACCTTTTAAAATGTGTACCATTTATATTAACATAATAAAATATTTTCATAATTATAAATTTTTGTTTGTTTCATGCTAAGAAAATTAAATTGTGGAAAAGTTGCAAATTTACATGATTGAAAATAGGCCATTTAGTCTGAAAACACAGAACGTCGTATCACAACTTTGCCTCAATCTAACCATATTTGTATCAGTTTCAGAATTTCTGTTGGTTACTTTCAAATTTTATTTGACATGTAGGATCTTTTTTCAACGACGTGTAAATATATTCAATTTTATCCAAAAACAAATAATATAAACAAAAAGTTTCCAAATTTCTTTATTATACAAAGAAATATTTTTTTATAATAAAATGCTTTACATTTAATAGAAAGAGAAAAGTAAGCTACAGTGAGAAATTTCAATTTAAAATAGCAAACGTTTAAAAAACTTACAAAGCAACTATAACAACTAATAAAAAAATTAAAGCGAAAGATCTGTAATGACAAATAATAATGTATATATTGTGGGAAGATCGATATATACAGTACAAAAGCAAACATACAATCAACATGTACAAGTTTGCTTCTACCTTGGTTGCAAAAATTGATGATGTGTGTTGTGGAGATTGGAAATGAAACTTTTTTCCTTCATTGTACAAAATAATAGTTGGCTCATTTCCTTTTTTCCATCTATAAAATGACAGATACATATGTTTGATCACTTGAATTGTTAATAACGTTTTTGTTTTTAAATAATACATTATTGGTATTATTACTTTTCCGTCCAACTCATCTAATATGCGAGAAAAGTATTGGTTTACCCAAAAAAATTGGATTTTGGAATTTTTTTGAGTTGTTTTTACGTTTTTCAGCAAGAACAACACAAAAAATGATTTTTAGAAAAAAAAATCCTGTCTGTATAACTCGATACAGCCCCCGGAGTGCAACAAGTCACCAATTTTATGATTTAATATTATTCAGGACATCTCACAGATGAACCCTTTTGATTTTCAGCTCACCAGAGCCAGTAGAACGGGTGCTATGTTACTTGAAGTATGACATTTTTGAAGAACTTTCAGTTTGTTAGCACAATACAGCCTCCGGAGTGTATACAAATGACCAATGTCGTGATTGAATATTATTCAGAGCTTTTTATAGATGAACCTTAATGATTTTCAGCTCACTAGAGCTAGTACAACGGGTTCCATGGTTCCTGAAATTCCACATTATTGGAGAAATTTCGGGTTAGCACGATACAGCCTCCGGAGTGTATGCAAATCACCAATTTCATCATCGGATATTATTCAGATCATCTTATAGATGAACCTTATAGATTTTCAGCTCACTAGAGCTAGTACAACGGGTGCTATGGTACCTGAAGTGCAACATTTTTTGGAGAAATTCCGGGGTGTTAGCACGATACAGCTTCCGGAGTGTGAACAATTGACCAATTTTATAATTGGATATTTTTCAGAGTGTCTCACAGTTGAACCCTATTGATTTTCACCTCACTAGAGCGAGTATAACGGGTCCTATTCTATCTAGAAGCGCTATTGCCATTTCAAGAGTAGGTAGACAAAATTAATTTTCTAGTCAACCTTTGTTTTACAATTTTTTTTAATATCATCAACTAACACTATTACTAAGTCATCTTTTAATAACAATTTGGGTTCTTATTTTCTTTGATTTTTTTAAATGCTCATTTAATCAAATAATTTGCAAGGTAATTTCGACTTTTGACTAGACAAAGTTTCAAAACATTTATGGTTCAAAGATTTTTAAAATATAATGTTACCTACTTCATTCAACTACTATTACCTATGGGCCATAGGCTATGGCAAGCTAAAAAGTAGATAACCATCCTCATATCTTATAAAATCCAACATCGAACTGTTTATTTACGTGCAAAGCACAGATAACCCACAGTGCAAAGTGCGCCACTCCTTATTGATTGCCAAACTTACGCTATTACAAATACTGTTATGTAGGGAGAAACTTAAAAAATTGTTTATAATTACTTTTGAAATCGTTTACCGTATAATTTTAATAAAGAAGACGTAATGGTAGTCTCTTAGGTCAACTTAGGCTAAATTCGTAATCAATTCGCTGGCCAAGTGGCACTTTGGCACGCAAGCTAAGCAAATATATTTCAGTGTTATAGTTCACAACGCAATTTGGCGTCAGAGTTGAAGTTAAAGTCGTCAAAATTTCTTGCAAGCTGCAAACTTTCCCTTTGTGCCAGTTATGGGACATACGCATTAATATTTGTTTTTTGATATTTCTGTCTGATAGTTTGACATTTTCATCGAATTGTGTGTTTTTGGTTTGTTTTTCTTGATTTTTCCGTACGACTGATTGATTAAAAACAATGAAATGGAGGAGGAGGACATTACTTCTACTTTACCTGCAACGATGAGGATTTTGCTTAAAAAAAAAGGCAATTGTTGATGCAGTTTGGTCTTGGTCGTAGAATAGTTAGTATTTGGAAATGCACTGTAACGAAAATTCATCATTAAATTGATATTCCGCGTTGTCCATCACTACTAAACTGCAGTATATACTGCTATAAAAAATATAGACAGACAGACAGACAGAATCATGCTTCGACCATATGTTGAAGGAATCATGACAATCATTTAGATACGAACGCGCGTTAAAGTCGACTTTGAAGTTATTGTGTATGGCAAATTTCTTGCCGACTTGCGTGCCAAAGTGCCACTTGGCCAGCTATTTTATTACGAATGTAGCCTTAAACATATCTTTTTAAGGTTTGTAATGGAGTTTGGGGTTTGAAAAAATATTAATTATCTTCTATAACTTAAAAAAAGCTGAAGTGCGGCAACCCAGCAATAAGCGATAACACACAATGATCTAATAAACGAATCATTGCTCTTATAGTAAATGCAACGCAGTCCTCACTCAGTGCCCCACTCGACTCCTCCTCACGTCTCATCTATAAGCAATCTTAGCTACAAATTTAATAATAATCACTTACAAATACAATACACTGTAAACTATAAATTTGGGATATTTTTATGGACACAAAACATATGACAACAATATTTGACCCATAGAGAAAGTAATAATATTATTTGTCTATGATTTGACCGTCGTCATCTGTCATTAAGTTCTATACAGCGCCATCCATCAAGACCGTGGAAGGGTTGAACTAAAGTAAAAAGATGTTCGTTTCCAAAAATGTGCTTGCAACAAATCTCAAAAAATACCATGATTTGAGATTTTATGTTTTCAGAATCGAATTCTCTGCGCTTTCTTTTGGGGATCAGGTTTTGGCGTGCAAATTGGTGACCACAAATTGTCAAAATCACATCATCACTTAATGGCACATCTTTTTTATAACAATATAAAACTTAACTAAAATAGCGGATCCCCAAGACAAAGGTCCAAGTTATATTGTGTTAAAATTTCAACACTTAATTTCACTGCGTTCTTTAGATTTGTTGTTTATAAAATGACCTAAATTTTGTTGCAAGTCACGGGTGCCAACTCTTTTCAGGTTCCTAAAACGTGAGGCCCCTCTTAACCTCCCATAACGATCTGGACATTGTGCATTTAGCGACAGAAGAAACAATTTTTACATTTACCACGAATTAACTTACCAATTATAATAATCATTCTTTTGCGAAGATCTTAAACTACTAACAAATACTTGGAAAACCCCAGTGGGGCGGCAGCATTGATTCTTAATATTCTAAATGTCAACAAGTTTGACATAAAAGGAAAATATTTAGTAAATGTTTTACTCTAAAACCTAAAACTAATTTAAACTTATTGGCATGAAAATTTTTGTGGATTACACGTCCAGAAAATATTTTGCGAGTGCTCGTGTTGCTCCGCCTCGGCTACGCAATACAACTCACACTCGCAAAATAGCATTTTCTGGACTAGTGATCCAAATAACTATTTTATGGTATTTAAACTATTATGAAAATGGGTTTAAATCGCTTTATACGATCGCTAAGAAATATAATTATAAAGGTTGTAAAGCGCATATTTGGACAGATTATGTTAATCTGAAAAACATACTTATAAAATAGTTTTTTAACTAATATAAATATTTTATTGAGATAAGCATCTGTTAAAGAACTGAAAGATTTTATAATTTGGGCCTTTTTTGGTTGTATACATATTATATTATATATGATCATAGTTCTATTAAATATGTTGTATAGCATTTTACAGAGCCCCAATAAAACTGATTTTGCTACTTGGGCTGTGTATTAATTATCACAAATTTCTAGTAAATTTCAACAGAAAAGCATCGGACGAAACTAGAATGCTGAGGAACTTATTAAAAGAGAACTAAAAAATGTCCTCTAAAATAGATCCTTTCAAATAGGTCAAGCAACACATCTAGTTGCCGACATACTGAAATCAAATATTGAATTCGGCACACTGCACGCCTGTAGTATATAGCCCAATAAAATAAAAATTCAAATTACTATCCAAAGGACAAGCCTGCATTTCTGAATGTAAGTTGATTTTAGCATACATTTATAGGATTTATAGTTAAAAAATGTTGAATTTAATTTGGGGGTAGAAAAACGCCTGGCCTGGTCTGAGTTATGCTATTTATTTCTTTAGTGTTTGGGAAATCGAAAAAGCAAACAACTGTTTCACTTAGTAGTTCAGAAGATGAGTACATAGCTCTATCGGAGTGCACAGCTGAATTTATTTTTGTTTGACAACTACTCAGTGAATTATTGAACTTAAATGTTTTTCCTGTCAATATATTTGAGGATATTCAATCATGCATGAAGATGTCAAGTACGTTAGAAACTAAACGTAGTAAACATGTAGATGTAAAACATCATTTTGTTAGACAATGTGTTAGTGATAATAAAATTAAATTGTATTATGTTCCAAAGCAGGTGGCAGATATTTTTTCCAAGTACCAAAATTTATTTATTTTCGAGACAAGTTAAATGTTTGTGCTATTTAAACGTAATTGACATATAATTTTCTTTTTATTGTTATAGAAGTTTTAGTTATAAAGGGGAGAATTGAGGGGGTGTGTTGTAATATGTGGGTGTGCAATTGTCATAGTAGTAATATAATCAAGTAGATTAATGACAGACGTCATCACTGTCTAAAAATTGAATGCCATTTTTGGTTGTATGAAGTATTCATTGTGAGATTTGTAAACCGAAATACTTTTATTAATTATTGAAGAATGAATAAAAACTGTGCACAAAACGATTAACGTTTAATTAGATAACCTTTTTAAGCATAAAAGTCCCAAACAAAAAATGTAGGGATTAAAATTTCCTATATAATAGTATTGAATCACTTTTGACGTATGTACATGTTTGGTGATATTTTTAATATTACACTTGAAGTTGGAAATATGTTGCTTAATAAATTTTCACCAACTGAAAGCGAAATATAAAATGAAATTATGTGTTTTTTTTATTCGAACACATTTTTAACGTTTAGTGAGTATCACTAAAATATTTGAATATTCAATTTGAAAATATTTAATGACAAGGCAGAAATTTCTGAAGTAAGGAGAAAAGGAATAATTTGAAATTATACTAATTTATTTGAAACATGATAATTTTACAATTTCTTCTTTTTCTTTGGTTTTACTGCTGGTAGCGCACGCATCTTGAAAACAGTACTAAAAAAAATATTCCATTAGTAAATCACAAGGTGTTTTAATTAGTCAGACTAAAAATTAATACTTACTGGCAAGTTGTACATATGGGACTAAATTTGCAGAAAACTGAAAAGAAAATTAGAAGTCAATTCATATATAAATATATACTCAGTGACATTGGAAGTGCTACACCCAAAAGGAATAATTTATCGACCTTGATTTTTTGGTAATGTGATAGATAGCCTTACATCAAGAATGAAATTATAGTATTTTTATTAAAATGTACTTAGAAAAAAATTATTGTGTTTGGCGACCCCGTAGCTGAATACACTCCTGTACACGTCTAGGCATCGACGAAAGGACGTGGTCGATGTCTGCTTGTAGCACCCCGTTCCAAGCAACTTGAACTTCGTGGATTAACTGCGCCAGAGTCGGTGGAGGGTGGTGTAAATTGGACCAGTGTTGCCGTTTCGGTACAATTGTACTGAATTCAGTACGAAACGATTAGATTCAGTACGTCAGTACAACTTTTTAAAAAACGACGAAATTCAGTACGAAATGCAAAAATCGGGAAAAAAGCAAATTTTTTAGCGTTTGAATGATTGAATGAACAAATTATTGTTATAATTTTTTTTCTTGTTAGTATTTTTGATAGATTCTATTACAGTGACTATATACAGGAGATTCTATAAACGTGTGACGCCATCTATTAACTAATAATTAAAACTAAGAAATCTTTTTAAACTGTATACTGTAAATTATTAAAATGTACTGCCATCTATTAGTAAGCAGTTTTAAGTTTTAACAAAATAGATTGGCTTGACATTACAGGGAAATTATAGGGAAATTACCAGTGGTTCACTGGGAATTACCGAAATAAATGTTGTACGTTCGAGCTCGTTGGGGTTCACCCGTTTCCAGTGTGTTTCCAGTATTTGAATTGCAATTGTTGCAATTTGTAATCGCTTCGGTTTTGTTATTTAGTTATTTAAGCGTTTATTGTGTTCTGAATAAAATATTAAAATGGACAGGTAAGTAATAATTTACTGTTAATAAATATAAGGCCTGTTTTTTGTAAGAAAATTAACTATTTTGAGAAAAACTAAATTAAAATATTGGAGCAACACATTGGCTTACTACCATAAAATATTTCTTTATGGGTAACGGTGGAGAATTTAAAAATTAATTTTAGAATAGGTTATATTATTAAACATCAAACGACCAGCTAAACATTTTATTTTAATTTTAGGTTCCTAATACGTAAAACGTCTAAACCTGAATCTGATAGTTCTAAGGCCACAGATATATCTGAGATTAATGAGCCTCAGCCATCTACTTCAACTTCACATTTGTCCAACCCCAAATCATTAATTTCAGTTTCTACCCCTACATCAACTTTGTACACTCCAATTGATTCAGATTATGAAAAATCCATAAATAGTGATGATGATGATGATGATGATTTGGAGAGTGAAAAAAATATCGTTCCTGATTTGGAGACAGAAACAAATATTATAGTTCCTGCCAAGAAACGGAAAATATATGATGTGAAATATAGCCAGAATTGGCAGATGGTAAGATTAATACGAAATCACATAGGTATAGCCGGTATAGGTAGTGTATTATCTCGTGAACACTGAAACACCGCAAAAATTTGACAGTTCTTCATACGCTCTTATATGGACGGAACGTCAAATTTTGCGGTGTTGCAGTGCTCACGAGATAATCCACTACATATACCCCATATTTTTACAATAACAACATTTTCATTTCAGACCTTTAAATGGTTAAGAGAGAAATCTGGTAAAGCCTTTTGTGTTTCATGCAACAAATCTCTCGCAGGTGGTAAAAAACACTTAAAGCGCCACGAGGAAACAGAATTTCATAAAAAAGCTGTGAGGAAAACTCAAGGTACAGTCGAAATAGACAGAGCTCTGTTGGATACTCCTGGCAGAAGAATGCAGGATCAAGTCAAATCTGCAGATTTAAAATTATGTATGTTTCTTGTTGAACACAATTTGCCCTTTTTAATATTTGATAATTTGCCAAAATTCATTTGCTCACTACCAAATAAAGATATTTTAAAATTAGTAAAGTGCTCCCGCACCAAAGCAACCGGTTTAATAAATAATAAATTAGGACCCTTTGCTCAAATTTTGATAGCTAATATTTTGAAAAATACTTTTTTCAGCGTTATTATCGATGAAACAACTGTTCAAAGAATATCAACAGTTTGTCCATGCAGAACCCCACAAATTGTTGCGTCCTTCTCAAACGAGATGGTTATCCTTAGAAGCAGCTGTCAATAGGATTTTGCAACAATGGGATGCTTTGACCTTATATTTTCAAACTGAATCTCTTCTTGAAAATGTATATGGGGCAAGAGAGATTTTAGATGCGTTGGGAAATAAAGAAATAAAACTTTATTTTTACTTTTTATCTCACATATTAAAAATTGTAAACAAGATGAATTTGGAATTTCAAAGCGAACATCCAAAAATTCATATTTTGCTTCCTACAATAACGTCTAATTATAAAATGATTTTCAAATTTTATATGAAGCACGATATTGTCGATAAGCTAGAAGTGGAAAAAATAAATCCCAAAAACCCAGATTATTTTCAAAATATCGAAAATATTTACTTTGGTGCAGGTTTTGAGGTAGCCTTAGAAAAAAGTAGAAATCTCTTATCAAAAGGGGAACTACATCAAGTGCGTCTAAACTGCCTTAATTTTTATGTAAAATTATGTACAGAAATAAGAACACGAGTTGATTTTTCTGACAAAATTCTAAATGAAATTTCAAATATTTTAAATGTGTCTAATATTTTTAAAGCCAATAAACCTTCAATAGCCCTTTTAGCAGTAAAGTTTCCAAATATAATTGACCTTGATAATTCTCTTGAAGACTTAAGTCTTGAATGGAGGCTTTTAAACGAATACAAAATGGAAATGGATGAAATTAATAGTTTAGAGGAAGTTATTGATCATTTGCATAAACTTAAGAATTCTTCTGGGGAACACATTTTTAAGAATTTATTAATTTTGTTTAAAGCAATCATTAGCTTACCCCATGGAAGCGCTGCTGCTGAACGGATATTTTCTAAATTAAGCCTTATAAAAACCAAATATAGAAACAAACTTAAAACTGAAACGGTGGGGAGTTTGTTATTTAGTAAAGAATTTTTAAAAAATGACACGTGCGTTTCATGGGAACCTAATGAGCAATTAATTAATTTTAAATAAAAGTAACGGTATGTTTATTTTTTATCTTTATTACCTATTATCCCAGTTAACTTTTGTTTCTTTACATTTTTTGTGTTGTTTATGTACTATGTTTAAAAATGTTTGTTTTTTATGTTAAATAAACGTGTTTAGAAGTGTTTTGTTTGATTTTTAATTTTTTTCACTATTTTTTTTTCAAATATTTTATATTCAGTACGTTTTTTCCCAATTCAGTACCTTTTCAAAAAAAATTCAGTACGATTTTAAAAATCGAAGTGGCAACGCTGAATTGGACACTCTCTTTCCCATCATATCCCACACGTATTTGATGGGACTTAAATCTGGTAGCACGGCAAAACATTAACGCCAGCTTCTGGGAAAAGCTCCATAGCTCGACGTGCAATATGTGGACGTATGTTGTCTTGCTGGAAAAGGACTTGTGGACGGTCATTTAGATATGGCAGTAAAGTGGTTTGTAGGACATTAGAAATTATTCCTTGTGGGTGTAACACTTCTAATGTCACTTTATAGTAAGCAGTAAGTAAGTAGTATAAGGTAAAACACCCAATGGTTGACACTTTAAGAATGAAATTATTGGAATTTTATGTTATATACCCCAATTTTAAGTAAAATAAAGAATACGTTGTAGGTGTTGTATATCTACTATATTTTTATAATAGTTTAGTAGAATATATGAAAACAACTTAATTTGAAGATTTTTTGTATTACATGTTCGGTAGAAAAAAAATCAATAATTGACACACCTAAATTTAAATTTTCCAATAGTTGACATCCAGTATATCCAATAATTGACACAAAATGCGATAAGACTTCTTTAGTCCTCTATTTTTCTATAAAATATATTTTAATAGGGCGGTAGCACTTTTAAGCAACTAGTGATCAATTATATATTAATAATTTTTTGTAGAAAAAAAAATTATAAATCCTTAGCAAAACACTAATGTTTAACATTTTGTGAACCAATAATTGACACTATAGAGCAAACTTTTTATTTAAATAAAAGCATAATAGAAGGAAACTTTTTTTATTGAACTTAGCCATCTACAATAGATCTTCATTAAATATATACTTAATATGATCCCCAGTTACTACCATTTGCGGAAAATTTAGTTTTTGTAAAATTTGGTTGGAAAAAATCACGCTTACATAGTTGTCATTTAATTTGAAAGATCTTTTGTTGCCTTCACATTGCTTCAGACCCACAACTTCCATTTCACTGTTTGGGTATAATGCATGTAACACAAACAAATTTATATTTCCGTTGGTTCTTGCCAGGAAAAGAAGCAACAATATAATTTTCAACTTGAAATTCGTGTTCTTGTCCCGGTAATTCATCTTCGGACTCTTGTATAAACCCACTTACATCTTCCAAACTATCCCTTGATACATCCCGCTCTTCGTGATCTGAGGAATCAGTAGAACTCTCAGCCTTCTTTATTCTTTTTTATTTTAGATACAGCTGAAGCTGCTTTTTGCTTTTACTATTCAAATTGTTGTATCACTTTTCCGCCCAACCTTTCTATATGCGAGAAAAGTATTGGTTTACCCCAAAAAAAGTTGGAATTTTGAAATTTTTTTTTGAGTTATTTTTACGTTTTCCATCAACAACAACACGAAAAAACGGTTTTTAGAAAAAAAATCCTGTGTGTATGTCGTCGTCATCGGCCACTTTTCCTTACATGTCTTGTTAGCACGATACAGTCTCCGGAGTGCAATAAGTCAGCAATTTTATGATTGAATATTATTCAGGGCATCTCACTGATGAACCCTATTTTTGTCTTTTTTGGAGATGTTTCAGTTTGTTAGCACGATACAGCCTCCGGAGTATATACAAGTGACCAATTTTATGATTGGATATTATTAAGGGCGTCTTAAAGGTGAACTCTATTGATATTCAGCTCACTAAAGCCAGTACAACGGGTACTCTATGGTACTTAAAGTACCAAATTTTTGTCATTTTTGGAGAATTTTCAGTTTGTTAGCACGATACAGCCTCCAGAGAGGCTATACGATTGATCAATTTTATGATTGAATATTGTTCAAGGTGTCTTACAGATTGTACCCTATTGATTTTCAGTTGACTGGAGCGAGTACAGCGGGTCCTATAAATCCAGATATACTGAATTTTTGGTTATTTTTGGAGAAATTTCGGTTTGTTAGCACGATACATCCCCCGAAGTGTATACAAGTAACAATTGTATGATAGAATATTGTTCAGGGCCACAAATGCGGAAAAGTTAGTTTTAATCCTTAAAACCGTTTATTTTTCTTTGTTCTGCGATTTTCTTTTTAAGTTTCTCTTTTTCTTTTTTCATCTACTCTTTTTACTTTTCCGCTCAACCTATATATATGCGAGAAAAGTATTGGTTTACCCCCAAAAAGTTGGAAAGGACCCCGCACAAACCTTATGGAAAAGTGGTCCCGGTTAAATTGGCCCAAACTTTGGGAATGAACAGATCTTGATGAGTAGAAAAAAAGTCTCCACGGTACCAAACTCCGGGGATGCCGCGTTTTCGAGATATCCGCGTCTGAAAAGTGAAAATTGAGCTCCGAGATATAGGTTATCTCTGTAGGTTATTACAGTAAACCTTGGTATGGCGACCCGGTAACGTTAAAGTTCGGTGTAGAATATTGGTGGAAATGTCTACGAAAGCACGGAAGACAATATAAGACAAACTCTCGCCCAGGTGCGCCCAAATTGATGGGAAATAGGGTGGAATTCACATCGCCCACTAAGGAAAAAAGGTTTGTTTGCATCAATGGAACGAATGAACTCCTGATTTTATCATTTTCCATGCATGCAAGGTGCTCTCTGAAACATTTAGATTTACACGATTTTTTAAGGTTGCCAAAAAATGGGTGCCGGGCCCCAGTAAATGAGACCTACACCAACTCTGTTTTATGTGCGCACTTAGTGCGCTTCTACTGAAAACTTGAGTATTGTTAGCCAGATGAGGTTGATTTTTGTACAAAATATGCGCGAAAAAGTCCACCAGACTGCGAAGACAATATAAACAAAGTCTCCCTCCAAGGGCGTCCACATTCACTTGGTTCTCCCAATATCTAGAAACAAAGCGATAACAGGCCCTCTGTGTTCGTCCTTTGCAATCAAATCTTTGTTTACATCAGACAGAATCGCTTTGTTTATATTAGGTAGATTTTTGCAAGTTCAAGTTCAATTTCCTGTGACGCTTTGTGACACCTTGTCAATTTATCAACTTTGTGATTGATCTGTTCCTTACTCATTATAGATAATTGACGTTCGATCCCCTGAAGTAAGTATTTTTCGCATCCAATATTGAAGTCCAAGTCTTAAATAACCTTCTTATTGGGTCGTTCATGAATCAGACTAAATTGCTATGTGTGTAACGCCCGTTTCCAGCCACGTGTGATGGTACTTATCTATGGAGAAGCCCACGCTCAAAAACGTGAAATTGCGGTTACCCGGCGCAATGATCTCAATCATCCTGGCCTCGAAATAGATGCAAATACTCGTATTTGTTTTAACTGCAACCAAAGCATAAATAGGGAAATTCGAGATCTAGAAGCGGACCCCACCTGCATAAGATTGAATGTGTTGAAGCAGACGCGGAACCGATATTGCCTGTTTTGCGGAGAGCAAAGGAATACAAGTCGTTTATCAGGCAACTGTCGAGTCAAAATATTCATTCTGCGGAATATCTATGCTCCTCCGTCTGTTCGATCATGTCCTCATCATTTGGATCAAAACGGGTTCGTTCAAAGATTACTTCTTGACGGTTTGGAATTTGTGAATAGACCATACCGTTTGCCTGGCCCAGAACTGAACAACCTGTTGCAAGTAATGCGCCGTGAGGCAAGACCAGATGAGCCAAGCTTCAACGACGAGAATTCCTTCACAGATGATGAATTTCGATGTGTAACCTCCATAAGTAAAGCTCAATTTGATGATATGTACAGATATTGTGAAGGTAATAACGAAGGGTACTTAGAAAAGACTTATTGACGTTCTTGTGCAAGCTTCGACAGGGTCTGTCCGATGAATTCCTGAAACTGATTTTTAAATACTCGAGTCGACAAGCTGTTTCTCTAGCGATTTCCACAGTTCGAAGATGCTTGATGGTCCAATTTGTGCCAGAAAACATAGGCCTAAATGCTATTAATAGACAGCAATACATTGAACAGCACGTGACGGAATTGGCGAATCGATTGTACAATCAAAACCCAGAATTGCCAGTTGCCATTGCATATCTCGATGCAACATATTCATATATCCCCAAAAGTAGTAATTTTAGTGCTCTGAGACAGTCTTACTCTCTACATAAAGGAAGACATTTAGTGAAACCCGCTCTTATAGTGGCGCCAGATGGGTATATCTTAGATATACAGGGTCCCTACTTTTCTGATTCCGCGAACAACGACGCAGCGATTTTACAAAATGAGTATGGAAACAATATTAATGGTATCCGAGAGTGGTTTGAAAACGGTGATATTTTCATTTTCGATCGTGGCTATAGAGACGTCCTCCCGTACCTCGAGAATTTGGGCATTCGTTGTAAAATGCCTGCACTCCTTCCACGGGGACAACGGCAACTAGACACAGAAGAAGCTAATGACTGCCGACTTATTACTAAGACAAGATGGCTAGTGGAGGCCCGCAATGGGCATATTAAGTCCATGTTCAAGTTTTTCAACGACAGCATTCCGATGGATCACGCATCCCATTTAGGAGATTTTTACCGGATTGCGGGCGCCATCATTAACAGATATAAGGACCGAATACAAATGCAGGAGGCAGATGGGGAGTTGGCTGAAACAATGCTACGCAGAGCGCGAGAGCCAAACGTTGTTCAAACTAGGGTCGAAAATGATCATTTGGAGCGCCGCAATGGAGGATGGGTTCGCTTGAATGAAAATCATGCGCCCAATTTTCCTAGATTAGATATTGATTACCTTAAAGAGATTACCATGGGGATCTACCAAATCAATTTATCTCCATCTTATATTCAGGACAAGCTACGGAGAGAAGGGACTGAAACTTTCGAATTTGATGAACGCTTTGATGAACCTGGACTGATGCGAGTTCGCCTTTACTCTCGTTTTCGAAATGCAGCAAAATACCAGTTGTTTATTGCATTTAGGGCAGACGATGATCCAGATGAAAGGGCAGCGGAGCATGAACCGCTCATTTTTGGATATTATTGTACCTGTAAAAGTGGAGCGAGAACATTGGGGAGCTGTGCGCATGTTGCGAGTGTGTTATGGTTTCTGGGACATGCACGGCACCAACCTCACACCAGATACCCGACTACGGCTTTACTTGATAATGTTGTTGATGCAGCACACAGACCACGACAAAGACACGTGCAAGAAATCCAGCGGTTAGAAGAAGAGTAGGGTCTTTGAGAATGTTAATCTATTTATTTTTAATTTAATTGTCATAATAAATACTTTGTTGATGTGTTCAAGTTTCTTCCTTTAGACCTGCAATAATCACGCCTTCTTTTGGTTCACTTGCATGTTATAGAGTGTTTGCCCCAGTCCTTCCGTTCAAAAACTTCAAGGCAGAGAGAAAGTCGCACATGCGCCCCAGAAACCCCTTCTTTGCACACTCCTCATGGACGCCAAAGATGCGCTCGATCAACGCAATCAAATCTGTGCCTCAGAAAATCCATGACAATTGGTAATGTCCACATAAACTAGAGTTAGTGTAGGCCTTATTTGCTGGGGCCCACGCCCATTTTTTGGCACCCCTGTCAAGTCGCGTGATTCCAAATATTTCGGAGATCACCTTGCACGCATGGAAAGTCATCAGATCAGTAGTTCATTCATTCTATGGATGCGAACAGACCTTTTTTCCTTAGTGGGTGATGTGAATTCCACCCTATTTCCCATCAATCTGGACGCCCCTGGGGGAGAGTTTGTCTTATATTGTCTTCCATGGTTTCGTAGATATTTCCACCAATATTCTACACTGAACATTAACGTTAGCTGGCTCGCCATACTAAGGTTTACTGTAATAACCTACAGAGATAACCTATACCTCGGAGCTCAATTTTCACTTTTCAGACGCGGATATCTCGAAAACGCGGCATCCCCGGAGTTTGGTGCCGTGGAGACTTTTTTTCTACTCATCAAGATCTGTTAATTCCCAAAGTTTGGGCCAATTTAACCGGGACCACTTTTCCATAAGGTTTGTGCGGGGTCCTTTGAAAAAAAAATTTTTTTTACGTTTTCCATCATCAACCCAAAAAACGGTTTTTAGAAAAAAAATCCAGTGTGTATGTCGTCGTCGTTGTCGTCGGCCACTTTTCGTTACATGTCTTGTTAGCACGATACAACCTCCGGAGTGAAACAAGTCACCAATTTTATGATTGAATATTGTTAAGGACAAGTCACATATGAACCCTATTGATTTTCAGCTCACCAGAGCCAGCACGACGGGTGCTATGGTACTAGAAGTACGACATTTTAGCCATTTTTTGAAATATTTCAGTTTGTTAGCACGATGCAGCCTCCGGAGTTCAACAAGTCACCAATTTTATGGTTGAATATTATTCAGGACATCTCACAGATGAACCCTATTCATTTTCAGCTCACCAGAACTAGTACAACAGGTGCTATAGTACTTTAAGTACGATATTTTTGTCATTTTTGGAGAAATTTCAGTTTGTTAGCGAGATACAACCTCCGGAGTGTATACAAGTGACCAATTTTATGATTGAATATTGTTCAAGTTGTCTCACAGATGTACCCTATTGATTTTCAGCTGACTAGAGTGAGTACAGAGTACAGTGGGTCCTATAAATCCAGATATACTACATTTTTGGTTATTTTTGGACAAATTTCGGTTTGTTAGCACGATACATCCCCCGAAGTGTATACAAGTGACAATTTTATGATAGAATATTATTCAGGGCCACAGATGCGGCAAAGTTAGTTTTAATCTTTAAAACCGTTTATTTCCATAGTATTCCTGCCATTTTTCGATGAAACTGCTGCTGGAACTCTCTCTTTAATAAATTTCTTTTTTTTTTTAGGTTGCTCAGGGGAAAAAATCACTTTTTTGAAAGCAAACGGTAATAGAGCATTAAAAGAATTTGGTGACTGATCTTCTAAATTAGTTTTATTGGTGTATTTTCAGGACTTTTTTTCCTGGTTGACAACTTCCAATTGTGTGTATTTCTTGACCGATATTATTAGCAGGTATTATTTCTTAGTTGGTACCTCCAATTGGCCGTATTTCTTGATCCATATCATCAGCAAGCAGTTATTATTTCTTTGCAAGCACCTCCGGCGGTTTCTATTTCTTGGCTAGTACCTCCAGTTGTTTGTATTTCTTGGCTAGTACCTCCAGTGTTTTGTGTTTCTCTTTATGATGTACTTTTTTTTTCTTGAGTCGCTGCGATTTAAAAAGTGATAAATCAGTGATGTCACCTTCCTAGATATCACTGACACTATTTTTAAAAGCAAGAATTGTGTTGGGAGGCGTAACCTTTTTTCTAAAAAACTGAATCCACTGTGTAACCCTTCCAGTTTTTGTTTATACCCGGCTATTTTTATTTCCGTTCGCTTATTTTTCTCTTGTCCACAAACCTGATTTGGGTTCAAAGGAACCAAGCCACATTTTTCAAAATTTCTGATGTGGCTCTTCTATGTATTGCCCTCGAAAGCAGTGGGAAAAAATAATTCTTTTTAATGTTGAATTTTCGTGGTTCTCTAATCTCCATTGAAGCACTTCCTCTTTCCAGCTGGCTTTTAATGTTCTGAATACAGCTACATTGGCTGAAGCTTGTGGGTTGAGTTTGGAAAGAGTGCAATCAGAACAATCCCATTCTCTGAGCAAAACTTGCTAACATGCAAAGTTAAATGAGACTTCTGACTATTTATGGATAGTATAACTGGTTTTTTAATTTTTTTCATTACCAGCCATGGATGGAACATATTTGCAATGAATTCATAAAAAGTTTCTGTGGTCATCCATCCACTCTCAGATTTTCCAATACCCCAACTCTCTGGAACACTTAATGCAAGTTATTTTAGTATTCATTAGCTGTAATCAAAACAGTTAAGCATTCTTTCTCATCGCTGTTCACAGCTTGGTAAACATTTTTCTCTCCTTTTTTGGCTAGCACTTTGTCACCTTTTCATCTGCATTGTATACTCCCTCAGGCTCTTTCAAGATAGACTCAAGCTTTTCCTCTTTTAGATAATAATAAACTTCATTAAACCAAGAATTTAGTTGAACCTCTGTTACAGATGCTCTGGTAATCGTCAGATTTTATGGAGTCCTCGTACTCACTTGTGAATTTCTTTTAAAAAACTTTTTGTACCAGCTGTTTTTAGGTCTGTCATTTGTAAATGGATTTTCTCTAGGAACTTCCTTGATAATTCGTTATGCACTATCTAATAGCTGATATTTCTCGATGGGAAAACTGCACCTTGACATCCGAATTATCCAGGAAACAAGTATTGTTTCCTCTTCCTTACTTAAATAGGAGTTTCTTCCCATTCTACGTTCTTTTGGGGTCTTATCTTTTACTTTATACATTCGGGTTATTCGAGGAGCTTTGTGTTTCTTGGAAGCTGGAGCCATGGGCATTCTCTTTGAACATCTTCAATGGCTAATTTCATAACTTCTTCTGAGTAATTTAAAACGGCCTTTTAGGCTGCAGTTTTTTTGGTCCTACATTCTTAGACCCTGTAAAAATTTAACAATTGATAGAGATGAGTTTCTTCCTATTCTACGTTCTTTTGGGGTCTTATCTTTTACTTTAAACATTAGGGTTATTCGAGGAGCTTTGTGTTTCTTGGAAGCTGGAGCCATGGGCATTCTCTTTGAACATCTTCAATGGTTAATTTCATAACTTCTTCTGAGTAATTTAAAACGGTCTTTTAGGCTGCAGTTTTTTTGGTCCTACATTCTTAGACCCTGTAAAAATTTAACAATTGATAGAGATGAGTTTCTTCTTATTCTACGTTCTTTTGGGGTATTATCTTTTACTTTAAACATTAGAGTTATTCGAGGAGCTTTGTGTTTCTTGGAAGCTGGAGCCATGGGCATTCTCTTTGAACATCTTCAATGGCTAATTTCATAACTTCTTCTGAGTAATTTAAAACGGCATTTAGGCTGCAGTTTTTTTGGTCCTACATTCTTAGACCCTGTAAAAATCACAGTGAGTAATCACAGATCATTTATGTCATCACGACCTTGCCCTGTTGTCTGGTCGTCAGAATGGTCGAGGAATTAAGGAAGTTTTTAAATTGTAATGTCGTTTGGTATATGTTACTAGGATTAATTAGTTTTAAATGTATGCAAATAATGGGAAATATTGAATTATTTTACACATACCAAACAAAAATACTGTATCATATTACAAATAGGTATAGAAAATAAAACTGGTAGGTACCTAGTATATTGCAGATGAATTTAAACACTGTCGTCGCTAGAATTCGTCCAGAATTTGTATTAAAAATCATGACATAAATTATTTTAAATGAGTTACTGAAGTATTTTAAAGGACTGAATAAATGCATCTTCTTCATTACAATCACGATATCCTGTGGACAAGTTTTTGTTATAAAGATTTTATTTCATTGAAGGATTATAAATAAATAGGACTTAACTGTCGACATCTCTTTACCCGTTCAATTGGGGATATAAATCTGATGTCAGATAATAGACTGGCTATAATTAGTTTCACTCCTACCAGAGTGTAGCCTTTGGTTCAAAGCACTGTCCTCAAAAAATATCGTAAACTCAGTTCATGAATAATAAGGTTATAAACAAAATTTTCATGTGGAATAAAATTTTGTCAATGGGTGAACCTGGTGATGATACACTGAGAAAGAGATCTATAAATGGACAGCTTTTTCTGATCCTTTATAAACACAAAATTATTTTTGGTTTTGAAATTTTTAAAATATTATTATTTTAGATTTTTGCTGAATAATTAAAAAAAGAATACCAATTTTAAAAATTATGTATAACCAAGTGCGTCAACATTATGAAAACAGATCATTTCTGGTTTTATTACTGTACAAACAACACACACCAAATTCATAATTAAATGAAGTTTACAATTATTTTTATATTTTTATTATCTTTAAAATTGCCGCTTTAATTTTGTTTTTGTTGAATAATTAATTCTATTGATATTGTTTTTTATCCAAGAATAAGTAGGGCACAAAAAATTATTATTTGAGTTATGCATTTTTGTTAGTCTGACACAGATCTCTTCAGAAGGAAATAGTTTTTTTAATGATCTTTCGTATCATTTGTGAATTTCTTCTTTCCAGAAACTCATTTATAACATGTAACGAAAATCACACCATTAAAGGAACGTATACAAAAACATGCAGCAGACGAATTTGCAAAGAACAAATACAGTACACTCCTTGTGACCAAATACTGTATCACCAGAGAAGACAGAATGTCAAGATGCAAATTTCTAGAGAAGACAATGTGGGAAAAATACAGGAACTATCAGAGTGAATTTATGTATTACTATATTCACATCTTCATATTTATTACTTATCATAAAATATGTAAATTTAACGGGCAGAAGGACTACTGACCACGGTCAATAGCCATTTATAAGAAATTACAATAAACAACATTAGTAGTAATTATAGCATTACAAGCATTTACCTGAAAGAGGGGCCTGACTTTACATCAGAACAAAAGTTAAGTATTCAAATACATGGATATAGGAAAGTGGATTATGGCAGGCTAGGTCCTAAATTGGAGAATATCAATGTGAGTTCAGACAGGACAAAAACACATCTGATCAAATCTTTGTCATGTGTCAGATATGGAAAAATGCAACGAACACAACATCGATCTCCACATTCTATTAATCAATTTCAAATAAGATTTTGATAATGTAAATATATCCAAAGTAAACGCAGCACTTGAAGAGCTAGAAGTGGCGAGAAAGCTAAGAAATATTATTATGAAAGGATCAAAAGCTCAAGTCAACATAGATAACATCCTGAGTGATCCATTGAACATCAACAAAGGGGTCAGATGAGGAGACGAGGTATCGGCAACACTGTTCGTTATCGCCCTACACTATGTCATCAAGCAGTTTGACCAACAGGGTACAATATTTAACAAGCTGACCCAAATATGTACCTATGCTGAAGACATCAAGCTGATAGCAAAAACCAAACGCAGACCTGTGGAGGTGTTCAAAGAGATCGAGGAGAAAGCCAAAGAAGTCGGACTCTTCATCAATGACGGAAAAACGTACTCGTTGATCAATGACGGAAAAACGTAGTCGTTGATGGTAGAAGCTTCAAGCGAGTTAAGGAGTCAAATACCTTAGAATACCTTAGAAATATGTTCGA
Organism: Galeruca laticollis; assembly: GCA_963921935.1. Lineage (NCBI taxonomy): Eukaryota > Metazoa > Arthropoda > Insecta > Coleoptera > Chrysomelidae > Galeruca > Galeruca laticollis. The sequence continues at coordinate 55,379,483 of OY998185.1, read as the reverse complement.
CAACAACACAAATTCCTTAACCATCATCAAAAAGTGAATACAAGCTGGATTCTCAAGATACTGAAGAGCAAGCTACTGAACTGCACCATAAAAAAGAGAATCTACAAAACTTATTGGACCAGTAATCTCATATGGCGGTGAAACTGGAAGAAGACAGAGAAGGATAAAGAATGGTTGAGAAGATTAGAAAGAAAAGTCATTAGATAGATATATGGTGGAGTGAAAGAGGGAGATGAATTGACATTCCTGTACAACGCTGAAATCAATGACATCCTGTAAAATCAAGACATTATTCGCTTCATCAAAGCACGAAAACTCCAATAGCTTGGGTACATTCAACGTATGGATAACTCCCGAATGACAAAGTCTCATGAGGAGAACAGGTAGACCAAAAATGAGACAAATGGACAATGTTACAGATGATCCCCGAACCATGCAAGCCTCAGGATTTCAGTTCAAGGGCAAAAGACTGGATGCTGTGGACATCTACAGTTGAGAAGGCCTAGGATAACCCAGCACTATAGCACCTTTTGGTAAGATAAGATCTCTAGTCCATATTTTCAATTACATCAAGCAGGGACTACTACAATTTTGTCAACAATGCTTATAAGCAACTCGTTCCATGGAATGCTCAGCTAACATCCAAAAAGGTTGCTGAGGAAAACTTTCTGCCTTCTAGACTTTTGTTAACGGTGTGTATTATTTGGTAGCAGTCTGGGTCGTGAAATCTATTTCGGCTAAAGCCAAACAGCTGGTCTTGAATTATGTTTAAGATGTTGCCGATTAAACAAATAGTATTTATTTATGTATATTTGAATGCAAATATATAGAATTTAGTAAAATTGTACAGTGTAATGAAAAAGTTACAGCCATTAATAACTTATCTTCGAGTGTTTCTGAAACAAGTAACATTTTATTTAAGAATATTTCTTTTAAATGTTTTGAGTTGTAGAGTCTGCAGTTGTGTAATGTTCCATTCTTAATGGGATATATAAAATGTATACAGCGTGTCCACGAATGGGGTATCCTATAGGTAGACACGCTGTCTACTATACGTTATCTAGAAGCAGTAAAATTGATTAAATGAATATGTTATGATGAACACCTTGAACAATTCATTATTGTGTAATTATTAAAATATAGAAGTGGAATGTCAACATTATTAGTTTAGGCAAATCGACATTATTTAGATATTAGTATGAACAACCAGGTTAGTAGGTAGTACATGTTTAACAGTAAACACCTAGTAGAAAGGTTCATTATGTAAAATTATACTATTTAAACTAGTTGACCAGACCAAGAGATAATTCAGTGAAACCTGGTTAAGTGGGCCCTGGATATGTGAGGAATCTCTGCAATTGATACTTATAATGAGTGCCCGACACTTTTACATTGAAAGATCTCTGTTACTAGGAGTTTTCAAACTTTTTTATCTAAGATTTTTTACCTCTATAAATGGGACTAACTCAATAACCGGTATAAGTGAGATAAGTAATCAGGTTTGGAGTGATTTTTTACGCCATAAATAAACATAACATAAAATACGCATTTTTAAATTAACATTTCCACTCCTATAAAAGAGAAAACGGTACATTTCGACCTCCTTAAGTGGGACCCTTTATAAATAAGAAAAACGTCGTTTTAAACCTGCTTATTTGAAAAACTGGATAAATGAAAAGCCTCTATAAGTGATGAAAAAAAGGTTACTTTAGATACAAGTTATACAAGTTTCACTGTAGGAGAAATATAGTGTCATAAATACTATATAGCATTATATCTAATCACTGTAGTTATCGTCGGTGTTGCAGGTTTTTGCGGTTTTCCTGCATACTCTGTGAATTTATTCACTAGCCAAATGGACCGACGATCGACGCACCCGCATTTTTAGATTAAAAATTATTATTATACCGCCGACCACCGTAAACAGTCCCAAACCACCAAAGTCACGTCACCGCAACGTTCCATCAAATTCCAACAAAATACCAAATTCCATACACTTTTGAAAAATGTCTCCTATACACTTTTTCACATAACGTCGATTATAACAAGAATTATAACTAAGCATAGAAACTGAAGCTAAGTAGGAACTAACGGAAACGAAGACCACTTTATTCAAGTACTTGCAAAAAATGTGCTTCCTGCAAATAAAATATAACACAAAACTGAAAACCATCCGCCATTTCAGGCTTGTCATTTGTTTCCACAGATAAGTTCCTTCGTCAATTCCACTTCTGTTTTCTTCTTTTTTTCTGTGTTACTGTGATGTTTAATATGAGATATTACTGAGAGTTCTATGAAGTAACATCATAAAGACGTAATCACACGAACGTAATTATTTCGAAAGATGTGAAAGTAACTGCAACATGTGATCATCTTGGAAACATGTTAATTTGTAATATTACAGTAACGTTCTGTATATGATATTAGTGAGAAGTATACAAATTAACATCGTATGAATGTTTCCTATAGGAAGTTGCTAAAAAGAAGTTCATGGGATGTGTATGTAACTGCGAATTCAAGTATTATTGTGTACATCAAAAATATGTTTTATTCACATGACATGGATGTTAATAGAGTTGGTAATAAAACTAAGACATCTAGGAGATATCTTATTAACGTTTTAAATAAACATCACGAAAAGTCTCTAAAAAGAACATCACAAAAAAGACTTGTTATGTTTCTTGTTTACTGGGAATATATCACTCTTCACAAACATTTAATAATCTTTAATCTTTACTTCAACTTTCCCCTGTATAAGATAATTCAAATCCTGCCCAGACCACATGAAGAAATATATTATATTTCTCAAACATGTAATTTCTCTTACATCGACAAAATTCCATTTTAACGATTACTACCACATATAAAATACAGATGATTATTGTTCTAGGAATTTTCCACTTAGAATTTCCAAGCAATCGACATCATCAAAAAACCAACCCACGCGTGTACTTCCCACTCACTTTAACCGACCTATAAATATGAATAATACACCAATTTTAAGCACTTCCCGGTCATCATTCATCTCTTCATCAGTCAGACATGGCACATAATGGTACTATTTTCATAAGAACACACCGGCTTGAGACCGGTGAATCATTTTTACAATAAACATAATGTGATAAATAACCAAAAGTGTAAAACGCGTCTACATCAGTGAAATTCTTGATTGTTCAAGCAAAAGCGCCATAATCCTACGTATACTACAGTGAACTACATATAACTAAAAGGTCCTTATTATCCCAAGTGCAAAAAAGGGTTAATAAAACAGGTGACTTTGAAACAAATACAAATAACTGACAGTAACAAACGTCATAAGGTTATTTATGTAGTATGAAGTATAACAACGAACACAGTCAAGTATATTAATCGAAAATGTATACTCTGATAGAAAAAGCGCGATGCGTCGTATTATATGCCGAGACAAAATCAATAACAGTGACCAGAAGGAGATTCAGAGCCATTTTGGACAGAAATCCGCCTACACGAAAATCGATATTAACTTGGGTACAACAATTTACAGAATCCGGAAAACTAGAAAGGAAAACGAGAACACCTGAAAACGCCCAGGACAATATGCTCAATGATATTCTGGAAGTAAGGGAAATTCTAGCAATTAACAATAATAAAATATCTGTTAGAAAAATATCCCAAATCACGCAATTTTCAAAAAGTAAGGTTCACCGGCTCCTAAAAATTATTCAATTTAAAGCATACAAAATACAAACTTTCCAAAAAATAGAGAATCATTCATTTGAACAAAGATATTTCATGTCAGAAACATTGTTGGATCTGGTAAGACTTCAGCCCAATTTGAACCTAATAATGTCAGACGAAGCCACATTTCATATTAATGGAAGAGTTAATAAGCATAACTGCAGGATTTGGGGAGATGAGAGTCTACGAGCGTTCAACGAATTTGAAAGGGATGCACCAAGAGTAAATGTCTGGTGTAGTGTATCTAAAACTTAAATCTACGGCCTCTTTTTTTTCATGAAGTAACAGTTAACGGAAACACTGTATATTTCCAACAAGACGGCGCGCCTCCACATTACTCCTTAGTTGCTCGGAGTTTATTATCAGATCATTTTGGCAACAGACGGATAGGTCGAGCTGGTCCCATCGAGTGGCCTTCATATTCCCCGGACTTAACCATACCAGATTTCTTCATATAGGGTTATGTAAAGGAGAGATGCTATAACCCAATCTCTACAAACCTTCAAGAGTTAAGAAATAACATAGTAACATAGTAAATGTTTTTAATACCCTAACACCAGAAATGCTGCAAAATGCGTTCAGTAATTTTTGGATGAAATAAGGATTATGTAGAGATGCAGATGGAGGTCACCTACAACAAAATATTTATTAAATATATTTTTGTTTTGTTTTGATGTGTTTTATGAAGTTAAGTTTGGTTCTTTTTCCTTATATGTAAATGGAAATATTTGTTTCCTCTCTTTCTGGTTTTCTCGATTCTGTAAATTGCTGTACCCAAGTTAATATCGATTTTCGTGTATAGGCGTATTTATGTCAAAAATGGCTCTGAATCTTATCCTGGTCACTTTTATTAATTAACAAAAGTAAATTTCTTACGAAAATTTTGGATGACTTTTGAGACTTGCAAACGGTGTCATATAAAATTTAAACATTTCTAAGAATTTCAGTGAAAGCCGCTCATTAATCACTTGTCTCATTTTCGAGTTATAACATGATAATTTACGTTTGGAAGTTATTGACATGGTTTCATGAAAAATTAAATCTTTCCCTTAAAACATAAGTATATGCCGATAATGTATACATTGTTGGAAAGAGGAAGAAAGGGACTTTCGGATGGTATTAAAAAAATTGAGATTGTTGTATTTAAAATAAACCGGTAATTTCGTTTCAAACATGGTCATTTTTTTTCCGGCGCTTTCGGGAAAATATATACATTTGGCAACTATGTCAATAAACATTTGAAGGAAATATAAGAAGTTTAGCGAAAACTGCACGTCGATATCTTTTTCCATTCTCGAATAATAAGCCGTCAAAATGTGTTACTTTATTCTGATGATGACGCCAAATATTCTTCTACCTCTTCCTCCAAACTAACTTTATGAAAACCACCCCTTTTTAGTATTATTCAACGTGCGCCAATGTAAAACAGTAATCTTAGATTTTTTGTATTTTCTAACGCAATAATAAACTGGCAACAAAAACGGCTTTAGAATTCTTTTCGTGCGAGAAATTTTGATTGTTTATATCATTATTTTCAGTCACACTGTTTTAGTAAAAAACTTTTTTATTTATTAAGCAATTTGTTGTTTTGACATAGCCAAATAGATCTTCAGTCTAATGCTTCATTATAAAGTGTGAGTAAAAAGTTTGGAACCCGGTGAACACCAAAATATATTAGTCTTTTAAATTAAACTAAATGTTTCTAGCTAATTCCACGATATAATAAAAAATGTTGATAATTCTAAAAAATTGACAATCGTTTCGATAACTGAATATCATCGTCAGAATGACAGAAGTTACATTTTATTTGATGCCTACCTGATGTTTAGTAGTTATTTTTGGCTAGACCAAAGTGATTGACTTAATATATGTTAATAGAAAAAAGAAGAAGCCCTATGGTGATATGCTGCATATCATTTTTCCAATTAAGATCAGTATAACTGTGCAATGATATATAAAACCAGGAAAACTATATCTGCCGATCTTTACAATTATCACTTAAGAAGACATTTTAATAGTGGAGAGCTCCCTAGATTTATCTGTTCATTGACGATTTCATATTGTGGGTCTCTTAAGTGTCTTCTAGTTGCCAACTTTTCAAGGGAATCCAGTTCTTGTTTCTTATCACAAATATGTAGTACTTCTAGTTCTGTGTTAGGTGTCAATGAATGATTGGTGTCAAGTAGATGTTTTGCGTAATGGGATTTATCTGGTTGTTTTAATCTGTATGCCCGTAAGTGTTCACTGTATCGGATTTCAAAATTTCTAAAGGTCTGACCCAAATAGACAGCATTACATTCTAGACATTATATATACCTGATTTCCTTAATGGTGGTATTTTTGTTTTGACATTTAACAATTTTGTACTAACGTTACTTTCTGTTTTAAAAGAAATTGTTGTATTCGTTGCTAAAGATATTATCTTTGAAATATTATTAGAAATATTTCCAGCATATGTGATGGTTTTATAAGTTTTTATTTCATCAGTTTGTTCAGGAAATATTAGTTGTAATGCCATTTTTCCCTCTATTTTATTAATTAGCTTATTTATCATATGTAATGGATAACCGGTGGATGTTACTATTTGTCTAATTGTATTATTATCTCTATCAAAATTATATTTGTTCATAGGAACTGAAAAAGCACTATGTATCACTGAATTATATGCTGCTAGTTTATGTTTAATGGGATGATTGGAACTATATGGAATTATCACATCAGTGTGTGTTGGTTTTCGGTAAATTGAATAATCAAGTACTTTATTAACTCATTGAATTTTCAAGAAAATTGATTGAGTTATTTTCTTCAACTTCTAATAAAAATTTAATTTTTGGGTATAAATTATTAATGTGGTTGAAAAATATATCTAATTGTCGTTCACTACCTATAAAAGAAGCTAATATCTCATCTACATATCTAAACCAAAACAAAACATTTTTTGAAATATCACTTTCAAAGACTTTTCTTTCTAAACTGTCCATAAAAATGTTTGCCAAAATAGGTTATATAGGGCTTCCCATTGGCAAACCTTCATTTTGAATATATATGTTATTGTCAAAAGTGAAATAATTCTGATTAATACATATCATCAAATAAATTAAGTATATCTGATATTATTCCTGGACTAATATTTTTATCATTCATTCATTCATTGACACCTAACACAGAACTAGAAATACTACATATTTGCGATAAGAAACAATAACTGGATTTCCTTGAAGTTGGAAATTAGAAGACACTTAAGAAACCCACAATATGAAATTGTCAATGAACAGATAAATCTAGGGAGTTCTCCACTATAAAACTGTCTTCTTATGTGATAATTGTAAAGATCAGCAGATATAGTTTTCCTGGTTTTCTATATCATTGCACAGTTATACTGATCTTAATTGGAATGATATCCAGGATATCACCATAGGGCTTATAATATCTAAGCTTCAATATTTGTAATATCACATCTTCTTTTTTATTTTATCATATATTAATTCAATCACAAGGTGGGTCACTTCTTGGTCTAGCCAAAAATAACGACTAAACATCAGGTAGGCATCAAATGAAATGTAACTTCTGTCATTCTGACGATGCTATTGATTTATCGAAACAATTGTCAATTTTTTTAGAATTTTCAACAATTTTCATTATATTGTGGAATTAGCTAGAAACATTGAGTTTTATTTAAAACACTAATATCAGTAGATTCCACGAAGTAAGGGTCGAGACAGTTAATTTCAACAAAAAATATGTTAATAATTGGTTTAAGAGATTAATAATTGAGCCAGAGATGTAGTAAGACGAAAAAAGTTTGTCAAATAGGGTAATAAACTAAAAAAAGAAAAAGAAGAACCGGGTTTAGGTAGATAGTGAGCAAAATTACCTAATGTGAGGAAATTGAGATAAAAAGGGTATAGATCAGAAATGTCGTAAACATTGATTAGACATTAAGTAATGTAATTTTCGAAAGACCACTATGTCACAATATGAAAAACTTATTTTTTAAAGGTGCGTAATGAGAATATACAGTGTATTTCATCAGATTACAAAAAAGGTAAAAAATGTACAAATTCGAACAAAATGTCAATTCTTAATTAGTTTTTTTTTAAACATGTAACTATGGAACCAAAAAGTTAGGTCAAGCTACCAATTGTAACATAAATAAACTCAAAGAAGAAACAAAGAACTGTTTTGCATAAATGTCATTTAAACGTATGTGGACAGATGTGTTAATAATTCATTTCAACAGAATTGAAAGCCTTTACATTCAACTTATAAATTTGATTTGATTTTCAACAGAGGTACATTTACTTATCTATACCTTAGAAATAATTTCCATTGGTCGTGAAATAAAATCCAATGTAATTTCTAAAGACAACCGTATTATAACCTCTTCTTTGAAGAACCAGTGGGTTTTTAATCCACAAATAACAAATTATCACAATAAGTGGAATAATAATCCTCTTAATTGACATACAAAAATACACAATGAACGATGACATATATTTCAACAAACTCAGATAAATAAAACTTTACTTTTTTCTTTACTGCTTGTTTAATAAAAATAAAATTGAAAGGAATAAGTGTCAAGAATTTAAAAAAATGTTTGATATGATTTGTTTTTTCTTCTATCTGTCAGATTATATTTTGGAAATTTAATAAAAAGTTATATGACCAGTACAAATCACCTACTCAAAAAAACATCAAATATTCATCAGAGAGAAAGTAGAACCAGCCGTGCAACATCCTGACTCGTCATTTGAGAAAAAAAATCGGTTTTGTATACATTTAAAAAGAATTCCTACCCTTTCGCTTTTTTCGCGTCTAAATTGCCTATAACGTAGACAACAGCTTTTTATAATTCATATAAGAGTATAATTTTATGTAAGAATCAGTCATCGCGATCTAATTAAAGAATGTTTTTACCCACTAAATAGGTTTTCATTAACAAAAGAAACAACACAAACAGAACATAATAAAAGGAAAATTGTCAGACTTGCCAACAATATTGACAGAAACAAGGTTGCAAATAGAAAACTTCTCTAACAGAATAGAGAGAACGGGAAATAACACCTCACAATAATTATTAACGTTGCCACTTTATAGAAACTAGCATGAAATATGGTATCAAACAAATGGTAATTGCAATAACTCCACTTGATTGGTTACTTATTTACTAAAAATAAATAAAAACGATTCTAATAACACAATTATTACCAGCGAGGCATCAACAATCTTTTGCACAAAGAATTTAGTTTTTCTTCAAGGTTTTTTGTTTTATTTTTTAATATTGTTCGCGAAACAAAAATACTCGGGACGCTGATTTATAGTTCCAACTCTTAATGGCGAATAAAAATAAGTGCTGGCTGTTGTTTTTAGAACCTTCTTTTTACCCTTATAATTAATCTCTTTCAAAGCTGCTTTGTTTTTATTTAACAACTTTTCAAGTCAATATATTAGGTAAATTCTCGCGATGGAAGTCAAACTGAAAAAAGTACATTCTAAATTTTTTTTTTATTTACAAGCAAGTCGCATCTACCACTGGAGTAATTAGAGACACAAATATGGGTTGTTTATAGTTTAGTTAATATGTTAATGTCACTTAGATATTTAAAAAGGTTCTGTGTATTACAGTTTTCGCCAAGTACTTGGTCTAAATTGTTGCTGAGGTTGTTATCTTATCTTGATTGTTGGAATTTTGGGCAATCGGTTATTAAATGTTTGACAGTAAGCTGGATCTTGCATAATTCACATTTTGGGGGTTCACTTTTAGTAATTAAGTAACTATGAGTAAGTTTGGTGGGGCCTATTCGTAACCTAGTCAGTTTAACTTGAAGCGATCTTTTGTTTATTGGCTGCGCTCGAGGTTTCACTTCCGGTTCCACGTCGCGTAGTTTCGATTGGGACGTTTGCCACTCGATTTGCCACCATTTTAGCACTTTAGATTTAAGTAGTGATTTGCGGTCGGCTTCTTCGTTTCTTTGAAGGCCAGTATAAGAAGGAACCCAAAGTATTTCCACAAAGCTATTGGAATGTTGCAACTGCGATAATTCGACTTTAATTTGGAGGGCTATTGGATGTGTGGGATAAAGTTGATTGATAATATGGATTGAGTTAAGAGAGTCTGTTATTATGAGGGATATTGAATATTTTTTTGTTTTTATGTGAGTAAGTGCTTGAAGAATGGCGTCTAGTTCTCCAGTGCAGACGCTGCTTATTTCGGGTAACTTGAATTGTAGTGTACTGTTTTGCATGATCACTGCCGCACCTACGCCATCAGAGGTTTTGGATGCGTCTGTATATGCGAGGTGAAATTGTGGATATTTGTCAAGTATGAAGGCAAATGTTTTCCTAATTAGGGTATAGGGGGTTTCTAATTTGTTAAATTAGCACAGTGAAGTGTCGCTGGGAGGGATATTGATCGACCATGGAGGGGGAGTTTTAATTTTGTTGGAAAGGAAGCGGGGACGTTTGATTTGGAGTTCTGTGAGAATTTTACTAGCTCTTGCATACAATGGTGGATGTGTTTCGATATTTGTCGAATGTAAAGTTTTGTAGTGCTTGGTCAGTATGTTAATGTAGACTGGATTCTGCTGGTTTGTGCTGATGGATAGTGCGTATGAAGCGGCAAGGTATTTTCTCCGGAGTTGTAGAGAAGGTTCCCCGGTTTCGCACTGTAGGCTTATTATTGGACTTGAACAGAATGCTCCTGTTGCTATTCTTAGTGCTGTGTTTTGAATGGTTTCGAGTTGGTTTAGAGTAGTCTTTTATTTGCCGCGTATTCTATAGAGCCGTAGTCTATCTTTGAGCGAATGAGTGTTTTATATATGTGCATTAGACAGGTATAGTCAGATCCCCAGGATTTGCTTGAGAGTGTTTTCATAAGGTTTATACCGTTTTGGCATGATTTTTTAATATGTAGTATGTGTTTCTTCCAGCTGAGTTTTTTGTCAACAATCATTCCAATAAATCTGATGTTATCGACATAGTTTAGGGAAATGTTGTTAAGTTTGAGTTCAGGAAACACAGTATTGTGTTTTCTAGAAAATAATATGCATTTGGTCTTCTCTGTTGAAAATTGCAGTCCCGTGAGTTTAGACCAGTTTTGAAGTTGGTTTAATGTTTCTTGGATGTGTTTCTGAATTGATTCGATGTTCTTACCCTTGGAGAATATTACCAAATCGTCAGCATATAACCTGCCTTTGACTAGTTTGGAATGATGGTTTAATATGTCGTTGACCGCGATCAGGAAAAGTGTTGAACTAATGACTGATCCTTGGGGAGTCCCGTTGGTTTGTTGTTTTAGAGTTGAAGTTGTGTTATTGGTACGGACACGAAAGAAACGATTATTAAGAAAACTTTGTATGAATTTTTTTTGATGCCCCATGAATGAAGAGTTTTGATAATGCCATGACGCCACGCTGTATCGAAGGCTTTTGTGATATAGATGAAAACTGCAAGGCATTGTTTATTTGCGAAAGATTCGTGGATTTCGGATTCCAAATCAATGAGATTGTCTAATGTTGACCTGTTTTGACGGAAACCGCTTTGTTCTTGTATTAAAAGGTTTCTGTCTTCTAATGTCTTTTGTTTATGATTTTTTCCATTATTTTGCTTAGTGCGTTGGTAAGATATATTGGTCGGTATGAAGTTAACTTAGTTCTTGGGCAGTTTGCCTTTGGTATGGGTATGACGATTGCATGTGACCACGTGGATGGGAAAATATTTTTTGTCCAGATTAGGTTGAATATTTGGAGAAAGTATGACTTGGCAATACGAGGAAGTTTTTGGAGAAAGATTAATGGAATATTTTCAGGTCCTTGGGCAGAATTTTTGGTTGTGTCTAGGGAAAAATACTAAAAATTGTTTCAATGTATATCGACTTCATATCTCATTGCTCTCGATAGATTTTTCAAGTAAATTTAATTATTTACTATGTTGTCAAGTTTAACTCTATTTCAGGGATGATTCGGAATAATTATTTTATAGAAAATTTCAATCCCTACATTTGATGTTTTAAACATTTTTTGAATATTTTTAGATTTTACAAATATTTTCGAAAATGCAATCTTACCTTTCGTTTGGAAATTTTAAACTTTTTTTAAGGACTAATAGACGTATTTGTCGATATTAAAAATTATACTAAATGCATACAATAAATAAATTCAAAGTATTAATCCAATTAGTGCCCACAATTTAAATATTTCTCTCAACAATTTATTTATGAGTAAACAATATTTAAAATAATGTTAGAAACTTTTTCTATACATCTGAACAGTAATTTCGTTAGAAACAAAAATATTCCTCATTTTTACCAGTGAATAGATAGAACTTGGAAACCAGCTTCGGAATAATTCCTCATTCTCAGTACATGCCTACCAATTCACTAATATTAACTGCTATTCAGAAATTATCAACGAATAAATTAAGATCCAAAGTATACTATACCAAGAGAAATATTTCAAATCGATCCTAATACACGGAATACTGGAATAAATTTTTTTAAGCGAACAGTTTTTCAATTTGTGTTTATGGTGTATTTCGCAAAGTTTTAAAGTATAAAATGATACTCGAGAGCTATTATCCGGTCTAGTACAACTCCAATCACGAAAGTAATTACGAAATTATCTTATCTTTCATCAGAAAAGTCGATTTGCAAACCAATTAATTTTACCTCCATATGGCCCTTGGCGCAAAACTCCAACCGGGTCCAAGCTCAATTTATATACAAACGAATGTTACAAATTAAAGTTTAATAAGTACCAATCGGTTGAAAGTTCATTGATAATATAGTTTAGTGCAAATACATTTGAATTTATAACTGGAATTCACAAAAATGAAAAATGGGATAACATCGATAATTGAGTCAAGATACTATAATTTATGATGATACCGGGTGGGGAAGAATATCTTGCTTATTTTTAAATGCGGGGTCGTAAATAAAAATAACTACAAATCGACAAACTTAGCTAGAGAATTGAACATGCTCAAATGTACACTATGTAAAAGAAATGATGAAGTTATAGTTTCACTTTCTATAATTTATGTCAGTGACGGCGAGTAGATAAGCGCTGCAGTCCTGCAGTCCCTAAAAATAATAATAATAATAATAATAAACGTCTTTATTATTTTCAATTAAAACACAAATACACATAAATTAAATTGAACTCAAATACTTTTGAAAATAAAGGGCGACATTTGTAGTTTTATGTCATTTGCAAAAAGTTCTAATTCCAAGTTTATTTTTGAATATTTCGTTATTTTTTAATTATAAAGTTCGTGGGTTCAGTCGCGTTTTCACTTCGTATAATAAGCTTTTTTGTATAACAATGGAGTATATGAAAAAATAATAGTTTTTTATATTTTATTCAATAAATTTGAGTGACAGATAAGCAGAAATAGAAAATGGATGTATGTATCAACGTGAAGCGGACGGTAGAATTTTTTGGACTGCATAACTCCAAATTCTATATGATATAAGCCTTATGTCAGCGCTAGTCACAGTGAAGTGCAAAATCTGTGGTAAATTTTTTAAGAAGCGAGTCCTAAAATTACATCAAAACAAGACGCATGGTAGACAAAATTTAAGTTCGATTACAGTAGAAAGTTTTAAAAATAAGGATATAAAAGATACGAATTTTCATATAATGTTGGCAAAATTGAAGAGCCAACGATCAGTAATCAGAAGAGTCCCAAAAGCTTCAAGGGCTCTTTGTGCCTCAACGCTAAATAATCTGATTGAAGAACGCGTAAGACAAAATTCTATTACTACCTGGGAAAATCTATTGCTTTTTCCGTATAATGTTTTGAGTCTTCCTTCTAAAAATTCTAATAAAAAAGTATCTCTCTCTACTATAACTTGATAGTACGTTCCCTACTCTGATTTCGGAACATATCCCTTTTTTTATAACAGAATAATTTGTGAGTAGCACAATAAACTCTTTTAAAACAAGTTCTGCTGGTGGTTTAGACTCTTTAAGACCTTCACATCTACAAGATTTAAAAGTTACAGTGCTGGCCCTTCAGGAAAAAATCTGTTATCATCTTTGTATAAATTATGTAATTTTATTTTAAATGACACAGTAAACATCAATATTCGTCCTATTTTATTCGGCGCGTCACTATTAGCTTTAACTAAAAAAGCAGGAGGTATCAGACCAATTGCTATTGGTATAGTTTACCGTCGTTTAGTAGAGACAAATTAGGATATTTACTTCGTCCATTAAAATTTGGTTTCGGGTCGAAAGGTGGTTGTGAAGCAGTTGCACATGCAGCAAGACGTTACGTCTCTAATCATCCAGACGTTAATAATAAAGTTTTTCTGAAAATTGATTTTAAAAATGCTTTCAATACAATTCATCGCGATCATTTATTAAAACTTGTAGCAGATATTCTACCTAAAATTTTTCCTTTCATCAATCAATGTTATCGATTCCCTTCATATCTTTTATTTAGCGAAAACATCATTTATTCGGAAAGAGGCGTCCAACAAGGGGACCCTTTAGCACCTCTCCTTTTTTGCATATCGATACACAAACTTATTAGCAATATTGACACAGAATTCAATGCTTGGTAACTTGATGATTATTCTTTAGGTGGTAATACTAATTCCGTGTTCAAGTCTCTGGTCTATATAATAAACAATTCCAAGGATATTGGTCTTGAACTCAATTTCAGCAAATGCGAGTTATTTTTCTTAGAATCACCAAATAATATAACCATTGATAAATTTAATTCTGTAGCACCAGGCATAACAATTACTAACAGACAAAATTTATTTCTATTAGGTGCTCCTTTATTGAACGAATCCTTTCTATCAGCTTTCAATGAGAAACTAACCTTTTTCAAAAAAATGCCATCTCGTTTATCCTGGTTACCGACACATATTGCTTATTACCTTCTCAAGAATTGCCTATTAATTCCAAAATTAACATATACCTTAAGATGTAGTCCGACCTGGTTACATAATGATATCTTAATCAATTTTGACAATGCCATTCGTTATTCATTAGAGTCATTAATTAACATTAAATTAGAGGACCTTTCTTGGAAACAAGCTTCACTACCCGTTTCATATGGTGGTTTAGGAATTCGCTCAATCGTTTCAGTAGCTCTTCCTTCTTTTTTGTCATCATTAAATAGTTCAAAAATTTTTATTAATTACATTCTGCCTATATTTTTCCACACACAAGACCCTTTATTATTGGAGGCAGAAAATATTTGGTCATTAAAGTCTAACAAAGTTGTACCCGATGATTATAAATCCTTTCAAAAATCCTGGGATATTCCTTTATTGAACATTGAAAGAGAAAATATTCTTCAGAAAGCTATCAATTTACCAGACAAGGCTCGTTTAAATGCAGCATTTTTAAAGAAATCAGGAGCATGGTTGAACGCTTTACCGTCGACCCCATTAGGTGCGCTTTTATATGACGAAAGTTTCCGTATTTCTATTGGTCTCCGTTTAGGTTGTCAAATTTGTGTAAAACATCGCTGTCGTTGCGGAGCTGATGTTGATGAATATGGTAGACACGGCCTAAGCTGCAAATTAAGTGCTGGCCGTTTTTCACGTCATTCTGCACTAAATGACCTAATCAAACGAGGCATGGCATCTGCAAAGATTCCCTGTTCGTTGGAACCGTTAGGTACTTGCTGCGACGACGGTAAACATCCAGATGGTATGACCCTCATTCCATGGCAACGCGGCAGACCAGTTATATGGGATTTCACTTGCACTGACACTTAGGCTCCGTCCCATGTCCGATCCACATCTACTTCCGCAGGCGCTGCAGCTTTACAAGGCGAAACTTTTAAAATCAATAAATACAAAAATTTGGAGAACATTTACATTTTTATTCCTGTAGCAATTGAAACCTCTGGTGTTTTCGGTCATGAAGCTTTAAAATTCATTGAAGAAATCGGTAAAAAAATATCAGTAGAAACCAATGATTCAAGAGCAGCTTTGTTCTTTATACAACAAATAAGTATTGCAATTCAAAGAGAAGACGCTTCATCTTTTCTCGGTACGTTTCCCCGTTCTAAGCCTCTAGAAGAACTTTTTATGAAACCTAATCATAAGAAACGTAATTCTTCTACCACTTCCAAACTTTCTCACATTACAGACCCTAAAACATGTGATCTTTACTTTTTCCGAAATTCTTATTATTTAACATCTTCATTCTCTTCTTCAGAATGTGTGCCTTCCAATAATACATGCGTTGACAATTTAATAAATGATGCCCCCAACAAGCTTTTGGGCCTCAGTGTACTAAAAAATACAGATAACCACCAGCCAGATGATGTCCCATTCATAGGAATACTGAAGAAGATGACTATGCTAGAGAATGATGCGATTCCTATACGCAATAGATTATCTCTAACCAAAACACTTTTCAAATCCGTAATATCTACAACCAATTCAGTAGCAAACATCATCAATTCAAATTCATTATCACGCCGATCAAGTGAGAAAGACAATCATAGAATCCGAGATTATTCGTACATTGATAGTAGTTCCGAAAGAGCTTTTAACAATATTTCCACATTCAGATCCATAAAGGGTATTTCCCAAGATTCTTTGGGTCTCAAAGGCCTCAAAAATATTGGTAACACATGTTCCATGAATAGTATTATCCAATGCCTATCAAACACAAGGTGGCTATTAGAATCTCTAAAGAAAGACGCATACATAAGAGATATTAACATAAACATATCTAGCATGAAAGGAACACTAATTAAAGCATTTGCTGAAGTTATTCAAGAGCTTTGGTCTGAAGACCGTTCAGACAGAGTGGTTAATACAGTATCATTGAAAAGTAAGATTCAGCGATTTACTTCAAGGTTCATGGGATACACTCAACATGATGCACAGGAGCTTCTTCGTTACCTATTAGCAGGACTTCACGAAGATGTCAACAAGGTATACGAAAAACCAAAGCCGATATTAACAGAAATTGATGACAAATTCAGTGATATCGAGCAAGCACAAGAATTTTGGTTAAGATATGCGAGAATGGACAACTCCAAGATTATGGATAACTTTGTCGGTCAATTAAAATCAACAATCAAGTGCACACACTCTGGTCACTGTTCAGCTACCTACGATCCTTTTTGGGATTTATCCCTTCCGATACCACAAAGAACAGGTCAATTACGACTTTCACAATGTTTAGATTCGTTTACAAGAGAAGAAACACTCGACGGTGATGAGAAACCAACTTGTTCGAAATGTAAGGAACGAAGACGATGCATTAAATCATTCTCAATTCCTAAATTTCCGAAAATACTGGTTATTCACCTGAAGCGCTTCTCGCAAACAGAAAGTTTTAGTGGAAACCTTAATGATTCAATAGATTTTCCAATAGAAGAGCTAGATATGAACCATTACGCGGCTGATAATGTGGCACCTTGTATATCTAATCACTGTGGAACAACTTATAATGGTTACTACACAGTATTTTTCTGACATCCCTACACGGGACAGTGGCACGAATATAACGATTCAAGAGTGCTATTAATATCGTGGAAATCTTTATTCAGTGGAGGAGCATATGTTCTCTTCTATGAACAAGATGACACAAAATCTCACCTTTAAGTTTAATAATTTTTTTATTAATTTTTAAATTGAATATTTTCATTGTGAATCAATGTCTTATTTGTTTTTTTTCTGCAAAATTTATTTATATATTCATACATACATTGTATCCGTTTAAATATAAATAAAATAAAAGTTCATATTTTTAATTTTCAGTTGTACATTACTGCACAACAGAAAATACTCTTCCACTTAACCCAAAAACAAATCTTGTGTAGTTCTTAATTATTAGCTGATGAAACATAAAATTAAATAAATCAATTACTTTTTGCAGACAATATAAAAAAAATTATAATGAAAATATAAATGTATTAATAGGTACAATATTAGGTAGACTTGAACATTAAAGAATTTATAGTTGATTCCATGAGAGAAGAAACACCACATGAGAGATAACACACCCACAAAGCGAGAAACAAACTTACGAATTTACTTTTTCAAATGAGAAATGAGCAGGTAGATATTTTGCGTTACTGCTAATTTTGATTGTATAATATATATTGTTTAAGGGATCTTTTAAAATTAGAAATATTTTTGACCTTAAACTCGAATGGAACGGTATTATAATGACAGTAAATTTGGTATGAAAACGATCGCGTGAAAGACTCAGTCGTGAAATGAGGAAAATTAAGTAATTTTGGGGTGTAGATAGTAGTCCAGGAGGAATCGGCGCATGAGTACCGAAAACTATTCCACCTCAATTTTTTTATGCGATCCTCTTTAAATTGCCCTACTGATGATAAAAATGCATGTTGCCATGGGACAACCTAGTGCCATATTGTGTAAACCGAAATTGTTTAAATAATTGGAAGGAATTGTTATTTTTCAACCGGACAAATTTTTTTATATTCTTTATTGAAATACAAATAAAAAAGGTTCCATGACTTTTCACGATAAAGTTAATATTTTTAGAGATATGAATTTTTAAAGGTTCGACAAATCTCAAATATGGGTACTTTTGACCCATGAAAAATGTATTAAAAAAACAGAATAAAATATATATAAAAATTTTTTTAAATTCTTAATACAATAGTTAATAATATTCTTATTAGAGATTTAAAAAAAATTTCATTGTTTATACCTGTTTTTCAATTGTTAATTTCGCGCGCTCACAAGTATGCGTCGCTACCTTTAAGTATCGCCGTCTCTCTCTGACTCATGCGCTGCATACGGTCTCTCTGTGTCCTGAATCATTTTTAATCATTTATCTAAGAAACCATTAACTTTATCAAGATTGGTAAAGAGAGCAATGTTATTAATAATTAAATTGTCTACAATTTGTTTTTAACAAAAGTAATTTAAGTATGAATCGGAGCATGTAATCAAAATTACTTTTTTGTTATTATCATAGTGATTTATACATTTTTATCAACAATAATAAGATATAATAGTATTTGAAAAATTTTTGGAATCACAATTATATACAAATAATAAGCTTTTGCTTAAACATACATTAGGAAAATGAATTGAATCCGGAATATAAAACATTAGATTTTGATCAGTTGGAAATGGGGTTTTGTTTATAAATAAAGGTATTAGCAAAGTATCATTCTCTAGTTTGTATGCGAAATTCGTAAAATCTAATGTTTTATATTCCGGATTCAATGCATTTATCCAAATGTATGTTTTGAGCAAAAGCTTATTATTTATATTAGTGTTTTTAAATGAAACTCAAGGTCTCTCGTTAATTCCACAATATAATACAAGTTATTATTATTGTGGAATTAACTAGAGACCTTGAGTTTCATTTAAAAACACTAATATGAGCATATTCCACGAAGTAAGGGTCGAGACAGTCAATTTCATTATTATTTATATATAATTGTGATTCCAAAAATTTTTCAAATACCATTATATCTTATTATTGTTGATGAAAATGCATAAGTTACTATGATAATAACAAAAAAGTAATTTTAATTACATGTTCCGATTCATACTTAAATTACTTTTGTTAAAAACAAATTGTAGACAATTTAATTATTAATAACATTGCTCTCTTTACCAATCTTGATAAAGTTAATGGATTCTTAGATAAATGATTAAAAATGATTCAGGACACAGAGAGACCGTATGCAGCGCATGAGTCAGAGAGAGACGACGATACTTAAAGATAGCGACGCATACTTATGAGCGCGCGAAATTAACAATTAAAAAACAGGTATAAACAATGAACTTTTTTTTAAATCTCTATTAAGAATATTATTAACTATTGTATTACGAATTTAAAAAAAATATTATTTATATTTTATTTTATTTTTTTAATATATTTTTCATGGGTCAAAAGTACTCAAGTTTGAGATTTTTCGAACCTTTAAAAATTCATATCTCTAAAAATATTAACTTTATCGTGAAAAGTCATAGGGCCTTTTTTATTTGTATTTCAATAAAGAATATAAAAAAAATTTGTCCAGTTCAAAAATAACAATTCCTTCCAATTGTTTAAACAAATTCGGCTTAAACCATATGGCACTAGGTTGCCCCATGGCAACATGCATTTATATCATAAGTAGGGCAATTCAAAGAGGATCGCATAAAAAAATTGAGGTGGAATAGTTTACGGTACTCATGCGCCGATTCCTCCTGGACTATAGGAAGGTTTCCTGTTAAGAATTATTTTATGGCATAAGGTAATAAAATGAAACTTTTTTTCTATTCTCCATCCAATCTCCTTCAATTTAAGAGATACTCGTTGTCGTCTTCTTATTCCAAAAATCATACGTAGGCATGAGTGTTGAACTTTCTGAATCTTATGTTTATATAGGTGAGTTAGATTAGGTCCATACAAAGCATCTACATAATTGAATAATGATAGCACAAGTGTTTCACAGAGATAATTTTTACATGCATAGGAACAATCCTTTTTCAGTAGGCAGAAAACAACTTCTGTATATAATTTAATTGATATCGCCGAGTTTATAAAGATTTTTTTAGATAAAGTAAAAAAAACTTGGAAAAGCATTTAACTAATTCAAATTTAAAGCATGCCTGCGGAAGTTTTCCAATAAAAAGTGTTAAAAAAGTGAAATACGACAAAATTGAAAAGTAAAACAAGAGGCGTACATATAAAAAGTCAAAAAGTTTCGTAACGCCAGAGTTATCGAACTGGCTAACTTTGAATCTGAAATGTCAGAAAGAGATAAGTTTTTTCAAAAGGCTAACGCGATTTTTCAATAAAAGCTGGATTTTTCCGTTTTTATTAAAAGAAAAAAAGAAAAAATGTTTTTTCTGTATTTTTAGATTAATTTCACACTCTATTCATTTAGTATGCAAAGCAAAATTTACCTGAGTGAAGCAATAAAAAAGCAACGTGTACCGTTCGCATTATAGTTTCAAAAGAAAGTGTAATAAATAATAAGACATCGTGTCGACTGAAAAAATATCCAGATCTCGATAACACAAGAAACGCCGTCGACTACCAGATAGTGCAAGTCGATAAAACAGGTATCTTCTCGCGGAATCAAATCATTCGGTCTACGGACATCAACTTGCATAAAATGTATCAAAGCACACGTCATTAACCTAATGAGCTTTACTCCCCTTTCGGTAACATTTCCACTTCGACAATTCTCGTTTCGCGAGTTGTGGCTAAATTGACGGCAACCGTAACTATAGTGATACAAAAAAGTCCCAAGACAATTAGACGTCAGTTAGTGTTTTTAAATGAAACTCACGGTCTCTAGTTAATTCCACAATATAATACAAGTTATTGAAAATTCTAAAAAATTGACAATTGTTTCGATAAATCAATATCATCGTTAGAATGACAGAAATTACATTTCATTTTATGCCTACCTGATGTTTAGTAGTTATTTTTGGCTAGACCAAGAAGTAACCTAACTTGTGATTGGCTTAATATATGTTTATAGAAAAAAGAAGAAGATGTGATATTACAAATATTGAAGCTTAGATATTATTAGCCCTATGGTGATATCCTGGATATCATTTTTCCAATCAAGATCAGTATAACTGTGCAATGACATAGAAAACCAGGCAAACTATATCTGCTGATCTTTACAATTATCACTTAAGAAGACAGTTTATTAGTGGAGAACTCCCTAGATTCAACTGTTCATTGACAACTTCATATTGTGGGTTTCTTAAATGTCTTCTAATTTCCAGTTCTTCAAGGAAATCCAGTTCTTGATTCTTTTCACAAATATGCAGCACTTCTAGTTCTGTGTTAGGTGTCAATGATTGATTGGTGTCAAGTAGATGTTTTGCGTAGTGGGATTTATCTGGTTGTTTTGATCTGTATGCTCGTAAGAAACCCACACTATGAAGTTGTCAATGCACAGTTAAATCTAGGGAGTTCTCCACTAATAAACTGTCTTCTTAAGGGATAATTGTAAAGATCAGCAGATATAGTTTACCTGGTTTTCTGTATCAATACACAGTTATACTGATCTTAATTGGAAAAATGATATCCAGGATATCACCATAGGGCTGATAATATCTAAGCTTCAATATTTGTAATATCACATCTTCTTTTTTCTATAAACATATATTAAGCCAATCACAAGTTAGGTTACTTCTTGGTCTAGCCAAAAATAACTACTAAACATCAGGTAGGCATAAAATTAAATGTAACTTCTGTCATTCTGACGATGATATTGATTTATCGAAACAATTGTCAATTTTTAAGAATTTTCGATAACTTTTATTATATTGTGGAATTAACTAGAGACCGCGAGTTTCATTTAAAAACACTAATATGAGCATATTTCACGAAGTAAGGGTCGAGACAGTCAATTTCATTAAAAAATCTTCGAGAGAAGATTTGACCCGACTGTACCAGAAGTTAGTACAAAAACTTTACAAAACATTTGGTTTAACCAAGAATGCCTTAGGAAAAAGGTAATACAAAATTATGTGAATATAAAATGTCACACTAAAACACCACAAGCACAAAAAGCTATAAAATCAGAATGTGAGAAATGGTTCAAAGTTAGAGCCTCCTTAGACAACTACATAAAAGTTGTACATTCAGAACTCACATTACAATTACATCCAGTAGAATTTGACTGTTTGGATGACGAAATTAGAGAAAATGTCACCACGATGAAGCATATGAAATTTAAGAAACAAAAAAAGAGGCTACAGAATCTTGAACACACACAACATGAAATTCAATACTCAAAACATCATGATACTGTTAGTACCTACATACCAACACACTTTGCACAACGATTTGAAAACCTTTCAGACACTAATTTTACAGATAGTGAAATAGAATTTTTAAATGAAGGTTTAAAGTACAGCATACCACCAAAATTTACGAATAATATTAAACAAATTATAGCTACAGAGTCAGAAATAGCTTTAAAATCGAATTAAAATAATTTTCTTTATGATAAATTGAAAATTGCCAATTTAATCAAAAATATTGAACCTTCAAAAGTTAAACGTCAAACAAAAAATGACATTACAGTTTTAAATACAATAAAAAAGAAGATAGAGGATAATAACCTAACAGTTACAAAATCTGATAAGGGGAACACAACTGTCATTTTGACGACTGAAAATTACAATTCCAAAGTATATAACTTTATAGAATCCATCGATGTAAAAGTTCTTAAAGCAGCCCCTACAAAAAAGTTTCCTAATAATGTAAGGGATATTGTTAATAATTCAAATTATCTTTTAAATGATTACGAAAAGAGGTCTATCATACATAAGAATCCTCATTGTCCACAATTATATGGAACAGTTAAATTACATAAAATAACGAAACCAATTAGACCTGTAGTCTCTTATGTTAATGCTCCTAATAATATATTGGCAAAGAAGCTCAACAATATACTCAATACTTACGGATATGAATCTCAGTACTAAATTAGAAATTCAATAGAACTAATCAAATAGTTGAAAGCAATCCACTTGCAAGATAACTATAAACTCATTTCGTTCGATGTAACTAATATGTTTACTAAAATTCCTCCTAAAGAATGTCTAATACTTGTAAGAAAATTACTAGAAGATAAAAATATTAATCCAGGAATAATATCAGATATACTTAATTTATTTGATGTATGCATTAATCAGAATTATTTCACTTTTGACAATAAGATATATATTCAAAATGAATGTTTACCAATGGGAAGCCCTATATCACCTATTTTAGCAAACATTTTTATGGACAATTTAGAAAGAAAGATCTTTGAAAGTAATATTTCGAAAAATATTTTATTCTGGTATAGATATGTAGATGACATATTAGCTTGTTTTATGGGTAGTGAACGACAATTAGATATATTTTTCAACCACATCAATAATTTACACCCGAAAATTAAATTTACATTAGAAATTGAAGAAAATAGCTCAATCACTTTTCTTGATTTAAAAATTCAAAGAGTTGATAATGTACTTGATTATTCAATTTACCGAAAACCAACACAGACTGATGTGACAATTCCATTCAATTCTAACCACCCTATGTCACGCAGACTAGCAGCATATAATTCAATGACACATAGAGCTTTTTCAGTTCCTATAAACAAATGTAATTTTGATAGAGGGATTAAAACAATTAGACAAATAGCAACATCTAATGGTTATCCATTAGATATGATAAATAAGCTAATTACTAAAAAAGAAGAAAAAGTGGCATTACAACTAATATATCCTAAACAAGCTGATGAAATTAAAACTCATAAAACCATCCCATATGCAGGAAATATTTCTACTAATATTTCAAAGATAATATCTTCAGCAACGAATACAACAATTTCTTTTAAAACAGAAAGTAACGTTAGTACAAAATTGTTGAATGTAAAAAAAATACCACTATTAAAGAAGTCAGGTATATATAAACTCAAATGTCCAGAATGTAATGCTGTCTATTTGGGTCAGACCCTTAGGAATTTTGAAATACGATACAGTGAGCACTTACGAGCATACAGATTAAAACAACCAGATAAATCCCACTACGCAAAACATCTACTTGACACCAATCATTCATTGACACCTAACACAGAACTAGAAGTGCTGCATATTTGTGAAAAGAAACAAGAACTGGATTTCCTTGAAGAACTGGAAATTAGAACACATTTAAGAAACCCACAATATAAAGTTGTCAATAAACAGTTAAATCTAGGGAGTTCTCCACTAATAAACTGTCTTCTTAAGTGATAATTGTAAAGATCAGCAGATATAGTCTTCCTGGTTTTCTATATCATTGCACAGTTATACTGATCTTAATTGGAAAAATGATATCCAGGATATCACCATAGGGCTAATAATATCTAAGCTTCAATATTTGTAATATCACATCTTCTTTTTTTTATAAACATATATTAAGCCAATCACAAGTTAGGTTACTTCTTGGTCTAGCCAAAAATAACTACTAAACATCAGGTAGGCATAAAATGAACTGTAACTTCTGTCATTCTGATGATGATATTGATTTATCAAAACAATTGTCAATTTTTTAGAATTTTCAATAACTTTTATTATATTGTGGAATTAACTAGAGACCGTGAAGTAAGGGTCGATATAGTCAATCTAATTAGACGTCAGTTCGAGGTCAAATTCGATATTAATTTTAATAACGATTAGGGATGTATGTAAGTATATAAAAAAGTATTCACGTAGTCATTTTGAACCATAAACAATGTCCTATCACGATGGTCACTACACTTTAAAGCTAACAGCACACTCAATGTTTAACAAAATAATTCCAGAAATAAACATGAATTGAATAACATTTCTTTTTCCAAAATATTTATAATTATTTTTGATATCCATTTTAAGATTTCTCTACTTTTCACACGATATTTTTATCTATAGAATCTGTGAAAAATAAAGAAAAATTGGAATTAAAAAAAATCAACAATCAATTCAAATCACCCCAGGTATCATTTTATTGAAATCTCAACTTCAAATAAATATGAACAGGGTATCAATTTGAAAACGTACCACCGTTTATATTTCGGCCCCCACAGAAAATTGGAAAATATGCAAAATATTAAGATTGAAAAGGTTAACAAATAATATGTTGATGCTTTGGTGGATATTGGTAATTCAGAGAGCTTTATAAGTTCGAATATCGTTCAATCCAGAAATATTAAAACTTTTCCTCTCACTGGCTTCGTTTGTGTGGCCTCTTCTTCATTTACTTCTAAACTAGGATATTCTTCAGTCAATTTTTAATTCTATGGACACAACCATAATAATGTTAAGTTATTAATTCTTGACAATCTATGTTCTTATGTTATATTAGGTCATGATATTTTGAAGCAACACTCGTCTTTGGAGTTGAAGTTAGCTGAGAATAAAACTCTTCTTTGCATATTTAATTTAGTGGTTGCTAACGTTCCCGGAGCCAGTCTTTTCGAAAATATTTCTCGTCATAGCCGTCCTATTGTTACCAAGTCTAGAAGATATTCACAGACATATGAAAAATTTATCTAATCTGATATAAAAAATTTCTTACAGAAAGGTATTATTGAAGAGAGTCGTTCTCCTTGGAGAGCGCAAGTCTTGATCACTTCCAGCGGTAATCATATAAAAAGAATGGTTAAATTAACTGTCTCGACCCTTAATTCGTGGAATCTACTCATATTAGTGTTTCAAATGAAGCTCGATGCTCCGGTTTTAATGAGAAATTTTAATTAGACAAGCAAGAATTATCCCATAGTTGAAAATGTAGAGCTTGTTCATGTGAATCCTCAATATGCTCAAGTACGTTTATCTGATGGAAGGGAAACTACCGTATCTCTGAGACATCTAGCCCCATTTCACGATTATGATACTCTACAAGTTTCAGAAGAAGATTCTCCTCCGGCCGCTCAAGATCTACAAACAATTGCTGAGAATGAACAATTTCAAGATCCACGGTTATTAAAACATTATGCTCTAAGGTCCACTAGTGAGTAAGACCGTAGGTTTAAGTATTCCAATCTTAGTGATTTAGGTTAGAATAATATTGCTCATTGATCCCTTCCTAATCAGATTATAATTATCACAAAACATTCCTCTCTGGGGGTATTTATAAATATAAAAATCCCAATGGCACAGGACCAATTGGACAGGCTTATTTCAGTAACATGTTTGCATAAAACCCAAAACAAAAAATTAGATACAAAAGTAATAGAATGTTTTCAGATGTACAAAAAACCAAAGTAACATTCTGGCATCAAATCAAAAACAAAAAAATTAAAAAATTTCTGGTAAATTTGTGAATTTTCTTAAATAAATGTTTTAATGTACGATTTAGAGAAAAATGTTAAATACAAAAGTTGTAGAACTTGTTAAGGTCTATGAAAAAGCTTATTAAATTTTCTGCGTCAAATGAAGAACAAAGGAAATACGATTTTTTTCAATTTTGACAGGCCGCCATTTTGTTTTTACTGGGCCCATTTGGCTCATTAACGAACTCGTCCAAGATTTTTGCCTAACCGATTTTTGTAGCGAGTTTGGTTTCGATCCCTCAAAAAATACGCCCTCTATAGTACTTAAAAATTCCGTTATAACACATACATATATGTATGTATATATATATATATATATATATATATATATATATATATATATATTATTACATATATTTATTACGTATATATTTTATTAAGGTTTTTTGTTTTGTTAGTGAATAAATATAAGTTTCACTGGAATAAATTTGTCTATAACATATATGTTTTTATCTATGATTTGAATCCTAAATTTTTAATGATATAACTGGATATTAATTGTCTAATTGCCCATGTTTTGGATGCCATTTATGACTTTATTATAATGATATATAATTAATTGAGTGTTATAACAATATAATTGATTGAACATTTGAAATTAATGTATGTGTAGAGCATGAGATTCCTTTTGTTATTTGGGTTCTTAAGGTTGTGAATAAATTCAGTTGATAAATAAATAAAGAAACATTTTATTTGTAATTAATATTTTAATTTTATTTATAAAAATTTTATGCGCCGCCCATGTATGGGTCAATGAAATTATTGATTTATTCTTTCGTGTGGCGTTCTGTACGCATGCTTTAAAATATAAGGTGACGATGCGCTAGAGTAAACATTTGCTGTACGCGTCGGTCTGTTCAGTTTCACAGCGAGCTTATATGCTGTGTGATAGAACGTACTTCAAATTATATACAAGTTAAAACAATTTATGTTGGAAATTTATACATACAGAAACACAAATAATATGGTACAAGAAATAGTTATGAAATTTATATACATAGAGTCTAAATATTACATAAAAGAATTGGATGCATCTTTCTTAAGCTTCTTATTTGAAAAATGCGTAAGTATTAAATTTTATTTATTTAAATTGGCCATTAATCATTGAGAAATTATTTGAGAATATAGCTATATTGAGTCTCTAATTTGAATTCTTTTTCAGATCGATCATTATTTAAAAGTCTATTTTACTCATGAGATTTTAAAGGAAACATTTGATTGAAGTTATTGAGTTTTATATAATTCTTGTTGTACTAACCTAACCTTGTGTTCAGGAACCAGGATCTGCCTCTCGGGATTCGGAAAAAACAGCTTCCGAAGTTTTAAAGTTGAATAGTTATGTGAAATTATGATTTTCACTCTGGAAAATCAGCTACAATCATTGGGTAAGTACATGTGAATGTTTTATCAATGGTTTGTTATGTTTTTATCCTCATTTGAGGATAATTTCTTAAAATTTCTGGAGCACTTCCAAAACCCAACCTTCCAGAAACGAAGCCAAGCCACCGACCCTTTTTCTTCAACGTTTTTCAACAATCAACAATTAGTCTTTTGTTTAAATTCAGCTCACTATCTCCATAAAAATGTTTGTTACACTTGTTGTTGTTTGAAAGTTCCTTCTGTCATGTCACATAAACCAATCACCGTTTTTCTTTTTTAACGCACTCAAAATTATGATTTCACTTAACATTCTAATATCTTTACCTACATACAAAAATTAATCTCACTAAAATTGTTTATTCAATATTGAAGTTCCTCTTGTTAGTATGTGACGAATAGTTTTTCTCAAGCGATATACAATAGTCTTTAATATCAATGTTCAGTTTAATTTCTTATTATAATTATCAATTGTGTTTAGTCATCAACATAAATTCTTTTAAAACATTTATTAATATTCCTTAATCTAATTCTTAATGTTCATTATATTGGATTAAATACAATAATTAATTCCTATTCATGGAATTACTCTACTTTCAACGTTTGTCGCTGATACATATTGACATCTATATTTTGTCGCTAGCGTGTGTCGCTAGCGTATGTCGCTAAGCGTATTGGTATTACATCGTTAAATATTCTAACCCATATGTTTTTAGTAAACAATGTGTTATAATATTGAACAATATCCTTTTTTATTTCGAATATTTATTAATTCATGTTTCTTTTCTAGATTATATGTTCATCATTATTTCTGACATGAGGTATTTAATACGATGGACGATATTTACTCTATGGCTTTTGTTATATGATCAAGGTAATGTTTCTTTTGTCAATTCTATGTGATTCTTCTCAAATTATTAATTATATACATAAGTTGTATTACTTTATTTAGTTAATATGAGCACTTTTAATGTCTCATATTTATGATTCTAACAAAATATAGTCTAATGTTTTAATTTCTAATCAGTTTCCAACTAATCTGTTTATACCAGTGTTTCTATCTTTATTCATACGTTATATATATATATATATATATATATATATATATATATATATATATATATATATATATATATATATATATATATATATATATTAATACATATCCTCTATCTAAATTCTAAAGAAAATATTGAAATAAGGAAAAATGTGCATATTTGGATCTAATACTAGTGATACACACTGTATTATCAATAATTTTAAAGTTTCAATATACAAATAAATTTTGACATTCCAATTTCGGATGACATTAATGCAGAATATACTTTATAACGATTTGAAAATAAGAATACAGATGTCTCTGTTAGCAAAATTGCAATCATACTAAAAGAATGAAAATCTCTCTTTGTTATAGGAAAACGTAAGTTTGTATTTTTTTTAAAAAAATTATTTTTTGGTAACCAAAGGAGAGGAGAATTATTGATATAGAAAGTTGAGTTAGTTGATTTTGAGATCCCCACGAGGCAACATCGAAATAAAAGTTGCCTCAAGTTTATTTAAAAATATCATAGTAATTTATATGAATATTATCAGATCATCAAATCCTCCATTGTAAAGCCAGTGCGTGTATAATTCACAACGAATTGCATCGATAAAGTGCGGGTGATTTTCCGATTTCTAAATTATTAATTTAGAAAGTTGTTCCTGAATTCTAAACACGGTTTAGTATACGAACGAGTTAACCAGTACCTAGTTGGTGAGTCCTGTCCAGTTTATTTACATTATTTCTCGAGAATTAATAGGCCTTTATTAAAAATATTTCAAAATTGGATGCATCTTATGGTAATAAATTCGATTGAAATTACAGTAACGTTACTCAAATAAAATTCAACGTCAAGCGAAGATAATTTTGGAATAGACAATTTGAACGAAAATTTGCGTATTTTGACATTTATATACATCAAGTATATAATCAAACATTTTGAACTTTGATAAATTATTTAGCGAGTAGATTTATAATTATAGGTTGTTTTAATTTTAAGGTTGATAGAAAATTCTATCTTTGTTTCTGCGTTTATAATATTTTTGAAAAGTTCTTATTTTTTGTAATTTGTTATTTGATAATATATTATATAAATTTGAATTCCAATCACTCTTTGGTACTCATTTCATATTCATTTCTCATTGTATTTGATAATTTTCAGGCTATAGAAAGTTTGATATAATAAGTGACATTTGGTTAATTTCCTGACAGTAAAATCATATATGTCATAAGATAATTTAATTGTCTTATAGTATATTGAACAAACAGTTACTCTACATTTGGAATAGCGTAATACGTAATTTGGAAAATTCTTTAAAAATTTATAAATTTGAATTATTATTTGAAATCTTTGATCCCTCCCTGAGATAAGAGTGAGTGAGTGGATTGTGTATTGATTTATCTTTCACAATATAAAATTTAATATTCATCAGAGCCGGGCATATTAATTTGACAACTGCTGTCAAAAATTTCAATAGGTTATATTCAGTGGTAAAGGCATATTCACAAGAGTGTAGTTACAATCATAAATTGTGACATCAACAAATAAAATTCATATCGTATAAATTCGTAAATTAAACTATTAAATAATTAAAAAAACATCGAAATATAATAATTTGTCACCCAAACGTGGGGCAAATATTATTAAAGAATATAAAATATAGATTATATTATAATATATATAACTGCAAACAATCTAGTAAGGATGCGGTCAATATAGGGCTGATCAAAAGAAAACTATTTTTTGACTAGTTGAGTTTTCGGAAATTGTTTATTGCCTTCATCAGAACATCTACAATGAACAAAAAAATTTTCAAATTAATAAAGCTGAACAAATATTTGAAAAAACACAATTGACTCACCAAAATAAGTTTTGAAAATTATCCATCAAGAACATCACAAGAGTTTTAACAGTAGCATGAAATTAATTAACAAAAATCGAGATAAAAACAATTAATTAATTTCATGCTCCTGTTAAAACTCTTGTGATGTTCTTGATGGATAATTTTCAAAACTTATTTTGGTGAGTCAATTGTGTTTTTTTCAAATATTTGTTCAGCTTTATTAATTTGAAAATTTTTTGGTCCATTGTAGATGTTCTGATGAAGGAAATAAACAATTTCCGAAAACTCAACTAGTCAAAAAATAGTTTTTTTTTGATCAGCCCTATATTGACCGCATCCCTACTAGATTGTTTGCAGTTTTGTGTTCAACGGTCACTACCCTTCAGCTTTCGTTATATATATATATATATATATATATATATATATATATATATATATATATATATATATATATGTATATATTTAAACCTTTGGAACGGAGGGTGATTTTGGCATCTAGGAACACCAAAACGAAAAACTGCATTGAAATTTTTCCGAAGTCGCGTCATGCTACTCTCTACAATAGCCTTAAACGAAAAACTGCATTGAAATTTTTCCGAAGTCGCGTCATGCTACTCTCTACAATAGCCTTATTTCATTCTGAAATAAGCCTAAAAAGGGGTATTTTTAATGTTGACCGTGTTACAATAATTTATACAAAATATTTAAAAAACTCAGTATTCATTCTCAGGTATTAAATTATAGTAATGCGTGGGGGAAAGTGTAAATTGTGGTTTTTGTCTGACCAGAACTGAAATAAAATTTTTATCGAACCAATCCTTAACTTTTTGCATTGCTAACACGTTGTTTTACATTGAAACAAAATTAATTTCTTTCTAGCTACGTTAGCAATAATTTACTGTTTCCAAAGTTAGTATAAACTGCCCACCTTAGGCCATTCCACCATTTTCGGTCCTGAATTATTGTCTTGGGAGGGAATTCTTTCAAATTTATGTAGAATGCTGCTCGTATTTTTGAGCACATATCTATACAAGGTGTTTCTGAATATTATTGAGCATTGTGGAATTCAATTTTTGAAGAAAAAGTCTCGATAATGATGTACAAGGTATTCAGTTTTTGGTTATAAACGAGATCTGGTTGTAAGTGAGAATTATTGGTTTACATACCTATACTGATAGAATTAGTGTTTTTAAATGAAACTCACGGTCTCTAATTAATTCCACAATATAATAAAAGTTATTGAAAATTCTAAAAAATTGACAATTGTTTCGATAAATCAATATTATCGAAACAATTGTAATTTTTTTAGAATTTTCAATAACTTTTATTTTATTGTGGAATTAACTAGAGACCGTGAGTTTCATTTGAAAACACTAATATGAGCATATTCCACGAAGTAAGGGTCGAGACAGTTAATTTCATGATAGAATTAGGTCTGTAAGTAACATTATTCTGTTAATAGAATCCTTTGTATATGTAATACATTTTCATGCATGTCTGCGGTTACCACTCTGTTCCAGTAGCCTTTTTTCTTTTTGCGTGAATTACTCAAGAATCTCTTTGTTGATATTATATTTTTGACAACCTATAACATTTCGTAACCTCCAATAATCCCAGCCGGTTTTACGCAAATATGATGACTCTCTCTAATACTGGTACCATTTTTTTAATACAACTGTACAAGGTTCTCCTCTTCAAATATATAATGGAACATAAAATAATAATCATATACAGTTTTTGGTTGTAAACATTATTCTTTTAGCACAACGTTTCATTATATTTTATTTGATATGTTGTATCATCTTCTTTTTGTATAAGAATCTCGTTGAATCTGATCACAAAAAACCTATCAAGCAATTACAAATTTCTGAAACTCACTCTTTGAGCACAAAAATGAAATGAAAATATCCGGAGGCAGGTTTTCCGAATGTAAAATTTTATTTCGTAGGAGACTGGGGAAATGTAGTTTAAGTAAATACACACATTTCTAATAAACTTACCAACAAATTGAATCATAGAGATTGCTACGTGATAGAAATTGTTATTTTATTAAACAGAAATGAAAATCTATACAGAAATAGTTAGATATATAGTAATCAATGACGCAGATGCAGTGAATTTAATTAATAAAGATAATTTTCTGATTTCTAATCATTCGAATCTTTATATTTCTCTTTGTAATTCGTAGATATCGAGTTCTAGATATGTTGAGGAGAGCTGCTAGATCAACTTTTGAAAAAAGCCAAAACGTAAACCCTTGTAAATGTCCAATACAGAAGATGTTGAGACTTCACCAATATTTGTTGGGTTTCTTTGCACTAATTACTTAATTCACTTCATTATAGTTTTATTGTGACCAAATCTCAACTTAAACGTTATAACAAACAAACAAAATAGTCTATATATATATTTAATTCCACGTCCTCTTTTTCTTAATTTAGTCTGACATTATTCTTGACATTTTTCCTAATACAAAAATGCATTGTGGTTGAACATAGAATATTGAAAGTATATGGGTTTTCCAATAGAAGACGAATCGTTACAATATTAATTTACGTTACAATAATGAAAATTAGCGTTTAGCAGATCGAGACCAGTTTGGTTTCTGGTCGGTCTTGATAAATATATATTCAAACCTTGATACAGATTTTTACAACCCATATTATGGAAATAAATGAAAAAATAGCAACAAAATTGACATAAAAATCAACACATTTGTTATCCAAACACCAATTAAACCAAACTGTATCTGTTATTTTGAACAATATTTTGTTTAAAGCTTCAACGACCCTTCAACGATTATTGACAAAAGGGCTTTTAATATTGAAATTATTAGCAAATAAATTCCCGGAATAAATGCGTATTTAAAACCACAGAGATGGATTCTGTACCTACAAGCTCCCAACTCTCAACATTGTTCAGTTTTTGTTGTTATAAAATATGGTGCTGTCTGGTTTTAGTTAATGTATAAAAAAAGTGCCTACCTTAATTGTTTCTGTAGTCGTACCTCTGAAGAAATCTTGTTAAACAAAGGAGGCTCAGCCAAAGTGAAGAGCAAAAAAAAGTGTGGTGTAAAAAATAAGATGTTATAAGTGTCTAATCAAAACTTACCTTACATGTTTTGTGAGAGGCTTTATTGGATATCGGAGATGTAATTTTTTTTAAAAACGTACTGCTGTCTGATTTTAGCTAATGTATAATAGACATATACCTATCTTAACTGTGTCTGTTAAAGTTGGAATAAATCTTGAAACAGAGAAGGCAAAGCCAAAGTGAAGAATGATGAAAAATAAACGGTTTTAAAGATTAAAACTAACTTTTCCGCATCTGTGGCCCTAAACAATATTCTATCATAAGATTGTTACTTGTATACACTTCGGGGGATTTATCGTGCTAACAAACCGAAATTTCTCCAAAAATAACCAAAAATTTAGTATATCTAGTTTTATAGGACCCGCTGTACTCGCTCTAGTCAACTTAAAATCAATAGGGTACGTCTGTGAGACACCTTGAACAATACTTATTCATAAATTTGATCAATCGTATACTCTCTGGAGGCTGTATCGTGCTAACAAACTGAAAATTCTCCAAAAATGACAAAAATTTGGTACTTCAAGTACCACAGCACCCGTTGTACTGGCTTTAGTAAGCTCAATATCAATAGGCTTCATATTAAAGACGCTCTGAATAATATCCAATCATAAAATTCATCACTTGTATATACTCCGGAGGCTGTATCGTGCTAACAAACTGAAACTTCTCCAAAAATGACAAAAATATCGTACTTAAAGTACTGTAGCACCGGTTGTATTGGCTCTGGTGAGCTTAAAATCAATAGGATTCATCAGTGAGATGCCCTGAATAATAATCAATCATAAAATTGGTGACTTGTTGAACTCCTGAGGCTGTATCGTGCTAACAAACTGAAATTTCTCAAAAAACGACAAAATGTCGTACTTCAAGTACCATAGCACCCGTTGTACTGGCTCTGGTGAGCTGAAAATCCATAGGGTTCATCTGTGAAATGTCCTCAACAATATTCCATCATAAAATTGGTGACTTATTGCACTCCGGAGGCTGTATCGTGCTAACAAGACTAGCAAGGAAAAGTGACCGACGACAACGACGACGACGACGACGACATACACACAGGATATTTTTTTTCTAAAAACCGTTTTTTCGTGTTGTTGTTGATGGATAACGTAAAAATAACTCAAAAAAAAATTCCAAATTTCCAACTTTTTTGTGGGTAAGCAAATACTTTTCTCGCATATTAGATAGGTTGGGGAAAAAGTAAAAGTATGGGGTAAAAATAAGATGCCATAAGTGTCGAATTAGAAACTTACATAACATGTAGTGTGTTTTGTGAGAGTCTTTATTGGATCTCGAACATGTAATGTTGGAGCAAGAAATTCGCAAATCAATTATCGAAATAATTGTGTATTTATAACAACTGCGATGGATCCTGTACCTACAGGCTCCTCAAAATTGTTCAGATTTATTGATAAAATGTCTGGTATTAGTTAATGTATAAAAACATGTACCAAACCTAACTGTCTGTCTGCAGTTGGATACAGCCACAGTTGAAGACCAAAGAAAAAAATGTGGTTTAGAGAAATGGCAAAACAATAAAAGGATAACAAACGACATGGAATAAATAAGATGGCATAAGTGTGTAATAAGAAACGTATTGTGTGGTTTGTAATAGGTTTCGTTGAATCCCGAAGGTTTAATTTTGGAGTTAGACTGTAACAAAAAGTCTGGTTTACAGTAGATTCACGAAACATCTAGTTAGCAGCGGCAAACATCAAAGAGATATTTTTCCCATGGCCTCTAAAATATTCCCTGATGCAAGTAGCCCATAATTTACGCACAAGCATTTGTTATATATTGTTATAATATTTTATTTTTAATGAAATTAACTGTCTCGACCCTAACTTCGTGGAATCTACTCTTATTAGTGTTTTCAATGAAACTCACTGTTTCTAGCTAATTCCACAATATAATAAAAATTGTTGAAAATTCTACAAAAATGACAATTGTTTCGATAAATCAATATCATCGTCAGAATGACAGAAGTTACATTCCATTTGATGCCTACCTGATGGTTAATATTAATTTTTGGCTTGACCAAAAAGTGACCTACCTTCTGATTGACTTAATATATGTTAATAGAAAAAAGAAGAAGATGTTATTTTACAAATATTGAAGCTTATATATTATTAGCCCTATGGTGATACCCTGGATATCATTTTTCCAATTAAGATCAGTATAACTATGCAATGATATAGAAAACCACGAAAACTATATCTGCTGATCATTACAATTAACACTTAAGAAGACAGTTTAATAGTGGAGAACTCCCTTGATTATCTGTTCATTGACGACTTCGTATTGTGGGTTTCTTAAGTGTCTTCTGATTTCCAACTCTTCAAGGAAATCCAGTTCTTATTTCTTATCACAAATATGTAGTACTTCTGGTTCTGTGTTAGGTATCAATGAATGATTGGTGTCAAGTGGATGTTTTGCGTAATGGGATTTATCTGGTTGTTTTAATCTGTATGCTTGTAAGTGTTCACTGTATCGGATTTCAAAATTTGAATTTGAATTATTAACAATGTCCCTTACATTATTAGAAAACTTTTTTGTTGGATCTGCTCTAAGAACTTTTACATTATCTTCTACTTTCTTTTTGATTGCATTTAAAACTGTAATGTCATTTTTTGTTTGACGTTTAACTTCTGAAGGTTCAATATTTTCGATTAAATTGGCAATTTTTAATTTCTCATAAAGAAAATTATTTGAATTAGATTTTAAAGCTATTTCTGACTCTGTGGATATAATTTGTTTAATATAACGGGAACACAACTGTCATATTGACAACTGAAAATTATAATTCAAAAATATATAACTCTATAGAATCTAGCGATGTAAAAATTCTTAGAGCACACCCATCAAAAAATTTTCTAATAATGTGAGGGATGTTGTTAATAATTCAAAAAATCTTTAAAGTGATTACAAAAAGAGGACCATCATAAATAAGAATCCTCATCGTCCACAATTATATGGAACCGTTAAATTACATAAAATAACGAAATCAATTAGACCTGTAGTTTCTTATGTTATTGTTCCTAATAATATATTGACAAAGAGGCTTAATAATATACTTAATAGTTACGGATATGCATCTAAATACTCAATCAGAAATTCAATAGAACTAATCAAAAAATTAAAAGCATTCAACTTACAAGATAACTCTAAGCTCATTTCAATTGCCGTTACTAATATGTTCACTAAAATGCCTCCTAAAGTATGTCTAATACTTGAAAGAATATTACTAGAAGATAAAACTATTAATCCAGGAATAATATCAGATATACTTAATTTATTTGATGTATGTATAATCAGAATTATTTCACTTTTGACAATAAAATATATATTCAAAATGAATTTTTACCAATGGGAAGCCCTATATCACCTATTTTGGCAAACATTTTTATGGACAGTTTAAAAAGAAAAATCTTTGAAAGTAATATTTCAAAAAATGTTTTATTTTGGTATAGATATGTATATGACATATTAGCTTGTTCTATAGGTAGTGAACGATAATTAGATATATTTTTCAACCACATTAATAATTTACACCCAAAAATTAAATTTACTTTAGAAGTTGAAGAAAATAACTCAATCAATTTTCTTGATTTGAAAATTCAAAGAGTTAATAATGTATTTGATTATTCAATTTACCGAAAACCAACACACACTGATGTGACAATTCCATATAGTTCTAATTACCCCATGTCACATAAACTTGCAGCATATAATTCAATGATACATAGCATTTTCAGTTCATATGAACAAATGTAATTTTGATAGAGATATTAATACAATTAGAAAAATAGCAAGATCCAACGGTTATCCAGTACATATGATAAATAAGCTAATTTAGAAAAATGAGGAAAAAGTGGCATTGCAACTAATATTTCCTACACAATCTGATAAAATAAAAACTTATAAAACCATCACATATGCAGAAAATATTTCTAATAATATTTCAAAGATAATATCTTTAGCAACGAATGCAACAATTTCTTTCAAAACAAAAAGTAACGTAAGTACAAAATTGTTAAATGTAAAAACAAAAATACCACCATTAAAGAACTCAGGTATATATAAACTCGAATGTCTAGAATGTAATACTGTCTATTTGGGTCAGACCCTTAGAAATTTTGAAATCCGATACAGTGAACACTTACGAACATACATATTAAAACGACCAGATAAATCCCATTACGCAAAACATCTACTTGAGAGCAATCATTCATTGACACCTAACACAGAACTAGAAATAATATATATTTGTGATGAGAAAGAAGAACTAGGTTTCCATGAAGAGTTGGAAATTAGAAGACACTTAAGAAACCCACAATATTAAGTCGTCAATGAACAGATAGATCTAGGAAGTTCTCCACTATTAAACTGTCTTCTAAAGTGATAATTGTAAAGATCAGCAGATATCGTTTTCCTGGTTTTCTATATCATTGCACAGTTATAATGATCTTAATTGGAAACAGATATCCAGGATATCACCATAGGGCTAATAATATCTAAGCTTCAATATTTGTAATATCACATCTTCTTCTTTTTTCTATTAACATATATTAAGCCAATCACAAGATAGGTCACTTCTTGGTCTAGCCAAAAATAACTACTAAACATCAGGTAGGCATCAAATGAAATGTAACTTCTGTCATTCTGACAATGATATTCAATTATCGAAAATATTGTCAATTTTTTAGAATTGTCAACATTTTTCATTATATTGTGAAATTAGCTAGAAACATTGAGTTTCATTTAAAACACTAATATTTTGTTTTTATTTATAATCTTAATTATTTTTCAAATTAATATTATTATAATTCTAGTTTTTGAGCGCCAGATGAAATTAATGAAGTAATAGATGATATTAAATGATTGCGCAAATATATTTGTCTTTTTTTGTATTTTGTTTTGTTCATAAAATCAAAACTAAGAAATAGATAAATATTTGTTTGTGTTAAAAAATAAAGTTCCAGCTAACTTCAGTCCTCAAGATGAAACTCTTAATTTCTTGTAAGGAATTTTCATGAGTTAGGATACGTTTATACTTAAATTTAAAATTCAAAATAATCAAGAAGTTATATTATATTATGAGAAAAGGAAATGTTCACAATAACTAATACTCATTATCTTTCAAAGATCAGAATGAAAGCTGTAGAAGAAAGAGATAAAGGAGAACGAGTGAAAATTGGGTTCAGAAAAATGTACATAGAAACAGAGGAATGGAGATGGAACACGGAGGAAGAGAAGTTGGAAAAATCAAAACAGAACTTATCGACAAAAAACCAGTGGCGACAAGCATAAACTCAGAGGCAGAGGAAAATAAAGTAGACCAGGCAATGGAAATGGACAAGGAAATGCAAAAGATGAAGAATAGTATAAATAAAATTATTACAGAAAAGCAACAACTTACGGTAAACTCCGGCGTTAAACGAAAACAAAAAGAGAAACAATATGGAATGAGAATAGGAACATGGAACGTGAGAGGTACATTTGAAGAGGGGGTCATAAAACACTTGATCAATGAAATGCGAAAATACAAATTAGATGTGTTAGCAATACAAGAAACTAAACAAAAAGGGAAAGTAATTAAAGAGATAGACGATTATATGTTCTTTAATAGTGGAGTAGATAATAGAATGCTGGGTACAGGGTTTATAGTAAGCAGTCAACTTAAAGCAAATATTATAGATTTTGAGGGAGTATCAGATAGACTATGTAGAAAAAGAATGGAAGGAAAACAAAGGAAAACAACATTAGTTAATGCGCATGCCCCTTCTGAGGACAAAGATGAAGACACGAAAGCAAAGTTCTATCAAGAACTAGAACAAGCACTCAATAAAATACCGAAATTTGATGTTAAATGTGTAATAGGAGATATGAATGCAATAGTCGGACAAGAGTAAGAGTATATAAAAGTAACGGGAGGAAAAAGTGGACACGCACTCAGTAATGATAATGGCAAGCGACTCATAGAATTTGCTTTAGAAAATAAAATGAAAATCGTAAGTACGTCATTTGACCATAAGAACATCCACAAGGAAACCTGGTTATCACCAAATGGCATAACAAAAAACCAAATAGAATAATAGAAACGAAGCACTTAAAACGGGTAACAGATGTACGAAGTTATAGAGGAGCTGATGCGGATAGTGACCACTTTTTAGTAATTACAAAACTGAGTAAAGATAAGCCACCTAAAACTGAACAAGATAAAAAAACGGAAAAAATACGATTTAGAAAAATTGAAGGACGAGACCAAAGTAAATCACTTCCAACAAGAAATAAATAGAGAATTAAATTTAAGACCTTGCGTCGAGCAACTAGAAGAAGAATGGTCACAGATAGAAACTGTAATGAGAGCTGTAACAAATAGGATACTGGGAAGCCCCAAGGGAAGAAAAAAAGATAAGTGGTTTGATGAACAATGTAAACAGGCGTTGGAAAAAAGAAATAAAATCAGATAAAGACTATTAAAAGAAAACAGTGAAGAAAATAGACTAGAGTATAAAAAAGCAAGGAAAGAAGTTAAACAAATATGCAGAAAGAACAAAAGAAATTACTTTGAAAGGGAATTAAAAAAAATTGGAGAAGCTTATAAAAATAAAGAAGTGAGAAATTTTTATCATGAAATAAGAGAAGGGAAAGGCCACAACCGGGAAGCACCTTATTTTTTGAAAAGCAAAGAGGGATATCTAATAGGGGATAGGGAAAAAATAAATAGATTTGCACAGTATTTTGAGGAATTACTAAATGATGGTGAGGAAGAACTAGGCGTAAATGATAATGAAATGTAGGAAGAAAATTGTGATGAGGAAGATCTAGCCATAACAGCCCCAAAAAAACTGGAGGTGACAGAATGCTTAAAACATATGAAGAATAATAAGAGTGCAGGAGAAAACAACATTCCAATAGAAATTTTAAAATGTGGAGGCGAACAATTAACGGAGAGAATATGGCAGTTGTTGGAACAAGTATGGTGAGAAGAAAAAATCCCTAAAAATTGGAACGAGGCATTAATAATTCCTAATCCACAAAAAAGGTCCCAAGGAAGAATGCGATAACTACCGCAGAATAGCACTTTTAGATGTAACATACAAAGTTCTGGCAAAAATACTTAAAAATCGATTAGACAAATATCGACAAAGATCGACAATAGACCAAATTTTCATTATGAAACAACTTCAGGAGAATGCTTACGAACAAAATCTAAGTCTGCATATGCTATCCATCGATTACAGACAGGCCTATGATACTATTAAAAGAAAAAAATGTATGAGGCAATGAGAAAGTTTAAAATACCAGGTAAATTGAGAAGACTAGTGGAAATGACCATACGAAAAACCGAAAGCAAAGTAATTTTGGAGGGCAGTACTTCTAACGAATTCAAGACAGAGAAAGGTCCGAGACAAGGAGACCCATTATCCACAACCCTCTTTAACCTAGTTCAGGAAATTATACTAATAGAAAGTGGTATAAAAACCAGCGGTTTAATTTATGGGAATAAACATCAGTGTCTAGCATATGCGGACGACATAGTACTTATGGCAAGATCCAGGAAAGAACTGCTAAGCGTATTTAAGCTACTAGAAGAGAAGGCAAGAGAATATGGTCTAGTGATCAACGAGAAAAAAACAAAATACATGGTAATGAAGGATAATGAAAAAACCGATATAATTATAAATTGTTATGGAAACAAAAGCTACAAAATAGAAAAAGTTGAACAAATCGAACATTTAGGAGTCACTATCACAAATAAAGGAGACGAAGAAAGGGAAATATAAAAAAGGTTAACAAAAGGCAGTAAAGCAGCAGGAATGGTATCACAGATGTTTAACTCAAAAGACATATCACGAACAGCTAAAATAAGAATGTACCAAACAATAATAAGACCGTCAGTTACCTACGCTTGTGAAACCTGGACAATGAACAAAAAAGAGCAGAATAAACTAGAGATATGGGAACGTAAAATGCTCAGAAAGATTCATGGTGGAATAAAAGAAAATGGAATATACAGAAGAAGAACAAACAGAGAATTATCAGATTTGTATAATCACCCAAGTATAACCCATATAATTAAAGCACAGAGAGCGAGATGGATATGACATATAGGTAGAATGGCAGAAGATAGATGGGTAAAACGAGTGCTGAAAGGGGGAGAAGGTGGTAAAAAGAGAAGAGGAAGACCAAAGATGAAATGGTTGGAGGAGGTTAGGAGAGACCTGAGATCAGTGGGAGTAAGGGACTGGCGAGGAATAGAAAAAAATGGAGAGAGAGAGAGTGAAAGATCTCGAAGCCGAAGGCCAGATAGGCCTGTAGTGCTGATATATATATATATATATATATATATATATATATATATATGAAGCAAAATGGTATTCTTGACGGTAGATAAATCAAAAATCTCTCAATATCTTAGATTATATATATATATATTTATATATATATATATATATATATATATATATTGAACCAGATATCTTAGATAATAAGAGAAGTAGTATTATAAAATTAAGTTTGCTAGTATGAAATATATATGAAAATAACATAATTTAAGAAAACAAGTAAAAAGGAAACACTTTTCTTAATTTAAACAACATATCAAATAAAGATATATTAAATAACAGCCAATAACAATATAATAAATAAGGAATTACCTCAATGATAACATAAAATATAGATATTGCCTAACCAATGTAATGATGTAAATAAAGTTGCCTAAGACGAAGAATATTTTCCATAACTTAATCAGCTGTTCATCTGAAATGAAAACAAATATTACTATAGTTAATTCATTATAATCATTAATTTAAGAATAAGAACAAATATAAATATTGAATAGAATATAATCCAATAGATTTCATAGATAAACAAATAATGACATATAGACAAATAACATAAGAGAATTTATATTTATAATTGATATGAATGTAACAAGGATATACTATCAATAATAATATTGAATGTTGTACCATGTAAGTGTATCTAAGTATAACCAATTTTAATGTATTTGTATGTATGAAATTGTTTTGATAAGTGATTGAAGTTTCAATTATCTGATTACAAAAGACAATATCTTATTGGTTAAAAAAGATGACATAACAAACTGTGAATCAATAAATAAACTTTTGAATAGTGATCTGGAAAAGAACAAAAGACTGTTTTGTTTAAAAAAGTTGAAAATCGAGGGGACGCTTTAGGAGAACAGAAGCTGGTGTTAAGAAGCGAGGAGTGTATGTGATAGTGTTCCTAAAAATTTAAAGATATTCCCGGTTTAAGACATTTAAACTTCTAAAGTATTATGAAATATAATATTAATAATACTCACAGTGAATTGTAACAAAGGTTTCGACAAGAATCTGCGAAATTTTCGTTAATTTCGGTTTTTTTGGAGATTCAGTGGAGTGTTCCCATGTCCATCTGTATATAATTTCTATTTTTCTATCCATGTATATAACTCATTTCTTTCCACAGCAATTTGTATGATATATAACTATGATTTATAGATAAATTCTCTTATGTGTTTTAACCATTCAATTGTTTTCATCGTCAACAAACTGTGTTGTATAATATAGATGCTTCTTACGTATCATAATTGTTTGTTTCATGCTAAAGCGCATGACTAGTTTTTCACGCATGCGCATTTATGATATTATTAAAATCAATAAATAGGTACAATATAACCATTGGCGTCGCATATTATTTTATCAAATAAATATTGCATTGATAATTAAATTGATTTCAAATAATGTGTTTTCTTTTTATTTCAACTATTACAACAGTATAAT
This sequence comes from Galeruca laticollis, assembly GCA_963921935.1. Lineage (NCBI taxonomy): Eukaryota > Metazoa > Arthropoda > Insecta > Coleoptera > Chrysomelidae > Galeruca > Galeruca laticollis. The sequence goes on along the minus strand of OY998185.1, from coordinate 55,335,843 downwards.
TTGCCAGGACTCAAAGGGAAAAAGGATTTCATGCTCCCGAATAATCTAATTAAAATAAATTATTAAACAAATATTAGAAACAAACTGAACTAGCCAAACTAAAACAAAAATTCTAAATTATAAACATATACATTTAAATCATCTACAATAAAAGTAAGTATAATATCACATAAATGTTTATAATATATATATATATATATATATATATATATATATATATATATATATATATATGTATATATATATATATATATATATTATCTTTCAAGAATTCCTTACATAGATCTAAATAGCACTCAATACGTCTCAGTACTACTAATAAAGACAATGATTTATCGAAACAATTGTCAATTTTTTAGCATTTTCAATAATTTTTATTATATTGTGAAATTAACTAGAAACCGTCAGTTTCATTTGAAACACTAATATGAGCAGATTCCATGAAGTAAGGGTCGAGACAGTTAATTTCATTAAAAAATGCATGCCTCAATTTGAAACATCGTACAGAAGATAATAATATTTCAAACAAATGCTCTAAAAATATGAGTGTGTAAGGTAAAAAATCGATAGTGTCTTATCCGTTGGAATCACTGAGATATAGGGTATTAAAGTAGAGATGTGGCAACTCGAGGGAAAAAATGTAAGTTAAATTTGAAGTCCCATATCTCGGAAAATAATTGCATTAACTATATAAAAATTTCACGGTTCTGAGAAAAATTTTTTCTGTATCGATAGGAAATACAAATGAGGCTCTGGGATGAATATAATATCCCTAAAGAATAGATTGAAATTTTTGCAAAAATAAAAAAAGTACAAAAATTGTACGAAAGACAATAATGAGAATATCCAGCTCATATCTTAGAGAAGTTCTCTCAAAGTATCCATAAATGAGGAAAATGAATGAGAATTACTGAGATATGGGGCGTTAAAGTTGAGATTTAGTAAATCGAGGAGACAATAACGGTTAATTTTGGGAAATAATAAAGTTGGAAATGTGAAAATTACACGGTTTAAGGAAAATGCAAAAAGTTTCTGAGATGAATGGAACCAAAATTGTAACAATCCAATAAATCTGTTCCTAGTCCGTCCGCGTTTATCAATTGAAATCGTTTCACAATAATTGCGGAGTCGTTCCGATTAACAAATTTTGTTATATATGGACTAAAAGCGAATAAAACATTTTTACAATTAATCGCTTTGATCATTCAAATAAATATTTGTCAGCAGTTCAATTAATTTGGTCGTGATCGACATATGCCTGAATTATTTTATATAAATTCGTAACAAATTAATAGTAAATTAGGTTTTATTTGGTTTTTTTTAACTATAACCGAATAAAATGATTAAATCAAACATATATTTCATCAAATTGATTTTGACATTAATAACCTTCTTCTCATTTAATGAATCCTATTCAAAAAATAATAAATATTTTCTATTTCAAAAATGAACTTTGTCGAAGCATATTATAACCCGAATTTTGACCTCTCAATGGTTTTTATTGTCTTATTAGGGCCGAAACTCTTGATGGATGGCTATACACCGAGCGTGAATGTGTTCTCTCGGCCCTTTGAAAAATTGCCTTTGACTCTGACGGATGTTCTCACCACACTTTCAGAGCTCTTAATATATAGATTTTTTCCTGCTGACGCTGATTAATAATTTGTTGGTTTGTTTTGCGGTTGTTTGTCATCATCAATTCGATATATGGGGATGCCATTTTCCTTTTTCTAAATATTCACGAAGAGTTGTTTGACTGATGTGATTTTCGGTTGCAGCAACTCTATTAGACTCATGAGGGTTTTTAACCGTCGATAAAGAAATTATATTTTTTAGTGTTTTTAAATGAAACTCAAGGTCTCTAGTTAATTCCACAATATAATACAAGTTATTGAAAATTCTAAAAAATTGACAATTGTTTCGATAAATCAATATCATCGTCAGAATGACAGAAGTTACATTTCATTTTATGCCTACCTGATGTTTAGTAGTTATATTTTTGGCTAGACCAAGAAGTAACCTAACTTGTGATTGGCTTAATTTATGTTTATAGAAAAAAAGAAGAAGATGTGATATTACAAATATTGAAGCTTAGATATTATTGGCCCTATGGTGATATCCTGGATATCATTATTCCAATTAAGATCAGTATAACTGTGCAATGATATAGAAAACCAGGAAAACTATATCTGCTGATCTTTACAATTATCACTTAAGAAGACAGTTTATTAGTGGAGAATTCCCTAGATTTAACTGTTCATTGACAACTTCATATTGTGGGTTTCTTAAATGTCTTCTAATTTCCAGTTCTTCAAGGAAATCCAGTTCTTGTTTCTTTTCACAAATATGCAGCACTTCTAGTTCTGTGTTAGGTGTCAATGAATGATTGGTGTCAAGTAGATGTTTTGCGTAGTGAGATTTATCTGGTTGTTTTAATCTGTAAGCTCGTAAGTGCTCACTGTATCGTATTTCAAAATTCCTAAGGGTCTGACCCAAATAGACAGCATTACATTCTGGACATTTGAGTTTATATATACCTGACTTCTTTAATAGTGGTATTTTTGTTTTTACATTTAACAATTTTGTACTAACCTTACTTTCTGTTTTAAAAGAAATTGTTGCATTCGTTGCTGAAGATATTATCTTTGAAATATTATTAGAAATATTTCCTGCATATGTGATGGTTTTATAAGTTTTAATTTCATCAGCTTGTTTAGGATATATTAGTTGTAATGCCACTTTTTTCTCTTTTTTACTAATTAGTTTATTTATCATATCTAATGGATAACCGTTAGATGTTGCTATTTGTCTAATTGTATTAATCTCTCTATCAAAATTACATTTGTTCATAGGAACTGAAAAAGCTCTATGTATCATTGAATTATATGCTGCTAGTCTGTGTGAGACAGGGTGGTTAGAATTGAATGGAATTGTCACATCAGTCTGTGTTGGTTTTCGGTAAATTGAATAATCAAGTACATCATTAACTCTTTGAATTTTTAAATCAAGAAAATTGATTGAGCTATTTTCTTCAATTTCTAATGTAAATTTAATTTTCGGGTGTAAATTATGAGTTTATAGTTATCTTGCAAGATAACTATAAACTCATATCGTTCGATGTAACTAATATGTTTACTAAAATTCCTTCTAAAGAATGTCTAATACTTGTAAGAAAATTACTAGAAGATAAAAATATTAATCCAGGAATAATATCAGATATACTTAATTTATTTGATGTATGCATTAATCAGAATTATTTCACTTTTGACAATAAGATATATATTCAAAATGAAGGTTTACCAATGGGAAGCCCTATATCACCTATTTTAGCAAACATTTTTATGGACAATTTAGAAAGAAAGATCTTTGAAAGTAATATTTCGAAAAATATTTTATTTTGGTATAGATATGTGGATGACATATTAGCTTGTTTTATGGGTAGTGAGCGACAATTAGATGTGTTTTTCAACCACATCAATAATTTACACCCGAAAATTAAATTTACATTAGAAATTGAAGAAAATAGCTCAATCAATTTTCTTGATTTAAAAATTCAAAGAGTTAATGATGTACTTGATTATTCAATTTACCGAAAACCAACACAGACTGATGTGACAATTCCATTCAATTCTAACCACCCTGTCTCACACAGACTAGCAGCATATAATTCAATGATACATAGAGCTTTTTCAGTTCCTATGAACAAATGTAATTTTGATAGAGAGATTAATACAATTAGACAAATAGCAACATCTAACGGTTATCCATTAGATATGATAAATAAACTAATTAGTAAAAAAGAGAAAAAAGTGGCATTACAACTAATATATCCTAAACAAGCTGATGAAATTAAAACTTATAAAACCATCACATATGCAGGAAATATTTCTAATAATATTTCAAAGATAATATCTTCAGCAACGAATGCAACAATTTCTTTTAAAACAGAAAGTAAGGTTAGTACAAAATTGTTAAATGTAAAAACAAAAATACCACTATTAAAGAAGTCAGGTATATATAAACTCAAATGTCCAGAATGTAATGCTGTCTATTTGGGTCAGACCCTTAGGAATTTTGAAATACGATACAGTGAGCACTTACGAGCTTACAGATTAAAACAACCAGATAAATCTCACTACGCAAAACATCTACTTGACACCAATCATTCATTGACACCTAACACAGAACTAGAAGTGCTGCATATTTGTGAAAAGAAACAAGAACTGGATTTCCTTGAAGAACTTGAAATTAGAAGACATTTAAGAAACCCACAATATGAAGTTGTCAATGAACAGTTAAATCTAGGGAATTCTCCACTAATAAACTGTCTTCTTAAGTGATAATTGTAAAGATCAGCAGATATAGTTTTCCTGGTTTTCTATATCATTGCACAGTTATACTGATCTTAATTGGAATAATGATATCCAGGATATCACCATAGGGCCAATAATATCTAAGCTTCAATATTTGTAATATCACATCTTCTTCTTTTTTTCTATAAACATAAATTAAGCCAATCACAAGTTAGGTTACTTCTTGGTCTAGCCAAAAATATAACTACTAAACATCAGGTAGGCATAAAATGAAATGTAACTTCTGTCATTCTGACGATGATATTGATTTATCGAAACAATTGTCAATTTTTTAGAATTTTCAATAACTTGTATTATATTGTGGAATTAACTAGAGACCTTGAGTTTCATTTAAAAACACTAATATGAGCATATTCCACGAAGTAAGGGTCGAGACAGTCAATTTCATTATATTTTTTGTTTGCTGTTTAATAGTAGGGAGTTGGGAGTTCTCATACTTTTCCACTTTTCTCAAATGAATAATTTTAGATACGTGCTATAGGAACTCTGCGTTTAAGTTACAATTTTCCATCTCGGGGAAAAACTTGATTTCATGACAACAAAATGCGAATACGATCCAGATTCAAAATGTATTAAACAAAACTCCTAACACTCTGTCTGTGCATTTAGCAGCGACGAAAAGATAAAATTTAAAATCCCTGTTCCATACAACAATAACGAGTTTAATTCTGTGTAAATAAATGGTTTCGACATTCGAGCAATAAATACTTAAAAGGAGTTGTTTGACTTGAAATTGCAAGTTAATCACTAAAAGGAGAAGCTGAAAAGCGGTTTTGTTAACGGATCCTCGCTGGACTAGAAATATGCAGATTTAAGCATTTTCTTAAAATCCCATTTCGCATTTTACTCGGCTAATTTTGCATCTTGTTTTCTCTAGGTTGTTTGCAGGAATTCATTCCCTTTTATTGGACTTGTTTATTTCCGGGAGTGTATACTAACATTATCACACAGTCTTTGCATGCAAAATAGTACAACTCTCTAAATATTACATATATATATATATATATATATATATATATATATATATGTTATATTCACAAATTCACGTTAAACTTTTTAAAAACAATTTTTATTGAGTTACACAGTTTTATGTTATATAAAAAAGAATTAATAGGTTGAAATTATAATTGTAACTAACTATTTTACATAAAGTCAAAGAATTTATAGAATTTGTTAAATCAACGTCAGCGTTTATTTTCATGGAGAATTCGATGTAGCGTCGCTCCCATGAAAGTGCAGAAATCATTATTTTTCTGTAACATAATATTTGTGTTACTTAATGTGTTTATTTTATAAAAACGCAACGTAGCATCGTTCTCATGAAAATACGGAAATCGTAATCTGATGTTTGACATTGCGTAACATTACTTAAACATAAGCGTTTTTTCGTATATAACATATATATATATATTATCATGTATTTAAAATATTAGAGTAATAACATTTATTTATTTATTAATAATCCTATATTGGGATGCTACTTTATTATGGATCTTATATTTATGAGTATGTATTTATAATTGATTTGATTTTAAATATTTTTTTTAATGATTGTGGGCGCCAGAATTGGTTTAGCTAACCGCTAATTTCCAATTCAAAATTTTATTTAGTAACAAAATTATGAGTTATGTAACTTTATGACACTATACCCCAGGGATGAGATTCGGCACTTGGCGATCGGTAGTAACAAGAAACTGAAAGGTAAGATATCAAAGAAAAGAAAGGAAAAACATAGATAAATAGATTTTAATTGTGAATAGTTGTTTGAATAATGAACATTTTCTGAATCATAATTGTATAATCATATTAATTAAACCTTTGCGTAAGTACGTTTTTCTTTATTTTTATGAATACTATTAAATATGAAACATATCAAATAAATTTCGCTTCCTATACTTATCTCTATATGTTTTTGAAAGCTTCCACAAACCATTCAATCTCTACTCTAATAATTTGTTAATGTTGACGTGACGTTGAGTTATTCTATGGTAATGATAATTCAGTTATTAAATAAAGAATGAAAACCAAGTGTGTTTGTGAGGCAAACTGATGATTTATCGCAATGATTTGGTGAGTATTATTTCCTTTATTATTTCCTTTAATGTAATTTCAATGTTCTATCCCGATCTAGTGGAGATTGAATATCTATATCTAATAATTTTACCAACGAATAAATTTTTACACAATATAACCTAACAAATGAAAATTATGAACGATGTTTTATAGGACAAATATGTTACACACGAAAGGAAAAGTCTATGCTTGGCATCTTCTTGTCTCTGGGATGAAACATTTGGAAGAAATACGATCACCTATGATCATAAAAGCGAAATCTTGATATTAAAATGATGTGACGTGATTTATTTCGCCAGGAGCAACAATTTATTCACGGAAGATACGTGAATGAGCAAACGAAAAGCAGATTAATAAAGGTAAATTGTTCACCTTACCAATTCTCGGCGTTTCACTAACTTTTCACTTTTTATTATGTATTCGATAGAAAGTTTCTGTTATTTTATAGCATCATTGTTTCTAAATACTATGATTAATTCTTTAAACTTAAAATATATCAAATGTTTGAGATTTACAAAAATTTAGAGGAGAGAAATTTTAATGCGTCCTCACATTATTGAATCTACACCGCGTCTCTCCAGCTCTCAATCAACAACTTTTAGTTGTTTTTAATTTTTGTTTCATTTTTCAATTGTTTATAAATAAACATCATTGTTTTCAAATCCAAATATCTGTTTTCTATGTTATTGTAGATAAGTTCACTTTGTTCTTATGCATTCCTAATGTCACTCCGAAATTACACCGTTCGAACTATTAACCGAACGTCATTTTACGATGACATTTTGACCTTGAAGTTTATACCAAAATAATCAATAATTTACATAACATACAGGGTTTCTGAAAAGTGTCTATAGTATATAAATTACAATTATGGAATTTTATTTTGAAATTCATGCAATATTATACCGTGATAATCATTGTTATGTACCAAATTAATGTTTACGTAATTTATTTGTTACGTCTGTGTTTTTTGTCATGAAATATAATTTGAAGAAAAATAATTGCAAACTTAAATAACAATTTTTATATGCAATATTAGTTGTATCTTGTTTGTAAGTGTTTCTTCACATATTTATACTCATATTTAAATTGTTATCTTATGGACTATTATGCAATTTATTGGGTTTATCGTCATCTATTACTAAGATTCACATTAACTTAGTGATATCTCTGTTTTAATTTATCTTGATAGATAATTTTCAGTTTAATATATATATATATATATATATATATATATATATATATATTAAAGTGAAACATATCTACCAGGTTAAAATTAAATCAATTAGCATCATTCAGATAATGTGAATTTAGTAGTAGTAGTAAATATTCAATAGAGGGAAATAATTCATAAAGATATAGTTTAAACATGTCAAGAAATATTTACGAATAGTATATAATTGATAAACTGATTTAAGAGATTACTATTTAATTTAGTAACTTTTTCTCTTTAAAGTATATTTCAAAGTACAGAAAATATAACAACGACAAGTAAATTACGTCAAACATAATTTTATACATAATAATAATGATCACTGTATATAGGATCACATGAATTTTGAAACAAAATTCAACTAGTATAATTTTATATGTGTAAACACTTTCAGAAACCCTGTATATTGCATAAACTTTTCAATTATTTGTATGAAACGTCAAAATCAAAATATCAACGCGGAAACCAACGTTCTGTTAATAGTTCGGGTAGAGTGATTCGGAGTGACTGCAGAAGTGCATAGAAACACAGTGAATTTATCTACAATAACGCAGAAATAGATATTTGGATTTAATAAAAACAATGTTCATTTATCAACAAATAAATAATGGAAAACAAAAAGAAAAAACATTTGAATGTTGTTGATTCTGAGCTTGAGAGACGCCGTGTGAATTAAATAGATGGAGGACGTGTTAAATTTTTTTTCTCGAAATTTTTAAGAAACTTATATAATTTAAACAAAATCATAAAGAAACGTTAACTAAAGTGTTTAGCAGAATCTTGAAAAGTAAACTAACTAAAAATATAATTCGTATATTAATAAATAAGTGAGAAAATTGTGGTAAGATTGAACAATCACCTTATTAATATAATTTCGATGACTATCCATATATCTTGCTATTGATAAGATATTTCTACTGGTGGAATAATTCACATCTCATCATTTCCACATCCTGAGTTTCGCTTATTCACTATTCACTATTCACTATTCCTCGTGTATATATTGAACTTCTCCTATAAAAACATTTACAGATATATTTATTTATATGTTAGAATATATTATTTTTGGTATCAATTTATTAGTTAAATATTAGTCTTAAACATTCAATCTCCACTAATATATCGGACACGAAACACTAAACTCATATTAAACAAGTACTTACCAAAATTCATACAATAAACTATAATAATAATGAATCCTAAACACGTCACATTTTTCTTCATCTTGTAAACTGAATTATATCCACCACAGAATAACACACCACACGACGATCGTATAAGCAATAGCAAGAGTTGGGATTGAAACGTTATGAATGTACATTCAGAACACATAGAATAATGATAATTGAGCGAAATTTACTTGCTGCGTTTGGGGTAAATAATATTTACAACTAATGAAAATCGTTTATGCGAAGATTTTCGCTAACAATATTCCATTGAATCTAATATGTATTACTAATTCATTATTTGATGAAAAATTTCGTTATTTCACTATCTATATTTAATTAAAATCGTTTGTCTATGTTCGTCTTGCGTTTCTTTGATATCTTACCTATAGTTTCCTGTTACTGACAATCGTCAAGTGCCGAATCCCATTCCTGAGATATAGTAACGACAAGATAAAACAAATCTACAATAATTTTTAACTTATATAGTATTTTGAATTGGAACTCGTGGTAAGCGAACCAATTCTGACGCCCATAAACAATTCAATCAATAAACAATAATTAATAAATTAATAAGCAATAAACATAAATAAATCTTAAATTATAAAATATATGATAAAATGGCATCCCAACGTAGAGGCATTAATTAAATAAAATAATTAAATTAAGCACTATTAAAATATATTCCAATATATATATATATATATATATATATATATATATATATATATATATATATATATATATGTATAACACTTATAAAAAGTTACTAAAAGATAAAAATATTAATCCAGGAATAATATTAGATATATTTTATGTATGTATTAATTTAATCAGAATTATTTCACTGTTAAGAATAAGTTATACAAATTCAAAATGAAAGTTTACCATTTTAATGGGCAGTTTATAAAGAAAAATCTTTGAATGTAACATTTCAAAAAAATATTTTACTTTCGTATAGATATTAGTTTGTTTCATAGGTTGTGAACGATATTTGGATATATTTTTCAATCATGTTGATAATTTTACACCCAAAAATTACATTTATAATATAAGTTGAAAAAAAAACTCAATCGATTTTCTTGATTTAAAAATTCAAAGTGTTCATAATGTACTTGTTTATTCAATTCACAGAAAACCAACACACTGATGTGACTATACCATATAATTCCAATCATCCCATGTCACATAAATTAACAGCATATAATTCAATCAAATATTAAGCATTTTTAGTTCCTATGAACAAATACAATTTTGAAGGAGAAATTAGTACAATTAAACAAATAGGCAGGCGCAATGGTTATCCATTCCATGTAATAAATAAATTACTTAATAAAGAAATACGAAATTATAAAAACATCACATATGCTGGTAATATTGCTAATAATATTCAACAGTAAGTACACTTTCCTTTAAAACAGAAACGTAATGTAAGTGCAAAATTGTTAAAAGCTAAAACAAAAATATCTCCATTAAAAAATTCTGATATAAAACAGGGTGCTCATTTCAGGACTTCCCACCCTAATTTTCTCGAAATGTGTGGGACAACTTTTTATCATAAAGGCAACGCGCCCCCTTTCGCCCCCCCGCCAGGGAGAGTTTCCAACTTCAAAATCTTAAATAGGAAGGGGTATCGAGTTATACCTCATTTTAAAGGTCATTTTAATTTCTACACGTCGGTTTTTTTTTAATTGATCGATTCGTTGTCGAGATATTTAGGAAAATCTATTTGCTGCTCCGTACCATTAAAATAAAAACTGCAACTGTTTATTCTCATTCCTTTTATTAAAACTAAATTACAATATTCTACACAGATTTTCAATTTAATAATTGCTCAAAATGTTGCCCATTGTTGGTCAAACAATGGTATAACCGCTGTTCAAATTCGTGACGCACATTTTCAAACACTTCTGTTCGAATTGCTCGACATTCTGCAGTAATCCTTTGTCGAAGGTCTCCTATATTTAGTGACGGGGGTGTGTAAACAACTGATTTTAAATGTCCCCATAGAAAAAGTCACATGGTGCTAGATCTGGGGACCTAGCTGGCCACTCTATAGGTCCTCTTCGCCCTATCCATTTACCGGGAAATACATTGTTTAACCATTGACGGACCGGAAGCACATCTTGTTGAAAATATAACTCATTTTCGTCAAGGAAGTTGTTGCCATCTCTATCCAGTTGATTTTCAATTGCTTCGGTAATTAACGTATTGATCGTATTTTCTAGCATATTCAAGTACATCTCACCATTTAGGTTTCCATTTATAAACAATGGACCAATTACTTGATTTCCTAGTATACCGGCCCATACATTAATTTCTTGGGGATGCTGGTTATGCCCTTCGGCAAATACATGGTCATTTTCATTGCTCCAATATCTGCAATTATGTTTGTTGACAAAACCATTTAAATAAAAAGTACACTCATCAGTTAAGCAGATATTTTTTAAAAATTCGTTATTGTTATTAATAATTGTAGTCATTTGTTCACAAAACTCAATTCTTCTGTCAAAATCGTCTTCACTTAACTCTTGACATACTTTCATTTTATAGGAATGTAATTTATTAATTTTTGTAATTTTGTGGACAGAGCCTAAGGAAATTCTAGTTGCACTTCAATTTGAGTGGCTTCATTCGAAACTCTTGGCTGATCATGTTTTAAATTTGCAACATATCCTGTTTGAGTAAATTTGGCGATTAGATTTAGGACATACCTATGAGAGGTGTTCTTATCTGGGTGCCTTCCGTTAAATATTGCAGTAGTTCGTCGAGCACATTGATTTTCGGCGCCGTAAATTAACACTATTTCAACTTTTTCAGCTAAAGTGTAAACCATTTTTAATAAATTGCTTTTTTACACAACTGGTAAGTATGGTAAATAATTCAATAGGTATCATGTCTTTTATTTTCTCTATCAAAAACATCTTTTTGCATTTTTTTATACAAAAAAGTTGAAAGGAATAACAAAACAAACAATTGCAGTTTTTATTTTGATAGTACGAAGCAGCAAACAGATTTTCCTAAATATTTCGACAACGAATCGATCAATTAAAAAAAACGAAAGCCGACGTATAGAGATTAAAAAGACCTTTAAAATGAGGTATAACTCGATACCCCTTCCCATTCAAGATTTTGAAGATGGCAACTCCCCCTGGCGGGGGGTGAAAGGGGGCGCGTTGCCTTTATGATAAAAAGTTGTCCCCTTCGATATATTTGTTGACGTGTACCAGGATTTTTTTTAAAATATACATATTTCGAGAAAATTAGGCTGTGAAGTTCTGAAATGAACACCCTGTATATAAACTTAAATGTCCAGAATGTAAAGCTGTTTGTATAGGTCTAGCATTTAGAAATTTTGAAATTAGACACAATGAACACTCACGAACATACAGATTAAAACAACCAAAGAAATCCTATCACGCAAAACATATACTTGACAGCAAATATTTATTAACACCAACACAGAACAACACATTCGGGATAAGAAACAAGAACTAAATTTCCTTCAAAGATTAGAAATAGGAAACCTGAGAGACCCAAACAAATTTTGCGGTAAAAACCAGAAAACTACGTGAATTTGGTAATGGATTTCGAAACAACGTTTTCGATGTCCTTTTGAAAGTATATACATTTTAGATGTATATGTTATAGTAGCCACTACCGATATTAAAAACATTGTTTGCTCGCATTAGGCCAAAAGTTCTCATTAAGTTGAAGAATCACGCTCGTTGTACATGGCGGAGTTGCCTGACTTATTTGCTGAATAATTCTTGAACAACTTGTAGTAAAGTAATTACTGTACGGGAATTTTACCTGAGAAAACGAACTAACGGAAGTTTTGGATTCGTTTTGCAATTAAATGATCGAGTTACGCTAGAACTACATAGTTAGTTGGGAGTATTTATAATTAATCAATATAAAATAATTAATGATTTATATTAATGTCACTTTTTTCATGAAAAATAACTTCATCACTTCCCACAACTTCAAAGTTTGCCATGGAAGATGACGCATCATCTGTACACTTCACTATTAGCTTAAGCCATCATTAATCCTTTTTAAAAGAAATATCAACGGCTATATCTCTCAGCCCAATATCCCACAGGTTATTGAGTGTTTATATAGGCTGTTCAGAAATGTTTACGTCAGTATATGACAACTAACGATAGACGAAACAATGTGGACATACTTTTTACAGTTATATGACTTCATTTTTAACAATAAAACGTATTAACTGACCAAAATCACAATAAAACTAGTTTAAAATACCATTTTGATTTTGTGTATGTTAGATGAATATTATTATTATTATTTTAGGAATTCACAGGGTCTCTGTTCCATGGATTTCTTCTTTATACGGGCGGGCCAAGTATAAAGGAAGTCTATTGTGCTCTAAGAAACGAGCGGACTATATTGCATGTGTGCAAAATGACGCTTTTTTGTATTTGATTGTGTGTATTTTCAGGTATGTCGAGTTCTGTCAGATGTTCTGCGAATTTTTTGTGGGTGATACCAGTAGCAGACATAATCAACGGGATAATGGTCACCGGGTTTTGCTTCCAAATTCTCTTCAGTTCTATTGCGAGGGGGGTGTATTTTTGTATTTTTTCCGAACATTTGTTTGTTATATTGTGATCGGTAGGGATGGAAACGTCTATGAGGTATGTGTGTTTGTTTTTCTTGTCAGTAAATGTGTTGTCGGGCCTGTTGCATGCTAATGTTTTGTCTGATTGTATCGTTTTGTTCCAGTATATTTTGTATTCCTGGTTTTCCAGTATTTCGGATGGCGTGTACTGGTAGTGAGGTACGGTTTTGTTTATTAGTGAAAGTTAATATGCTATTTGCTGGTGGATGATTTTTGCGACTGTGTTGTGTCGGTCGAGGTATTTGGTTGGTGCAAGACTCTTGCAGCCGTTAGTTATATGCTGTCAGAATGGCATCTACTACATTTGTCATTTGTAACTGAGGGGTCTTTTAATATGTTTTCGTTTTTATTACTTTATTTTGAATTGCATGCATGAACCCTTCCGTTCCGGGCAAGAGGTCACCCTTCAGGAGCCATTTATGTGTTAGTCCGTTATCTATGTCTACACCTTGTGTCTGATTGAAGTATCGTCCGTGTAGTTCTTTTCTTGCCCATCTTTGTATTTTCTCTATGTATGTGGTTTTCTTGTCCTTCAGTGAAAGGTCGGTATTGTGTAGGTTTAGTGGAGTGTAGTTAATGTCGGCGTTTACTATTGCTAGGTGAAGTTCGCTTTCGGACTTTTTGTCATGAAAGTATTTTCTTAGGTTTGAGATTTGGGTGTCGTGTAGTTGTTGGATGTCAAGAACTCCTCTCCCACCATCTGCTCGAGGTGAAGTAATTCTTTCTATGCAAGCGTTAGTGTGGTGCATATGATGTTTTCTCAGTAGTGTTCTGGTCTGTCTGTTGATATTTTCGAGATCTGTCGGTGTCCACTTGAGAATTGTAACGAAATAGTACTACTCTACTTTGTATTATTAGAAATTCAAGTGTTATAACCTGTATACCTCTAATTAAATCTAGACCCTTATTTTTACACTCTGTCACCAATCTAATAATCGCTGTCACCAGTCTAATAATCGCTGTCACCAGTTGTAATGTAATCTTTAATTCCAGATATGTAAGATATCTTGTTCAAAATACCAAAAGAGCATCCCTACCTTTTCCTTGGTCACTCTGTATTGATCTCGTCCTTCGATTCCACCAAATTCTGCCTCCAGTGCGCGGCTGAGCGTGTAAGGCAATCCAGTCCGATTGGTTTTTGCTAGGTTCGGCTGGTCTTAAAACGGATGAATCTTCCTTTGCCAGGACAGGGTTTGTCCTCCTCGTCTCGGTCACACGTCCACGATTGTTACACTTCCAGAAGGGGAAATTTTGGAGTAGGGGTTATAGGAAAAATAATGTAGAACCTCCACGTCATACAAAAAATATATATAATAAAATAATCTCTCAAAATCCTCATATACAGCTATACATATGTATAGTTAAACCTAAACTACAATCCCGTATGACCAAATTAATCCCAATTCCCTGGTATAACTCTACCTATACATATATTTATTTATAATTGGTTTATTATTAAACCTGCCCCTGTATATCCTACAATTATAAAAAAAATCAAATTTATGAACAGAGTTCTCGTTTGTTCGGTGGTGCGGCAAAACTAGCCCTCTTATCGGCTTGGTCTTTTTATTAAAAAAACTGCGTGAAAGGCGTATGTTTTATTATATTCGTTTCTCAATCCTTCTATTCTTCGGTGTCGAGAAAAATAAATAATTATTACGTGTAAATACCTTTATATGCAACAATGATTCATTTTACGTCGTTCAGGTCGTCATTCACCTTCAGGAAACGAAAGTGAAATTTTTTGTTCTATAAAGAAAAATTCTGATGAGCTAAGGAAAACAATTGAAATTATTTATCGACACTGGCGTTAGAAGTTGCGAAATTCCTCAGTAATATAATAACCTACGATAAATGTATGCATTTACACTGGCAAAATAAGAAAGAGTTTTAATTTATAATTTACGGCTGAACAAAAGACTGATAACAATATTTCTCTATAATAAATTTGACTTATCAGCGCAATTTCGCTGAAACCCGCGAAAATATGAAAAACATACGCACCGGCCTTTGTGTTACCAAATACCAAAATAAACCTCGCCTAACTTTCTATCTCTTTCCTGCCTTCGAGGTGGAAGAGAATATGTGGCCCAACAAATGATAACTCCTGCTTAACAAAATGAAACCTAACTTGTGTCAAGTTGGCGAACTCGGCAAAATCTTAATTATTCCAGTACACACGGTAAATTATATATTTGTCAGGACGAAAAACGTAATCTGAGAGTGAACAGCTATGTCCCGTCTCTTTGAAAAAATCAACAATCAACAAAAAAAAATCTAATAATTATATTTGCTATCGCTACACCTTGTATATAGCAATTGACCTATACACCCAAGTTCAAAATCCAACTCGATCAATAACGAGTAAATATATTCACTAGTAAAATTTATCCCAATCTGAATTTAATTCAAAAACTTACTGCTTGTCAAACGTCCTCCGTCTCGCCGGGAATTTTCTTGATTTTTTTCTATCTGCTGGTTTACCGCGAGTCGTGCCAATAAACGGAATCGTGATATGTCGAAAGGCAATTTAGCGTAGAGGGTAAGTCTACCGTTTGTGTATCGGAAAAGGAGACAGTTTTCACCGTCAAGGAATAATCTCAGTATCCCTATCACCTCCTAACACAACGGAGAGAATTTTTACCACTCGTACCACTAACACTAAAAAAAAACACTAGTACCGTTTACCGTGGCAGGGGAAAAACCTTTCCCTTCGCGTGTTCGCCCCCGGTACACACTGCCCTCCTGGTCTGTGTACACTCGTTTTTTGTTTTCCCCCGACTTCGGTTTTGGGGTTTTCGTCGAGTTGCAAAAAAACAGCTTTTTGTTTTTTGAATCGTGCTAGTTTTTGTTATCGAAATAATTGTATTCAAAACAATTATTTCGCTTTGACCCAGTAAGATGTTTTTTGTTTCTCTATTCTGTTTTGGCTTCGTATTGTTTTATTAAACATAATGTGTGTCGCGCTCCAGTTATTATTATGATGTAAAATAAAATATGTTTTACCGTGTGTTCTGAAATTTTCTACCATAAAATTATCTTTTAGGTATTCGTATTTATTACAGAATTGCGAATGAGTAAGTGAGCGTTGGTATGGCATATGTGTTTATGGCTTTCGTAAGGTTTTTGGCTGCCAGTTTACTTTTTAGTAATTGTATATTTTTGTATGAAACTTTTTTTGAGTTCAGTATGGTTGAGTTTGATTGTTTGTTCGATGCCAAGATATTTGTTTGTGTCGTTTTCATCCATGTGCTCTATTATGCCTTCTGTAGTTCTGATGCCCTCGCTGTTTGTCCACTTGCCACGCTCTATGCTGTTAATTTTGCATTTATTTAAACCGAATTCCATTTTTATGTCGTTGGACATGGTTTCTGTTATTTTAATAAGGGAGTTCATTTGTGTTCTTGTCGAGCTGAATAGTTTGATGTCGTCCATGTAGAAAAGGTGATTGATTTTATAATTGTTGTTCCTGTTGAATTTGATGGTGAATTCTTGTTTTGTTTTAGAGAGGGCCTGAGATATAACATTGAGACTCATGCAGAACCATAGGGCACTCAATGTATACCTTGAAGTATTCCTCGTTTAATGGGCATCTTGTCAGTCGTGAATTGTGTATTTTCTGTTTGCACATGTATGTTGGTGCACCACCTTTTTATTATGATTGGAGGAAATTAATAATGTTAGTGTTTTAGATTCTGAGTACATGTGTTATCCAGCTATGTGGTACGTTATCGTATGCTTTTTTGTAATCTATGTACGCGACGAAAAGATTGCGGACTTTTTTAAGTGCTTGTTGGTGGATTACTGCATCTATTGACTTGACTGTTCTTTTTGCATACGTTCTGTTCTTCTGTGAGTATGTTGTACTTGTCTAGGTGGTCCTGCATATGTTGTGCGATGGTTGATGTGATGATCTTGTATAATGTTAGTAGACATGTGATTGGTCTGTAGTTGGCTGGGTGTTATTGTTCTTAGGTTTGATGTATGTGATACCTTGTGTTAAAAAGTTTTGAGGGATTGTGGACGATGTGTGTTATAAGTTCTGCAAGTCTGTCAAGCGTCGCAGTGAATATTTTAAGCCAGAAGCTTTGTATTCCGTCAGGGCCGGGGGCCTTCCAATTATGTGTTTTATTGTCCAATGGAGATAGTGATATTGTTTTGTGTGTCCAGGTGTTCATATTCTTGTTGGATTTCTGTGATTCAAGTGGCATCTGAGTTGTGTTCAACAGGGTTTGACCATATTGATTTCCAGAAATTGGTGATATCTTCTTCTGATGGTGTTGGGTAGTTTTTATTATTGTTTTCATTATTGAGTTGTGCATAAAATTTCTTTTCATTTTACCTGAATGTATTGTTTTGTGTCTTTCGAAGGTTACATGTCTTGTAACGTTTTAGTCGCCCGGCGTAGACTGCTAGACGTTGTTTGAGGTTGTCGAGAAGTGATATAAGTTGTTGTTGGCTAAGTTGTGCTAAATTTATGTTTGACTTTTGAAGTTTGTCAATTGTTCTTGTGGATCTGTTGCCATTTAAGTATTGGGTAAGTAGTCGTAATGTTTTTCTGAGTGTGGTTACTTCTTGTTCTATTCTACGTTGCCAGTTCGGTATGTTTTGTTTTATCTTGTTTTTTGTGTAGTTGATTGGTATTTTTTGTTCATTTATTAAGGTCAATGTTACTATTGCTGCTATTATTATTATTATTATTATTATTATTATTATTATTATAATTATTAGTAAAGGGGCTCTGTGATCTCAGTAAATTGGTACTGGTTCTTCTCTGGTTCCACTGGAGAGGCAATTCAGCCTAACCCAATGGGGTAAAAAACTTTCTGACGATATGTGTTGTTTGTAGTATGACCGTTCTTGAAATACCGGTGATAACGTTTGAAGGGATTTCAAGTTTCTGGAGATATTTTACGAAGCTTCTTGATACCATTCATTCGGCAGAGATAACAACTAGGACTATGTCAATCTTTTCAGTCTTCCAAATATGTTTTATTTCCAGCGCTAGATTCTCATATTTACTCCTCTTTTCATTTTCTGTATTCAAAACATTGTGGGACAATGGGATTGCTATGTCTATTATTGTGGCCTCTCTTTTTCTTTTATGAATGATTACTACGTCTGGTCTATTGTAGTCTACTGTCCTGTCTGTTATCATAGGCGTATCCCAGTAG
This sequence comes from Galeruca laticollis, assembly GCA_963921935.1. Lineage (NCBI taxonomy): Eukaryota > Metazoa > Arthropoda > Insecta > Coleoptera > Chrysomelidae > Galeruca > Galeruca laticollis. The sequence goes on along the minus strand of OY998185.1, from coordinate 55,317,199 downwards.
AGAAGTACATTTTCGTCTTCGAGTATACTACTTGGGTTGTATTTATAGTGGGGTATTCTTTTCTTTAGTAGTCCTGTCTTCAATCCTATTTCATGATGGATTATTTTTGCAACTTGATTGTGTCTGTTTAAGTAGGCTGTTTGTGCAAGGTGGGAACATCCTGCTATTATAAGTTCGATCGATTCACCTGGTTGATTACATTTGCGACACTTGTCTTCTATATTTTGCTTCAGGATATGTTTTTCGTGATTTTTAGTTTTGATGACGTTATCTTGTATGGCGAAGATGAAACCTTCTGTTTCTGGATATAAGGCGCCATTCTGTAGCCAGTTGAGGGACTTATTTATATCAATCTCAGGTTTCGTAAGTTGGTTCGGGTATTTTCCATCTAGTGTTTTTGTTTTCCACTGGGTTTCTAAGTCTGCTTTAGGTCTTGGTTGGTAATCCTGGTCATTAAGCCGGAGTTGGGTGTAATTATCATCTGCTTTTGTGATAGCTTTTAGTATCTCATTATTTGATTTATTAAAGTAATATCTCATGTTCTTCTCTTGGTTCTTACAGAGGTTAAAGATATTGATCAACCCTTTGCCCCCTTTCTTCCTGGCCATGTACAGCCGCTCTACTGCCGTGTTAGGGTGTAAGCATCTGAATTTGTTTAGAAGTGTTCGTGTCATTCTGTCCAGGTTTTCTAGGTCGGTATTGGACCATTGAATTACACCAAAATAGTACGTTAATATTGGAATGGCCCACATGTTTATTGCTGTTATAAGGTTTTTTCCGGACAATTTGGTATTAAGCAGTTTGTTGACTCTTTTTCTATAAGCATCGTTCAGATCTTTCTTGATTGCTGTGTGATTGATTTTGTTGTTTTCCATGACCCCGAGGTACTTGTATAATTCTTCTGGTTCGAGGACCTCAATCTCTTGTGGGTTTTTCGTGCTGATTTTGTTGATCACTCTTCCTTTTTCTATGCAGATCTTCGCACATTTGTCCAGGCCAAACTGCATATGGATACTACTGCTGAACTGGGCCGTGACGTCGACCAAATGCGTTAACTGATTTGGTGTTTCCGCGAAAAGTTTGAGGTCATCCATGTATAAGAGGTGTGAGATGCGAGTGTTGGAGTCTTGGATGCTGAGTCTATATCCACAGTCAGATCCTTTTAAGAGGCGAGATAGAGGATTGATGGCGAGACAGAACCATAATGGAAATAGGGCGTCCCTTTGATATATGCCTCTGTTGATTGTAATTTTGCCAAGGTTAGTGGATTTCATCCAAAGAGTAGTTCTCCATCGATTCATACAAAGTTTCATAGCAATTTGGATTCGAGGGTCGATCTTATACATGTTCAGGACTTTTAATAACCATATTATTATTATTATTATTACTATTATTATTATTATTATTATTATTATTATTATTAATATTATTATTATTATTATTATTATTATTATTATTATTATTATTATTACTATTATAAGAGCAGCTATGTTGGCAACATCCGATTTCTTGGAATTATTGTTGACAAAAGAGCACATACTACATGTTTAAAAAATCATGCCAAAACGATATAAACCTTATGAAAACACTATTAAGCAAATTAAGGGGATCTGACAATATCTAATAATGCACATATATAATAATAATAAAATTGATTCAACATGTAAATTCACAATTACAAAATATATACATACAAAAAAATCTCATAAAATTTAAAAAAACAACAAGAGGACAAGCCCTTCAGAATCCTGTTTCGCACAAATATGTTGGGAACGAAAGAAGAATATTCAGAGTCATTTTGGCAAGCATTGGATAGTGATCACGAATTCTGCACCAAAAATCGTTGAGAGGCGTCCTTTTGAACAGTGACTCCATACTGGTATGTGACGATATTTCTAAAAGAAATTCATATATCTCGTTTGACATACTTTCAGGCTTTTGCAAGTTGGGTAAAAAGGATTATGAATCCATGAATTCAGTTTCCTTCCTGTTTTCTGTTCTTCGGCAAAATACTTCTCAAAAGAGGCGCGCATCTAAGTGAAATATTGGACCAATTCTTCAAATAAATCATCTTGAAAGATTTCTGAGTCGTTACCGCTAACAAACTCATTGAGTGACGTGAAACTTTTTATTTCTCTTTTACCAACGCAAATAATCCAAAAATCTTATTTTTTTTAAGGCAGTTATTTTGTAACAGTTCTGGAACACTGTTGTCAGTTTACCTTGCAATGATAAATTTAATTCGTTTAGTTTTTGAAAGATATTCATCATAAAAGACAATCGTAACAACCAAGTTTCATCATACAAACGATAATTCAAATTAAAAGAAGTATCTGAAAGAAACATTTGTAACTCGCCTCTAAGTTCAAATAACATTGTTGAAGTTTTACCCCGAGACAGCCATCGCACTTCTGTATGGAGCAGCAGTGTTTTATGTTTGCTGCCATAATATTCATACAATAATGGGAACAGTCATGATTAGATAAAATTAATTATTTTTACCGCTTCGTCCATTACTAATTTTAAATTTGACGGCATTTGCTTAATCGCAATTGCTTGTTTATGCAGGATACAATGGCTGGAACTATAATTAGGCGCTTTATTTTTTATTAGTGACACTGCTCCTGCTGTTTCACCCGTCATCGCCTTGGCCTCATCTGTACAAATGACAATCGAATTGTTCGAACTGAGATAAGTTTCTTCAAAAAATATATTTGTTTTATTCAAAATTTATTCTCCGGTAGTGTTTGTAAGCAGCGATGAACACATAAGAATGTCTTCTTCAAAAGAACTTTCATATGGTTATCTTACTATAACCAACAAGATTGCCACACTAGCGACATCAGTCGACTCATCCATTTGCAAGACGAATCGTGTTTTTTGTAGACGTGTAACTAGTTCTTGTTTGAAATAGCTTGCTAGATCATGAATTCACAGTGAAACAGAATTGTTTGATAGCGGCACAATAGAAAGATGTTTTGCAGATTTTTCATCAAGCACACATTTTATTATGTGTTACACACATGGCTTTATCAAATTCTCAGCGGCAGTGTGTGCTTCACCTGCTTGTGCAATGCGATAGCTAACTGAATATGATGCCTACGTGGCCTTTTCATTGATAGTTTGGGTTATAAGCATCATAGTTTTTAGACTTTCCAATAATTGTTCTTTTTTACGTACAAAAAATTTTTATTCTTGTCTTTAGACTTGGGGTGTACAGTTTCCAAATGTCGGCGCAGCTTGGCAGGTGCCATGGAACTATTAGGAAGCAGTTTACTACATAACATGCAGAGAGGTGAACCGTTGGATTCAACATATCCGAAACTGATATACGATTCATCATACTTCCTTTTTTTCGCCTTTGAAATAGTGGAGCTTGACATAGTTGCATCATCGTTTGGATCAGTAATGGCTGAACTAGATTATCGTTAAATATGTGGGGAGGTATTGTTGGTGAATATGTAGTAGGACCATATTTTTTGAGGAACATTTAAATGCTGAGATGTATTTAGATTTTCTAGTAAACCATTTACCTCTTTCATTGGAAGAAGTCTCACTTCGTGTATGTCAAAGGATGTAGTTTTTGCTTGATGGTGCGCCTGCTTACGATGATCAGTTAATTCGCAGTGAACTGAATGAACGATTTCTTGGAAGGACAACAAGGGATGCCATGATGGATTGAATTTTGGAATGTTAGTGTAGAAATGTTTCATAATGTGAGTACTTATTTTAATTATCGCTTTTAAGTTTGTTTTTTATTGTTTCGTTCCTGAAATTTATTTGTAATATACTCGTTTTTATTTGTATTTGTTATTAAAACTTTATAGTACCAAAGTCACTTTTTGACCAATAAATAATGGCCAACTCACAATAAATTGTAAAATGATTAGATAGGTGGTACATTGATCAATGTTTTGCATAGAAAAATCAAAATATCTCAAGAACTAATAATTTTAGGTATAGGAAATGCTTCATAACAAAAGAAATATATTGGTAATTCTTTTCGATACTCACATAAAATACAGTGATTCTTTTGAAAAAACTAAGAAAACAATGTATTCGTATTTTGATTCACCCTATATCAGATTCAATGAATATTAACAAAAAAAATTATTTTCCAGAATGTTGACTACTACTCGAATGCTTCTGTCGCAACAGATCTTCATTCCTGATTTTCTTTTTCATTGTATTGAACTTGTTACGATTTTTATGGAAAATAGGTTATAACTTTTGAAATACCCCGTAGAACATATCATAACCCTATATTGTTGTAATGGGTAATTCAAGCAGATTTCAAATATAGAGTGAAATGCAGGGTGTTTTATTTAAGAAAATATAACGTTGATATGGTACACCATTCTGTAACACCCTGTTATATTGCAGTGATTGCTATAATCCTTCAAATTTATATCACAAAGGACATACGAGATTCCGAACATTATCACACTAAACAATCACCCTATATTATGCATCATTTTATTCAATAAATTGTCATATGTCACTACAATTGTTTACAGGTATCACCACATTTGTAAAAGAGTATCTTTGTGTCGTTGTAGGATAGATATAGAGACAAAAACTACTGCAAGGAAATGAATAAAATCAAACTACGACGTCTCAAATCTTCCCTCTTTGAATTATACAACAAAAAGGGCTTACGAACCGGGATAATCTCTAAAAACGCACATGAGTGTGTGTCGCTGTCTTATGCTAATACATTTCTCTCATCATCTCATTGGCGGCGATATAGGAATTCCAGATGTTTTTGGTAAATTTTTAAGAAATTTCGGTTTTTTAGCACTATACACCCTCCAAAGAGTAATACAAGTGACCACTTTTATAATTGGATATTAATAAGGGCATCTCACAAATGAACTATATCAAATTTGAGCTGAACTCGTACAACGAGTCCTATAAATCCAGATATATTCCATTTTTGGTCATTTTTGAAGAAATTCTGGTTTGTTAGCACGATGCAGCCTCCGGAATGTCTTAAAGTCTACAAGTGGCCAATGTCATGATTGGATATTGTTCAAGTCATCTCACAGACGAGCCCTACTGATTTTCACCTCGGCAGAGCCAGTATATCAGCTCCTTTAATCCAGATATACTACATTTCAATGTGTTATTTGAGAAACCTCGTAAGTCCATATTTTAGCCAAAGTGACATTTGAGTATTTTTAGAATTTTAAATTGTAGAGGCATCAATCCACAGAGAAATGCCTCTTTTGTCATAGAAGTAATGTTATAAATAAATATGTGCGTATGAGAAACCACATAGTCCTGATGTTACTGTGTTTCTCAAATTAACTGTTCGAACCAGCCACGCTGTTGCTTCTGCCGAGACTGTCAAGCATAAGTCAGTCAGTATTGAGTAATATAATCGTAAATAAAGCTACTTGCGTTGATTATTGTTTATAAATAATTTATAATAGTGTAATAAGTACGACTATGGATAGAAGAAAAGAAAATAATCTACTATTTTAATAAATACGTAAACACTATGTGAATACATATTTCAAAGTTTAAAACCAAATTTCGCGACAGCGTGACCTATATTCTCTTTCAAGAGCGCGTACTATCCATAAGAATGTCAACAATCAAGTTCTATTGTTTGAATATTCTGTTATTAACTCTAATGAAGTATGCATTAATAAGAATACAATGTAAATATACAAATGAATTTTGCAGAAAAAACCAAATAAGACATTTGTTCACAATGAAAATATACAATTTAAAAACTAATAAAAAAAAATTAATAAACTTAAAATTGGGACTTTGTGTCATCTTGTTCATAGAAGAGAACATATCGCACCCTTGCTTCAAAAGTGACACAACTCAAAATTCACATTTTTCGAGTTAACGCCATGAATGAGATTACTAAACACTCCTACGTCGATCATCAAAAGTGTTTCAACTTAGCTTACAAAGGTGTGGGCTAGATGGCGCTTGTGTCATTTTTGAAGTTTCTAAACTGGAAATATTATATCCAACAAAAGTGACACAATCGTTAGTTGTGCTCTGAACTTGAAGAAGAGCGATTGCTTCTCGAAGATCAAAACCGCATTATTTTGAGTTGTGTCGTTTTTAAAGATCGAAACTAAAAACCTACATTGAAAGAATTTGAGTTGATACAGTTTTGTAGACTGATATTTGCAGACGACAGTGGATTGATTTGAATTGTGTCATTTAAGAAAATTGAGGTAAGTGACTCTGTTATTTATATTTTAAGTTGCGTCACTTTTGACGAATTATTTGTTTGGGAAGTATCATTAAGCTAAGCTTGGGATTTTCCGCCGCGGCGGTTATGCTTTGTTGTTTTTACATCGGATTATTTTGATTTTTCTAGAAACGATGGATCAATCACAAGGAAGGACCGCTAATATTTTAAAACTGGCAGCTGAAAAATTGAAAGTGCGTGAATGCTATACCACGATATCTAAATATTCAGACAATAAAGAAATCGTAGGTTTTGAAAAATTATCTTCAATCGTCAGTGACCTACAACGTAGTGCCGTCGCTGAAAATGCCACAAAAGATAAGGAAACCTCAGAGTTTGCCATTCCATCACCAAATCAAATTTTGGTTGAGAACTTGATTGAAAACAGCAGTATTAACAAAACCTTAAGTGTCAATGTGTCGTGTAATTCTGAGCGCCCGACTCTCCTACGTTTTAAAAAACTCGGTAAAAACAACTATTACATCTCACCTAAACACAGTGGTGAAAGCGTCATAGACGATTCAGATGCTGATCCACATTACAGTAAGAGTCCTAGCAGTTCCTCTGACAGTGGAGTGGAACCCGTTGAGGATGAAAATTTAGTTGAGGAAGAAGACGGTACAGTTCAGCATGAAAATTTAGCAGATGAAGAAGGGCCAAAGAGTAAAAGAAGAAAAGCAAACCCCGACAAGTGGAATGTTAAGAAAAGTAAATATCGAAGGAATTGTGGGAAGGCTTACGTATCCTCTTCAAAAACTAAAAAATAATTCCCAGCAAGAAGATTACGTCCTCCTTGTAGGGATAAGTGCAGATTGAAGTGCAGCGCAAAAATAGACGAGACAGCCAGAGAAAACCTGTTTTCTAGTTACTGGAAACTAGGAGATGTACAACGGCAAAGAGAATTCATAGTTGCCCACGCTGAATCTATAAAACCAAGTACGCAAGATTTTCGAAGCATGAACTCGGCTTTCTATTTTACCATAAACGGTAATCGTATTAGAGTATGCAAGACATTTTTTAAGGCGACTCTGGATGTAAATGATCGACAGATTAGAACAGCTTTAATGAAGAAAACTGAAAGTGGCTTCTTGGACAATGACCAAAGGGCAAGACATGGAAACCAGCCTAAGGTTGATCCTGGAATCAAAGATGGTGTAAGAAATTTTATCAATGCTATACCGAGAATAGAATCACATTATTTAAGGGTTCAAACCACCCGTGAATATATTGAGGGTAGTAAAAGTTTAGCTGATCTGTACCGTGACTATAAAGAAGATTGTGAAACGCGGCAGCTTCCTTCTGCGAATTCCGTGATGTTTAATCGCATATTCAATGGTGAGTTTAACATCTCTTTTTTTTCACCAAAAAAGGATCAGTGCGATGTCTATGAATCCTTCAAAAATGCAGATGAACAAGGAAAGGCGAATTTGGTAGATGCGTATGATATTCACCTAAAAGAAAAAGAGCTTTCTCGAAAAGAAAAAGAAGCCGATAAAATAAATGCGAATGGTTGCAGTATACGATTTACAAGCCGTCATGCCACTTCCCAGGGGTCAAGTGTCGTCGTTTTACTACAAAAGCAAACTCAACTGTTACAACTTCCCCATAAGCGATCTAAATGCCAAAAATGTAAACTGTTATTTCTGGAATGGAACTGAAGGGAAACGCGGTGCAGTAGAAATAGGTAGTTGTGTACTTAAATACATGCAGGCTGTAACGGAAACAGCCGAAACAACTTCAAATATTGTCTTTTATTCAGACAATTGCTGCGGATAGTAGAAAAATAAGTATTTACTTGCTACATACTTATACGCAGTGACACTGAATATTGACACTATCACACACAAATATCTGATACATGGACATTCTCAAAACGAAGGAGATAATGTTCATAGTGTAATCGAAAAGCAGGTAAAGAGGCATTTAAAATCGAATCCAATCTACGTGCCAGAGCAATATGCTACATTGATCCGAACAGCAAAAAAAATGGCCCTGCTTATCGCTTGCATGACATGACATTTGAAGATTTTTATCATCTAAAAACACTACAGGAAGAAATGGGTAACAATTTTTCAACAAACACTGTAAATATAAAAGTAAAGATGCACGATATAAAAGTATTTAGAGTAGAGAAGCAAAGCCCTACAACTTTTTTCTACAAAACGTCGTATGAAGATGAAACTTTCAAGATGATAAATATAAGAAAACAAAATTAAACGAGGTCGAAACAAACTGGACAAACAATAGAATCTGAAACGCGTCTAGTGCGGGCTTATGTCAATAAATTACAACTAAGTGACAATAAAAAAAAGGACTTAAAAGAACTTGTTGACAAAAACATAATTCCGAAGTTTTATTACAACTCTTACTTTAAAAATATTCTTGATTAAAAAATTAGAATATTTTATAGCCTTGTTATAATACTTAAATCATTCATAATAATTATTACTGTTTAAGTTCAATCGATAACTTTAGGATACATTATTTTTATTTTCTTTTTATTAAAAATTTGGTTTTTTCTGTTTAAGTCAATGAATACATTTTTTAGTTTGGACTATTGAACTTTGTTTTTTATTTGACAGGTACTCAGTAGGTATAGGTACATACTGTTAAGAATATAGGTATTTAGTTTGGCTGTGCCGTACGGTTTATTTTTCTCTGTACGTTGAAGATGAACAATAAAACTATTTTTACTTTCGAATTAGCTACTTTGTTTACTATAAATCATATATTATTGGTATTTTATTTACGGTGTCTATTGGCAATGACTATGTCACAACTTAAAACGTTTTGTGTTTAATAACCGAACCAAAACTTCAAAAATGTCACTTTTTCATAAAAATACGTTAAACGTGACACAACTCAAAATAATTCAGTTATTTATACGAATAAACATCATCAAAACCGTCACAACTCAAAAGGGGTGGTTTCAAGGATTGCAAAATGGATTAAACAGAAAATCCAAGTCATTTTGCCACGTTTACACTGTTATTTAACTGGTTCCTTTTTTGGATCGATGCAAAAATATGTAACTATTCAAATACCAGTTTCTGGCGATTTCGGAAAATCTAAGTTTTTTGAGTTGTGTCACTTTTGAAGCAAGGGTGCGATATGCTTCTCCACTGACTAAAGATTTCCACGATATTAATAGCACTCTTGAACCGTTATATTCGTGCCACTGTCCCGTGTAGGGATGTCGGCAATATGATGTGTAGTGACCATTGTAAGTGGTTCCACTGTGATTTGATATAGCATAGATGTTGTACATACAAGGTGCCACATTATCAGCTGCGTAATGGCTCATATAAAGTCCTTCTATTGGAAAATATATTGCAACATTAAGTTTTCCACTAAATCTTTCTGTTTGCGAAAAGCGCTCCAGGTGAATAACCAATATTTTCGGAAATTTATGAATTGAGAATGATTTAGTGCATCGTCTTCGTTCCTTACATTTCGAACATGTTGGTTTCTCATCACCGTCGAGTGTTTCTTCTCTTGTAATTGATTCTAAATATTGTGAAAGTCGTAATTGACCGGTTCTTTGGGGTATGGAAAGGGATAAATCCCAAAAGGGATCGTAGATAACTGAACAGTGACCACAGTGTGTGCACTTGAGTGTTGATTTTAATTGACCGACAAAGTTATCCACAATCTTGGAGTTGTCCATTCTCGGATATCTCAACCAAGATTCTTGTGCTTTCTCAATGTCACTAAGTTTGTCATCAATTTCTGTTAATATGTGCTTTGGTTTTTCATATACCTTGTTGACATCTTCGTGAAGTCCTGCTAATAGGTAACGAAGAAACTCCTGTGCATCATGTTGAGTGTATCCCATGAACCTTGAAGTAAATCGCGGAATCTGACTTTTCATTGATACTGTATAAACCACTCTGTCTGAACCATCTTCAGACCAAAGCTCTTGAATAACTTCTGCTAATTATTTAATTAGTGTTCCTTTCATGCTAGATATGTCTATGTTAATATCTCTTATGTATGCATCTTTCTTTAGATATTCTAATAACCACATTGTGTTTGATAGGCATTGGATACTACTATTCATGAAACAGGCAATACCAATATTTTTGAGGCCTTTGAGAACCAAACATTTTTTGGAAATACCCGTTATGGACTTGATTGTGGAGATATTGTTAAGAGCTCTTTCGCAACTACTATCATTGTCCGAATAATCTCGGATTCTATTATTATCTTTCTCACTTGATCGGCGTGATAAGAAATTTGAACTGATTTTGTTTGCTATTGAATTGAATGGAAATATAGCGGTTTTGGAAATTTTGGTTGATGTCGATAGATCATTGGTCTGGTTCACTTTGTTAATATATTCCTTGTTATCTACATCATTTTTAGACGTGTCCTTTTGTTCTTGTTGAGTTGTATCCCCTTTCTGAAAATCTTTAATCGAAAATGAAATGTATGAACAGATGTTGTTAACTCTAGGATTATTTTTAGAAAGGGAATAAATGTGTTTTTAAATTAAACTCACGGTCTCTAGTTAATTCCACAATATAATACAAGTTATTGAAAATTCTAAAAAATTGACAATTGTTTCGATAAATCAATATTATCGGAACAATTGTCATTTTTTTAGAATTTTCAATAACTTGTATTATATTGTGGAATTAACTAGAGACCGTGAGTTTCATTTAAAAACACTAATATGAACATATTCCACGAAGTAAGGGTCGAGACAGTCAATTTCAAGGGAATAAATGTTTATTGATTCCTCATTTACTACGACCCTATCGACTTCTGACCCATTATTTTTTTCTACGCCTTCATTCTCTTCCAATTTTGAATTTGACTGCAAAACATCGGGGTTATTGTGACACTTGTTGGAGACAATGTAATTTTTTTTGGTCACCGAAACATTATTACTAGATTTTTTAAGTCTGGTTAATAGAAGAGAATAGAATAGTTTATTGTTTTTTTATACAAAGTACATGAACAAGGAGCCGGTTATATAGTAAATATAAATTACATATATACTCCTAAACTAACATGATAAATAAAAGGTATTACAAGAAACAATGACATAAAATTTACATGTTTTTAAAGACAGCGCACAACACATAATAGTCCATCAATAGAGAAGGGAAAAAAACACAAGATAAACGGATAATTCCCATAACTAATCCTATACTATAAATTGTTTGTTTATGTAGAGATACTGTGAATAGCTAATCATTAATAATGAATGATCTAATTTTCATTGCTCCGCAGATAAAACTATGCAATTGCTCCAATAGTAAGAGATCGTTTGAATTAAGAAGGCAATCTAGATCATCTGAATGCTTTCATCTTCCTTTGACTGTATTTCTTAATCCAGCATACATTGGGCAGTCAAATATGATATGTTCAAAGCATTCATTGGCCTGCTGGTTACATATTGTACACATCTGGTCAGTTTTTATTGTGTGAGAGGAGTTATTCACATATAGGTATAAATACTGTGAATTAGCTGTGCGCAGTTGGGTTGTTAATATTTTAATATAAAGCGGTGATGGTCCACTTAAATTGTAATTATTATTATTTTGCAGAAAGAATTTATATGTAGGGTGGTGAATACTAAGTAATATTTTATTCCAATCATTTTGCATGTTTTTAGCTAGATGTTCGGCTAATATAATATGTTTAAAATTTTCATTGATAGAGTCAGTGTTAAGACTAACATTATATGAACAATAAATACTGATAACATTAATTAACTGAACAAACAAATTGTATTTGTGATTACCGTGTCCAGAGTTATACAATTTTATTAATCGAAATAATGCTCTATAGAGGTACCTTGTGTGATTTTGAGATTTTACCCTGATTAAATATTCAATTGCTTGTTTTATTAGATGATATTCTAGACTGTATAGATTGGCTTCGATTCTTATTATATAACCGGCAGTAGTTCTCTGGAGGAATAGGAGGTTTTTCCAAAAAGACGTCCGTATTTTCTCAGTTTGATCCAGATAACGCAGACCCCATATATTACTGGCATATGTGAAAGTGGGTATGACAACATTGTTATACAGAGTCTTAATAGACAGAAGAGAAGATAATTTTTGCGAGTTTTTAGTTGAAAGTACAGTACCTTGAGTAATTCTTGCTTTCCGTTCTCGTGATTTAAAATTATCTAGAAACAGTCCATTGAAAGTAAAGACCACTCCCAAATATTCGTAAGTGTTTGAGATTTCTATTGGGTTGTTAAGGTATGAAAACGTGGGTTGTTTTCCAAAATTGGGGCTCCTTCGGAATATAACTAGTTTTGTTTTTTCTGTGTTTACCTAAAGCTTGAATGTGTTGCAGTATGATTCTAAAATCCTCAGGTTCTTTTCCATTTGTATTTGTGACTCTGCAAACAGTACCAGATCGTCAGCGTATAACAACATCCGTATGTTATCCCCTTAATCCAGAGTAACTCCCTTACTGCCTTGGTTCTGAAAATAACTATCAATATCGGAAATAAATATCGCGAATAGTAGTGGGCTGAGCGGGTCCCCTTGTAAAACACCTTGGGTTATTTGTACTCTCTCTAAACTGCTACCTTCTTGTTCTATAAACAGTACTGCTTGGTTTTATATTATTATTAGTACTCTAGTAATTTTTGCACTTATTCCGTTTGAATATAATTTTTCCCAGAGTATATGATGGTCTAACGAATCAAAAGCTTTTCTAAAATCTACAAATAGAGTATATAATTTTCTTGAGGGGAGACGAAGGTAATTGTTAATTATAGCGTAGAGCACAAATATGTTGTCTTCACAGTTGCGTGTTCTGCGGAAGCCGTTTTGGCACTCTGGTAATATTCCATTATTCTCAACAAAGTAGGTTAGTCTTGTATTAATTAATTGGGTAAAGAGCTTAGTTTTGTGATTTAAAAGTGCTATGCTACGGTAATTGTTAGGGTTTTTAATATCGCCACTTTTGTGGAAGTGGATCATTTTAACATCTGCCCATGTGGGTGGTATTTGTTCTACGTTTAAAATTCTGTTGAAGAATGTTTTCAGGTGTATTATAAAATCCAAAGGAAGGTTTTTGAAGAATTCGTTGCTAATGTTGTCTACACCGGGTGATTTATTATTTTTAGCTGAGCTTAAGACTCTAAAAATTTCATTAGTGGAAAAGTTTATATCTAGATAAGGGTGGATAACGCCAAAATATTGTGAATCTATATGTAAGTGCGTTCCATAAAACTTTTTGTAAAACTCAGTCATTGTGGCGGTATCAATTGTGGAACCTCTATTTTTAATTCTTCTAGTTTTTAGAAGTTCCCAAAATTCGGAGAGGTTGCTGATATTATTAAATTTATTCATTGTAACGTTTTCGTAAGCTAATTTTTCAATTTTAATAAGTTGTTTATACTCTTTTTTAATTTCAATATATGATATTAGTGCATTCTGCTCAACGTTAGAGTTTTTTTATAGTTTTTTTGACATGTTTAACTTTTTCTTTGCATCCTTGCAAAAGTTATCAAACGATGGTTTTGAATTTGAGAACATATGATTAGTATTGTTACGGTTTTTTTCCATACCTAAAAATTTTGCTGTTAGCTTGATTGCCTCTTTTATATGATTGTCCATTATATTAATAGAGCTCGAGTCTGAATAAAGATAGATACTATATTTTTATATGGTTGTGTTTTGGCAGGATCCCACTTCATTATTGTTTCTTTATAGCAATTATATTCTCATTGTTTATTTCACCCCACAAAATTCGCATTTTGTATCTTTACAGTGCAACTCAGATGATCCGAAAACAGGTTTTTATTTATACAAAAACTGGAAATAAGGCCTACACTACTAACTCTTACCCAGACAAGATCTATTGTACTTCGTCCTGACCGCCCAATGTATGTATAAGCACCATCATAATCCTCAAACCTACCGTTTAACAAGAGAAACCCTAGATCTCCCAAAGATTCTACAAGTAATGTTCCTCTAGTATTAACTAGGAAATATTTTGACTTACGTGTTTTTAACGGGGGATTGATATGTATTACGTTTTCTGAATCAAAATCATTCAGACCACCTACTCTCGCATTAAAGTCTCCGTACAGAATCATCTCATCATTTGGGAATTTTACTGATATTTCTTCTAGAGTATCCTCAAGCATCTGGTTAATATTGCTTTTGTACTTATTGATTTCACTCCATTGGTCACATCAGATATTTTCGATCTAACCTCAGTTGTCTTATTGGCGAGGTTAGTACAATTTTTTACTGTTCTGGAGAGTTTGTCATTGAAATTTATACTCAAATCGGCTACTGATGCGTGATTTCCATTATTATCTTCATCAGACAAATTGTTTGTATTAGTATTGTTGGAGTATGCCACATTGTTTGTATAAATACCTTCCATTTGGTCGTTTACCTTTTTATTTGATGCCTTCAACTCTATTGGGGGTAAACCAGCTTTATACTTTGTTATGGTCAAACATAATTTATTGCGCATAGGAATCGCATAATTTGAGAATGTATGTGTTCAAATTTCTAAAAAAATTTCTTTCTCTTTATAACGTATGTTTAATAACAAATTCTTCAATGCATTACTACGATAACAATTTTAAATTTTTTTGGACTCACAGGGTTTCTCGAATGACCTATCCATTTTGGGCTTTTTCGGTTTGTAGGAAAACTTTAAATATTTGAAACCGTTTATTTTAATTTTAATTGATATGTCACTGCTGATCAAGATATATTCAACTGTACCTCAAATATTGTAGATCAAAAGTGTTTATCAATCGTTCCTTGAAAATAATTTGGATGATACGCTCGTGAATCTGTCCCGAAGAAGTGAAATTCGAATGCTCTCAATCTATCAATAAGGATCAAAAGGAAAGTGACAATATTCAGTTGAGGATTTCAGTAGGTTTGCTAGAAAATCGACTGGTAGATCACCTGGTTTACGTACAATGCATAACGTATACCAGATTTTATTTTTACAAACGAAAGGCGAAATGATTTATTCCAAAAAGAAAGATATTGTAAATACAATCTTTATAATAGTGTAATACGATCGATATATGTAACTTTTGTTTGGATTTGTGAATAATTGTCGAGGAAAGAAATTATAAGAGATCCTAATTTTGGATAGGGTATCCAAAATTAGGAAATTTATATATTTCTGACAAAAAATGTACCCAGTTTATATAACAGGATTTCTCTTTTATATTTTATCTGATAATCGTCATATATCAATTTCGTTTACTTATCTAGACTACCTTGTAGGCTTTGGATGAGGGTAAACTACCACAAAAATTTGTTTGCCGAAATTTGATTTATTCAAAAAAAGTTATACGAAATTAGGCGCCTTTCCTCTAACAATTAATAAATAATAAAAAAATTATATATGCTCTATATATAATGAATTATATAAAGCTAACAGTAAAAACTTCCGAAAACAAAAAAAGATATATTTAATTTCAAAGTGAGGGAAGTTGGAAGTCGGCGTTGGAAGCAGAATTGCGTATATATGTTTGACAGTTCTTTATTAGAATTTACGCCCTCTGGGGGAATTAAAAGGTAGTCGAATGGCTTTGGAAGTCCCGGACGACAATGCCGTTGTAAAATATTGACTTTCGACGTCTCTTTTTGTAATAGAAAAACTATTAACGAAAAGATAAGCAGAGTTTATATCATCATCTAAAGTTTTTATCATTTGGTGATGGGACAAAATAAAAGAGTTTATATTACAGTAACATCGAAGTGGTAGTATATTATTTTCAAACAATTCTCTATCCCCTAATTTTACACGTCATTATTTATCTAGTGCCGGCGTCAAAAAAGTACTTAATATATTTTTAGTTCGATATATGTTTTCTAGGGATATTGCTTCACATATGATGAACTGTGGGAGGAAAAATCTCTCTGGCATCTGTTCGATTTTTTGCACTGTACAATCCCATAGGCGTCACTTTCAAGAACACAGAGACCATTATTTTTCCAAAAAAAAATTCAAAGATAAGAAATAAATAGAATAATATTTCGGTTTAATATTGTTTATCCAAAAACACTTCAATAACAGGTTGACAACCAAATGTCAAAATTTTAATACCATTGTCATTTAAATTAAATGAAATACACATATATTCTCAATTTTGTATTTCTTTTTGCATGTAATTAATTCTCAATCAGCTAAAATGTTGTAAGACTATCAGAATTAAAGGACTGAAAGAAAATGCTCGGGAAAGTAAAATGTTCCCCTACTGATATAGACGGGGATTTTAGAATTGGCAAGCTCAATTAAAAAGGTGGAAGAATAATAGTAGAAAGTTCCTTTCTACAATGATAATGACTGATTGTCTTAAAGCTAAAAAAAATTTAAAACATACAGGAATCTCAATTTTTGAGGACTTTCCTCGAGAAACTTATGAGTTAGTTAAAATGGCACAAAGGAAATGTGATGGAAAATAGGTGTGGACAATGGGAGGTAAGGTGTTTATGGAACAAAATGGTTTGAAGAAGAAAATAAACTGTTCAGAAGACCTGTAAGTTATCGTCGATAGTCAAAGTGGACACTGAATTTTTGTTACTTTTGTTTTTTTGTTAATATTCCTTATCTGGATCTTTCTTTTGAACAAGACAATGTATTGGTAATTACAATTCCAATAAAATGATTTTTTCTTCTCTATACAACTACGAAAATTTGTAGATGTTGGAATTTTTTTGCCAAAATGCTAGCGCAAATAAAAGACACCTAGCACAAAAATTTTTATAGCTAGTACATTGACAATGCTTCTGAGTTCAGGGGGTGGAGGGTGTCTGCAAAATAACGCTATGGTTACACGAATGAATGAAAATGTTGGATGTATTTGTCTCTAAACGTCATTTTCCTATAAAAAATGGCCCCTAAATAGCATAATTGTTGTCAGCTGTTGCCGGATAGTGCGTGATATCTATATTTTCCCATCTAGCAGGGTATTTGATTAATCAATAATTAACTATTATTTAATTAATAGTGTAATGTTTTTCTAATTTATTTAAAACGTAAACGGGTGGGATAAACTTTAAACACACGGTATGGCTACTTACTAATTTATTTAAACACTAAACTAATCACTAATACTTAATTTATATATACAGTATATTCACTTAAACTAATTTATATAAACAGTTCAGTAATCCACTTATTTATTTGTTCATCTCACGATGTTAAATTATCAACTAAACTAACTCTTCCTGATCAGTCCGCTTATATATTAAAGCCATTTTTACTAGTAAATTCCGGACTGCGGCTTACACACACAAATAACTTTTCTGGCCTTTTCTAGATAAGTCTGGTCACAAAAACAATGTTTAGATAAGATATTTCCAAACAGTTATAAAAACACTGCGTATCCGCCATAATTTTAATTTTCATACCTGGCTTAGACAGAGTCGGTTTTAGGGACTATACCAGGGTGCTGTTTCGTAACAATAGTTATCTATTTATCTCCAATTAATGTTAAAAAAAGAAAGAATACAAAAAACCTTCACTTTTAAAAATAATTTTGTTAAAATCATAGTAATTTTAATAAAACAAAATAATTAAATTGAACCATTTAGTCACGGAATCGGAAACAATCCGTGCACAAATAAGTTGCAAATTACGTCACACTATAAAAAAGGCAACGACAAACTTTCGCGTACAGACATGATGGATAAGTGAATGTCCAAAAAAGCGAAGCCGTTGTATATGTCCTTTAAACAAGTTGTGCAATCTGGGAAAGGGCGGCTGAGATCCCTAAAAATGTTCCAATATATTGAGAATACATGTTTTAGACTGATCGTGGTTCACTGTAGTCCTTATTTAAGAGAAACACTCAAACTTTATATTTAAATTTGCAAGAATATTTATTGCCGAAGTTGATGGTTAATTAACCATTGTAATGATAACATAAATATTGCATTTCACTATCAGATTTTTTTTAATGAAATTAACTGTCTCGACCCTTACTTGGTGGAATCTACTCATATTAGAGTTTTAAATGAAACTCACTGTTTCTAGCTAATTCCACAATATAGTAAAAATTGTTGAAAATTCTAAAAAATTGACAATTGTTTCGATAAATCAATATCATCGTCAGAATGACAGAAGTTACATTTCATTTGATGCCTATCTGATGTTTAGTGGTTATTTTTGGCTAGAACAAGAAGTGACGTAGCTTGTGATTGACTTAATATATGTTAATAGAAAAAAGAAGAAGATGTGATATTACAAATATTGAAGCTTAGATATTATTAGCCCTATGGTGATATCCCGGATATCATTTTTCCAATTAGGATCAGTATAGCTGTGCAATGATATAGAAAACCAGGAAAACTATATCTGCTGATCTTTACAATCATCACTTAAGAAGACAGTTTATTAGTGGAGAACTCCCTAGATTTAACTGTTCGTTGACCACTTCATATTGTGGGTTTCTTAAATGTCTTCTTATTTCCAATTCTTCAAGGAAATCCAGTCTTGTTTCTTTTCACAAATATGCAGCACTTTTAGTTTTGTGTTAGGTGTCAATCATTCATTCATTTAAAACACTAAGATTTTTTTTAAATTCCCAAGTTTACTTAAAACGTGCAGCTTTCAATTCTTAGAGCCGGTTAATCAGAGCTTCAAATATTTCTGTGGTATATCATAAGATACCAACACTACTATGTATTTTTCAAAGTTTTTAGTATGTAACTGGCAATGTATGTTTGTTCGGTTGCAATCTTGCAACTCAGTTTTGAAGCAGATATCTTCAACCGATTGAGCTGAAATTCTGTATATACGTCTAGTTTGCATGCCAATCCATGATTAGGTATGTGACGTCATTCTAAATTCAACATGGCGGATCACCAAAGTTGGCGGACTAAAGAAAGTGGACTAATTTTTTTAAGCTTTCTTACAATATGGGTATTAAATGTAAGGCAGTAAAATTGATGACATATGTATTTTTATTTTTCGAAAAACTAGGTATAATCTATCTGAAGTTCTCATCGGACTTTTTAAAAGGGCCGTTAAACCAAGTCTATCGTTGGAATTTGAATCGTTTTTATAATGCTGTTTTTATGGGTCTTAAGAGTAAATAAAACTCTTGTAGGTACATCCAAATTGGCCGATTAGTTATTTGAGTTAATAAAGGGTTTCCCCGAAGGGCTGATGGTTATAATTAAAGGGCGAAATATATGCACGTCAATTCAGTTAAAATATGCGCATATATATGCATAGTTTTTCTTCGAAATATGCAACAATAAGGATTTATTTGTCAAATTATACAATTATATGCCTTGAATATAACATGGAAAAATGGATATAAAGATACGCCGACTCTTACAAAAATTATTTATTTTAAGTAAAATTAAAAGAAAAATATAATAGGTAAAATTTTTAACCTGAAATAGTATAAAATGCATTTATAACGATATATTTTTCAAAATTTTCCGATAAAAGTGTTTGCCTTCTGTCTGTAAAAATATGTTTGTACAAAGAAAAAGTTCTTTCAACATCTACCGATGTGATCTAGAAATATTTTAATTTAGGTAGTAAGTTATAAGGCCAAGGTATTACTTCGTTGGATGGTTTAGTATCAAAAATATTTTTGACTTCCATTAAATACTTGATGCCTTCATTCTTTCCCACAATAACTTCGAGTTTACTTCTTACTTGATTTCCTACATCACCGGCAACTTTTTTGCATTTGTCAGAAAAAGTTTCAACAATATTAATTGATTTTCTTAAACTTATATTCCTACTTTCTAACGAAGTTATTATATCTGGTATAAAACTAAAATGAACCTTAATAAAAACAAGTTCCTTAGCTAAATTTACATTTTTAAATACTGCTTGACTTTGCACTGCACACTGTGAATTGTCTTCTAAATCTAAAACTATGTCTTTAATGGCTTCAAAATGGTCTGCGTGGAATATCGCGGCCTCAATCTATGTTCCCCATCGAGTAATTACGGGCTCTGGAGGTGAACTAACTCCTGGCAATTTCTCTCTATAGATCTGCACTCTTAGAGGTGCTTTCAAAAACACTTTCTTCACATTTGAAATTAATTTGTTCACCAAGGGATATGCTGTTATAATAGTTTCTGCAACTCTGTTTATCCCGTGTAAAAGGCAAGTGACATGTACCATATTGGGATAAAATATTTTTAAGTTTCGGCCTACTTTAACCATATAAAAATTTGATAGAGACTGCTGAATAAATCGAGTTACGGTCACATTATTTGTTTTGTCTAACTGTTTAGAAGATATTAAATATGGCTTCCCTGGCTCATTTTCTTGAAGCCCTCCAATCATAAGATGTGCGATATGATATATCGACCACTTGAGTCTGTGCTTTCATCAACAATAATATAAAAATGTTCATCGCCCAGTGAAACTTTAATTTCTCCCATTACGGTTTCGTATACTGTTTGCACATACTTCTTTCTAAGTGTGGATTCGTCAGGGATGTTTTGATTACAATATTTTTGCAAAAAATCTCTGAATTGTGTATTTTGCAGTTTCTTCAAAGGTGTATTTGCTGCGACTAAAGCTTTGTATAAGTCTTGATGAAACACCTCCTTTTCACTCTTTGGTTTGACATTTTGAAATGCGGTTTGCACACACTGCTGAACAGGTACAGATTTATTTTTCTGCAACTTAGCTTTATACATAGCTGTTTTCAAGTGTTGATCAATTTGGAACTTCTTTTCACAAACAATGATTTTGGCACAAACTTTGCAAAACACTTTATCCCCACTAAACTCCAACTCAGGAAAAATTTTAATCCACGAAGCGGCTTTCGGCATTTTAGGCGTTTGAAATAAATATTTTCGAAATCACTCTTTTCACACTGGAATCTATCGACAAACTAAACTATACAATATAAATACAAAAGAAGAGACCACATTTTATCTCCAATTAGGCACCGAAAATAAACAAGACAAGAAGGTTCACTTGTCGTCGGTACTTTGAAGTCCGAACTATAAAAGCAAGCCGCCGCATTCCAACTAGACCCCGAAAAAAAAAGTTTTGTTATGAATTCATTCGCGCACCAAACAGAAGTTTCTGTTGGGTGACAATACTTACTACCACCGAACACGACTTCGGTTCGGTGAATTAGGCAATCCGATTACTTGGAAATTCCTAAACATCCAATAAATGCCGGCAATAAACCATATAATAATGAAATGGGTCCATAAACCATATAATAAATAATAATAAAACCTACCCACCTTATAAATTATTTCAATTATCTGCAAGGGTCGCACTTAATCTTTTGATAAAACGAAAAACATGAAAATACGCACACAAATTTTATTTTTGCCGAAATATGCAATTTTTTATGAAATTTGTAAAAATATGCAAAATATGCAAATATATGCACTTTGCATATATTCCGCCCTTTAGTTATAATAATATGTATTCTTTCTAATAATATTACAAGCAACATGAAGTATATAAGTAAAACTAATGAGCTAACTATTTTTACGAGTGTAATTCGATACAATATTTCTCGATTAGACGACATAAAACTGTATTAATTCGAAATTTATATTATTTAAACAACATTACATGGTATTTAATC
Source organism: Galeruca laticollis (assembly GCA_963921935.1). Taxonomy (NCBI): domain Eukaryota; kingdom Metazoa; phylum Arthropoda; class Insecta; order Coleoptera; family Chrysomelidae; genus Galeruca; species Galeruca laticollis. Next base: position 55,295,432 of record OY998185.1, on the reverse strand, counting down.
ACCCTTTTTGGTTCATTTTCAATCACTTATTTTTGGATCAAACTTGAAGAATCGTTTTCAAACCGTGACATTTTTGTGATGTTTTAAATTAAAATCATGATAATAACAACAATAATTGTTACTTAGACGTTACTTAGATAGGGACGTAAAAGGGAAATTATCGGCCCTCCCGGAGAGTTATCTCCGAAAAGATCTTGCTTCATTTGGAATTATTACCATATGAGTGGAATGTTCCGAAAATTTTTCGTAACTACAGTAAGAAACAATTAAACCAGCCGTTTTACATATATATATATATATATATATATATATATATATATATATATATATAGACGTATTAACCCCCATTACAAAGCCCAAAACGGTACACACGACAGATTCAACCAAGCCCGATGCAAGTTTGCGAAGCCCGGTCTCGGGCTTCCTAAAACTCTCCGTGTATATCGTTCCCATTAGCTTAATAATGAGTAGGCAACCTTGTACGGCTAATATAGTCCGGGCTTCGTAATGGTGGTTAATATCTCAAAATATACACGTTTAGTTCACTTTATCTCCTGTAGAGGGCGCATGAGTAGTTCTGTGTATAAATATATACGGTTTGTAAATATTATACGGATTACAGGAATCCCAGACAGTTCCGCGTATTATCCGAAGCCTGTACATTTGGCAGCATTGCAGGACGAAACATACAAGCTTAATATTTTAAATCACTACAAAAACGGAAAAGACGGGCGGGTTTCGTAGTACACAGGTGTGTTTGTATAATAACTGAATTGTGATTATAAAAATAATGTACACCAGAGGAGCAAAAATGTTACAGATGGTGTTTGATAAGGTTCCTGTTGCAGGTAAGTTATTCATTATTTTATAGTAACTTCGATAAGTATAACTTTTTTGATGAAATCAGTAGAATAATATAATGAAAATTAAGGAGTTGTAAAATGCAAAATGACATTATTACAAGAAAAAAAAACAATATGACGGAAGAGCCGTGTGATTTATGGCCCGATTTTATTCATTGGTACGGGGTCGGAGATAATATTTTAGAATTCAAGATGGCTGCTCTAATATGGCGGACGAGTTTTGTGTTATATAGTACAATTCGATTCTATTTTAGAGTTATTGGTGAGTTAGATAAAAAATTTCTTGTTCAAAATGTCAAGATGTCAGATTCTACTGAAAATTGGTATCAAGAGGCTTCTAGGGGTCAAAGATTATGATTTTTGTAAAAACTCAATAATTCATGGTGGCGGACAATTTTATTATTTCTGGTATGCTTCTTTAAAAAATGTGTAAAAGTTTTTGTGGTGGGATAATGTTTTTTTTCCAAAATGGAAGATTCAAGAAGGAGGGAAATTTTTGTGATTTGATTCTATTCAATAAAGATATCAATGGCTTTGTGGGGTCAGAAATGACGAATTTCTGCTCAAAATTCAAGAATTCATTGATGTGAACGAGTTTTGATATTTACGGAATGACTAAAAACAATAACCTTTAGAAATAAGCTTATACACTAAAATTAAAAAATCTCTGTAGATAGGTGGACGTAGATTATTCTGTGAATAACATATTCAAATGGTTGCCGCGTAATATTTACAGTTTGAATACACATAGTTATGCTTGCTTGCGTGACAAATGTTAGAATCTGTTACTGAACAAATCTGTCACCCATATTACTTTTTTTACTTCATTTGAATTAAAGTGTGTTTTCAAAGTTTTCTAATTTATATTCATTTCTATATACAGAATAAATACATCGAAAACACGAATAAAGGAAAAAAATGACAAATTTCAACGGAATCAACTTTTTAAGGACTAAAAAAATATAAAGATTTGGGTCCTAAAATTTGGAACATTATATCTGCTATATTTCTAGGCCTAGTTTTTCCCCAGATACATTAATTTGTACAAAACATTCACGTAGCGTACGTTTTTCATTGAATTGTCTTTCAAAAGCACATAATATCTACTGAAATCAGTCCTGCTCAATATATTTTGCTACAATTTTCAGTACGTAAATAACAAATATACTAATTTCGCAAAAAAACAGGAAATTGTTCCCATTTTCCATACAAATGTCTGAAAGCCATTCGAATTTACCAATTTTGCGTAAAAACTTAAGGTTATATACAGGGTGTGTCACGGTGGATGGGACATAAGACTTACTGAAATTTTGGTAGCAGACATAAGTGAATGTGGTGTACCCAAATCTCAGTTTTAGTATACAGGGTAACTCAAAAGTTTGTTTTATGTCTCATAAAAATGACCGATCAGTTTATTCAAATGGAAACCCTTACTTTTTATTAATTATTTATTTGTAAATATGGTTTCCATTTGAAAAAAATTATTTACGTTCATTTTCATGATTCAAAAATAGCAACTAACTTTTGAGCTACCCTGTATGCTAAAACTGAGATTTATTCCATGAAAAAAATACCTCATGATCTTTTGCAGTAATAGTCCTAATTTAACTCGATGATTTGCATTCAGAGGAAAACGTGATTTCTCAATAGTCGGAAATAAATTTATATCTCTAAAACGGTTGGAGATATAGCTATAAGGAATTATTAGGAAAAAATACTCACAATTCAATAGGTATTCGAAATATCTAATAATATGCAAGGTACTCCATTTGAAATAATCCATGACCAAAATTTCAGAATGATTCTTAAACGGTTCTCGAGATACGTCTAATTTTCTATTCACCGTGAAACACCCTGAATACCATGTCTCTGAATTTACTTAACAAGAAGCAAAACTATTTTATTTGCAATTTTACAGAAAAAATAAACAATTCTTAATTCTGGATTCTATACCTTCAGATATTTCAACTTTTTCAGGCCCTGAGGTAACCCCAAGGGAATCGATCTCGCCAATAGACCAATGTGACAATGAATCGGAACTTGATTCTGAACAGGAACGAATTGCTAAAGAGATGGAAGAATTCATCGATTTCGAGAGTTCTGGCTCTGAATATGTCCCGCTATCATTGTCAAATGGATCGTCTAATTATATGAATAGTTCGGATGCAGTTTCAGATGCAAGGACAAGTTATGAAGTATGTGTAACATTCGTAGTTTCGTGTTGTTAAAAAAATCCCTCTTCCACTCAAACTCTCGGCTTCAAAAAATGTATTACGGGGGTAAAAAACTGCATAATTTAACAATTGTCACTATTGTGCAATTTCCAGTTATGCTTGAACGGCAGTTAACCAAAACTCCATTATTTCAAATTCTATATTCTTTCATTGTCAAATTCTTCATGAAAGGCTGATTCCAAAAATCTGCAATTTTAGGGTCTAAATTTGATAGTTTCTTATTACAAGCCTTTGCAAACCCGCTGAATATTACGAAGTGTTCTTTCACTCGGTTAAAATGCAGTAGAATTTGTAACTTTTTGTGAATTTTAAATTTGTACATTTTTAGCAGTATATTCAAGAAACAGTGCTAGAAGAAAATATCGAAGGAAAAAAGTTAAATGAAGCTTCAACAAGTGGAGCATTATTACCACTTGAACCACAAGCAGCACTACCTCCAATAATAACACCTTCAGTATTGGCAAGTATTCATCGGCGTGCGTTTGTAAATTAGTTTTTTCTTATTCAATATTTTCAATTAAGGATTATAAATCGCACTATAAAAAGAAGAATGCAGCTAGGGAAAGGCCCACCATCTGCCCTATATGCTACGAGGATGTTCCGACTCATTTTCCCAGACATCTTATCAGACGGCATAAGGATAATAAGGAAGTCATTGCAATCCAAAAATTCAAACCTAGAAGTAAAGAGAGATTAGCCCTTGTAAGTTCATTACGAAAACAGGGTTATTTTTACATGAAAACTGAGAAAAACGTTCTTCAACCTATGAGAACTTCTAAAAATCCGAACACTGAATATTTTGTGTGTACTTACTGTTTAGGTTACTACACAAAAAATCTTTTATATAAGCATGTTAAAATATGCAAGAATAAACCAAGTGATGTGACAAATGCCGGTAAAAACTGTTTGACGCGATCACAAACGTTTATGGCATCTGTAATGTCAAAAAATCATGATTTCTTAAAATCGCTCAGAATAAAAGAAGAAGTATTCAACATAATGCGACCCGACAATATAAGTTCTACTGCTAAAAATGACCCATTAGTCTGTTTATACGCGGAATCCTTGCTAAATAGGCATAAAAGAAAACAAATAGCCATTGTTATTTCAAATAAAATGAGGGAGTTGGGCAGACTGCTAATTGCCCTGAAAACAGTGAACCATGAAATAGTTGGGTTATTTGATGCATTGAAACCTGAGTATTTCCAATCATTTCTATCAGCCACAAAAATGATTAGTGGCTATAATCCAAATGACAAAAGTTTTGATGCACCGTCACTTGCCATGCATATGGGAACAAATTTAAAAGTTTTATGCAATGTTGCGCTCAAAATAGTTCTTGAGAACAGGCAACTTCCTAATATTCAATGGACGGACAGACAACAGAAAAAAAACCAAATCAAAGACTTAAAAAAACTAATTGAAGGGCACTGGTGCAATGAGATATCAAGTTTGGCACTAAAAACCCTCAAAGAAAGACATTGGGAGAAGCCAGTCCAATTACCTTTGAACAGCGACATACAGATATTTAATACATACGTCAATAGGCTTGCAGAGGGTGCGTACACAGAGCTTAGAAGTAATTTAAATATAAACAGGAATTACAAAATTCTAACAGAGTGTGTTCTGGTGGAAACTTTAATGTTCAACCGCAAGCGAGTAGGGGAGATTCAATACTTGATGATCGCAAATTATAATGCAAATACGGACACTGTCAATCAGGAGTCCTTTATGGACTCCCTTACTAAAGTGGAGCAGCTGCTTAGCAAAAGATTCAAAAGGGTAGTTGCTGGTGGGAAGGGATTTAGACCGGTTCCCATACTATTCTCAAAAAGGATACAACGTTATATTGATTGCCTCTTGAGAGTCAGAAGGGAGTTTGATATTGTGCCGAAGTCAAATCCTTATCTTTTTGCCAATCCTGGTTCTGAGGACCGATGGATGTCGGGGGCCAGCGTCATGAGGAAGTTTGCACATAAATGTGGTGCCGAAAGGGCATCTCTCTTAACATCAACACGATTCAGAAAACACATTGCAACCACACTTCAATTAATGAGTATGGAGGATAACGAAATGGAGCAAATTGCGACATTTATGGGTCATACTTCCAAGACCCATTTGGAATTTTATAGGTACGATAAGATATTGATTGAAACAGTAAATATTCCCAATTATATTAAAACAAAACATGACTAAACATAGTAATAATCAACCTGATAAAAAATATTTTTCAGAACTTTTCCTTTGGCAAATCCAAAAACATTTCAAAACAATTTCACAATTAACATTATAATAATAATTGCTTTACGAAATGAGCAATGGTTTAAAAAATATATCATTTTTAAAGAAAATGGTAGGTATTATCACTGTAGCTATGAAGCCAATCATTGAAAGTTTTTTTTAATATCGTTTTGCAAAAGGAAACATTTATTGTAAATTGTTATTTTGGTAACTAGTGCGGACGACACAAGTCTGCAAGTGTCCGCAACAATATATTGAGATACAAGTTTTATAAGACGTTGTATTGTCACACTTGTTTTTTGTAGTATCATGATCGAAGTTTTAAATACTATAAAGAAACAGTTGTCATAATACGTCTTATAAAACGGGTATATTTTCGATTTTTAAATTATTTTTAAGGAATAATTTCAATTAAAAAATCATGTCAACAACTGTAACTGACAGCTGTTACAAAATGTAACCGAAAAATGAAAATCAATCAAACTTTCCGATTACACAAATTTTTGAATACTTTTTTCAGATTCACTTGTTCGCAACGTACGTATACCCCTGATAGTACAAATAAAACAGAAAATTGAAGTGTACCATCCGTCCGATACTCATAAACACATATAACATTGGTTAATTCTTTCAGGCTACCGCAAGATATATATCAAAGGGCAAAAGTGGCAAAAATTTTACTCCTTTTGGAAAAGGGAAAAGGGAATGAATTTAAAGGGAGAAGTTTAAAAGACATAGAACTAGATTCAGACGTATATTACAGTACAGAATCAGAAATAGAGAACGAAGGAAGTGATGATGGAAGGCCTCTGTCCGAAAAAATATTAAAAAAAGTTGCTAATAAATCTAAACAGTCAAATGCACGGTGTGTGGGAACTACTGCCGAGGTTCCCCCATCATCAAAACTAAACGTCAATTGTAGTGTGGATGAGGAAAATTATCCAGTAGCCAAAGAAAATTGTAGGTATTTTTATTTTATGATTCAAAATGTTTTATTAGCTACATTATTACTTTTTCAGTGAAAAAAACTAAAAAAAGTAGGCAGAAATTACGATCAAAAGAAAATATCGATTATAGTACGGACGAAGAAGACTGTCCAGTCACTAAAGGAAATTGTATGTACCAGTATAGCTATTCATGATTATTTTTTAACTACATTATTACTTTTTCAGTGAAAAAAACTAAAACAAGTGGACGGGTGCGATGGTCCGAAACAGAAAAAAAAATGGTGATACAGCATTTTAAGGACCATATCAGAAGAAAAGTTGCACCTAAGAAACACGAATGTGCGGAGTTTCTTGCTAACAAGGAAGAAATATTCATAGATAAAAACTGGGTACGAGTTAAAACATTTGTATACAATTGCTATCGAGAAAAGAAATAAGGTTAATCAGAAAAACTTTGATTTTCTATATGTTTTTGATATCAATTTTTTTAATTTTGTTCTTCCATACCTCAGTTTTGAATAAATTTTCTGTTAAGAATATTTTTATATAGTTTTGTACCTTATATTTTATTATTATTTTATCATAAATATAAACCATAACCTCAAATAGTTTTTTTATTAATAGTATTTTTCGGGGCTTCACTTGTGTATATTTCATAACTATGGTTGTCTCCCTGATGAAAAAGGAAAATTGCTCTCTCCGTAACGGCACATGATATCTATCACAAATTTCTCTGTGTACAACTTTTGTTTAATTTTACTTTCAGATACTATTATATAAAATAATATTTCGGCAACACTGTAGTGGCTTGCTTAGAACGTCAGAATATACATTTTTATACAATCGGGCTTTGTATAATCTTTCGAATATCTTAGGGCTCGTATTGACGGTTGTATATATTTTCCAAAAGTATATCGTATATACGTCCGTAAGTCACCCCCTCAACCCGGGCTTCGACTGGTCAGTAACATATAGCGGGCTTGGTTTCATCCACCAGATGCGTATATATATATATATATATATATATTGCACAATAATATCAATGCATTAAAGATTAATATTAAATCAAATATCAATGGTTCCGTTGTTGTTACGGCATTTTATAAGTCACCAACTATAAACATAAATGAATTCAATGCGAGCCTGAATGCATTCCTAGAACAGCACGAAAATAATGAAAACGAGATAAAACTTTTTTTGGGAGACTTAAATATCAATTTACTAGAGCCACATGATAGACACACAGCAGAGTACCTAAATATTCTGAATGAATTTGTGTATAAATCTACCATCAATGACTCAACACGGGTCCAAGGTAATAGTGAAAGCTGTTTAGATCACATATTCCTAAAGACTAATGTAAACAATTACGATAACATCTTGGCCTTGGTATTAAAAACAACTATAACCAACCATTTTGCAACCATCTTGCAAATTGGTTATGAAAATAATGCTGTACATGAAATAGGTAACAGTAGATATATCAATTTCATCAATGAAAATAAATTAATAAATTCATTACAGCACCTTTGTTGGGATTCAGTGTACGCTGCTGATAATCCAGATATTGCAACAAACGAATTTATAACTATTGTTACAAACCTGTTAAACCAATGCACTGAACGAAGACAACTGTTCAGAAAACGCGATAAATTAGCTCCCTGGTTAACTACGGCCCTACTTCATTCGATAAATAAAAAGAACATGATGTATAAAGAGTGTCAAAAAAATATAAATAACATTACTATGAAAAATGATTACAAGATATTTAGAAATAAGCTGAATACACTAATTGTTAAAGCAAAATCAAAATATTATCAACAATTAATTAATAAAAATTCGAGCACCACAAAAAACTTATGGAACGTAGTTCAACAATTAACAAATTTGAAAAAGAATAAAAACCCAATCAACAGCATTACTGGCGTAGATTCTGACGAGTTGCTTGTGAATGACATTGATGTAGCTTATGAGTTCAATAACCACTTCACTTCCGTAAGCAAAAAATTAGCTAACAAAGTTCCAAAAGATAAAAATTATAAAATTAAACGGTCATCTACTTTGAATTCGTTTGTGTTTGCGCGAGCTGATGAAAACGAAGTTCTAGAAGTAATATTAAATTTAAAAAATAGGAAATCAGTTGGTTGTGATAACAATAAAGCTGAAACGATTAAATTAATTCGATATCATATAGTACAAACTTTAACTTATCTCTTTAACAATTTAATTCAAAGCGGTGTGTTTCCCATGGCCTTTAAGAATACTGTTGTGACCCCAATGTATAAAAAAGGAAGTGAATCAGACGTCAGTAACTACCGACCAATATCACTTATAACACATTTTGCTACAATATTCGAGAAACTGATTAATTCAAGACTTCTTAGTTACCTAAATAAATACAAACTTCTATCAAATCAACAATTTGGTTTCAGGTAAGGTAAATCTACTCAGGACACTGTAATCTAATTAACATCTAAAATAACCGAGTCACTTAGTGAAGATAAGCCGTGTTTGTGTATATTTATAGACCTAACAAAAGCCTTTGATACAGTGAGTCACCCTTTATTATTACAAGCATTGAAGGATATAGGGATCCGAAACGAGTCCCTAAAATTTTTTGAAAATTATCTAACTAATAGACATCAATTTGTAAGGGTGAATGATGTGAAGAGCTGTGACAGACCGATTGACTTTGGTGTACCTCAAGGTACCGTTCAAGGCCCAACGTTGTTTAATATATATATATATATATATATATATATATATATATATATATATATATATATATATAACGATTTATTTTCGTTCGGAAAGAACGATAATATTATTGGTTTCGCAGATGATACTGCTATATTCTATAAAGCAGATAACTCGGAAGATTTAAAAAGGATGGCCGAAACCGATTTTTCTAAAATAAAAATATGGTTAGATTTCAAATTATTAACAGTTAATACAGTGAAAATCAATTACCTGCCTTTCAGTTGCAATAAATTCGGAATGCCTTTATTTCATGAGTTAATAATAAAAACTGAATCGGATACATACCGAATATTGCCTGAAAATAATATCAAATATTTAGGAATTATATTAGACCCGCATTTGAAATGGGATGCGCATATAACATATGTGGTTAACAAATTGCGTACTATATTATGGAAATTTTGAAAACTCGAGGACACTTTATCATCAAACTACTTTACTATTCGTTGGTGGAAAGTCGCTTACGTTTTGGAATTACTGTGTGGGGCTCTGCTTTGAAGACTCATTTGCACATACTCGAGGTAACACAACGAAGATTTATAAAATTAATATATTCAAAAAGCGCGAGATAGCCCAGTAACCAATTATATACAGAAGCAAAAATGCTGGATCTCAGACAACTCTATTTCTTATCCGTATGTATTGGATACCACACACATAAACACAGTAGTAAGTTACCTACTCATTCGTACGATACAAGACAAGGTCAGTATTTTGTGGTTCCCTTCATGACAAAAACAGTTTCGCAAAGGTCTTACTCTTATTTGGCCCCTAAGTTATACAATACAATTCCACAAGACTTGAAAAAAATATTGAATATTCATAAGTTTAAAAAACATCTTAAGCAGTATATTATCGGAAATAAGCGTGTTAATATAAGAAGTTTTTTTGAAACTTAGTTTTATTTGGACATGCTTAAAGAAAAGTTGGTTCGTTTAGCTGTTTTCGTATTGGCACTCACCCTGTTTTCAATATTAATTTTTTCAGATATTAGTGTATGTATAGGTATTTTATTTTATTTTATTATATATTCTCTTAATATGTTTTGCATACCGTAACAAGTGTTAGTACACTTTTCGGTTCCCGCTCTATTCAAAAAATTGAAAAATGTAATATGTATCCATATTTACCTGTGAATAAAGCTTATTATTATATATTATTATATTCAACCTATTCATTTATCCATTTATTTATTCATGGAGTAAGTATAGCGTTATTTCACTGACCCCCACTCCCTAGAATCAAAAGTGTAGTTGGTGTGCTAGCTATAAAAAATGGTGTGCTGGGTTGAGCTAGGTGTCCTTTATCTGTGCTAGCATTTTGGCGAAAAAATGGCAACCAGGGAGGGTAGGGGGGGGGGCTAGCGTCAACCTGGCCCCACCCGAATTCAAAAGCAATTTTATTGTGAGCTGCTGGTGTGCTAGCTATGAAAATTATTGTGCTAGGTTGTGCTAGGTGCTTTTTATGTGTGCTAGCATTTTGGTAAGAAAAATCTAGCCGGGGGGGGGGGGGGCAGCTTGACGGACCTGTCGAGACATACTGTCTTTCCATGAGTTACATCTCACCTAAGTCGAAGATATCGTTTCTTAGTTAGATATATACAGTTGCGATAATGGTCACCGCATCAAATCGAAACATAACCTTTTCCCAAATCATTAAGTTCATGTTTACCTTCTGATCTTAATACAGTCTAAGTTCACACAATAATCAATTTGTACGATTCATTTGTAAATTTGTATACAATAAACTATTAATTTAGGCATTAACGTTGTGATATTAAGATCACTAATACAGTTAATTACGTCGACTATAGTCGGCAAAGATTAGGTAATTAATAATCAAAAACACTAACTATAAATAAGCCTAACATTTTAAAAACTCTTACATTTTACTATTCTGTTGTCTAAATTTTACTTTATCATTGGATAGTTTGTACTGATTAACGTCATAAATTCCTTGTTGCTAGGTCTATAAACAGAAATTGTCCCCACCAATACATCAATAATTTAAATGCGGACCTTAGACACCGCAGTCATTGATAAACACAACACCAGATGATCCTCTGAAGTATACAGATATAGCCGCCATAGTTGATCTGATAAATTATTAACAGATATTCGTTCCTGAACTTCCCGAGAGATACACCAGAACTCGGAGAGTTTAACTCCTAAGGCGTCATCTGTATCATAAATAAATAAACTACTAATCAGATGAGTTTTCCATCTGGACCGAGTGATTTCTAGTTTTGATGAGAAGTTTGTAAAAATTTCGAATTATTTAAAATCGGAATTTTATTTATAAAAGCATCGTAAAGTTGGTATGATTGATTGAAAAAATCTTCCCAAAAGCTAAAATATGAATATTACAAAATTTCTTCAACTTTTTTGGTTTCCTTAATTCGGAGTATTTTTTTCTTCGTCTTAAGACAATTAAAACCTTGAGATTTATCCGATTACCATGAAGATTTGAAATTATTCAGGAAATTTTAACTTTTCTTAAGAAAACAGAATGTATGAATTCTCTTTTGGTTGCTATTTATTGTTTGACAGAATATTTTTTTTCCAATATGGTTTGTTATGAATAGTATTTTGTATTTTTTCTGGTAATAAACATTCAATGGCTCTGTTTCGGATATGAGAGAAGGGGATGAGGTGAAGGCAGGCAAGTTCTAACAAAATGGTTCGTTTTTTAACACGCTCTGTTCATCAAAATATACCTGCTATATTCTTTAGCTTTTTATAGAAATTCTGCCTGTTTGACCAATGTTTATTGTAAAATGAGACCAAAAATTATGAGATTTTTAATTCTTTTTTAATGCAATATCTATAAAATTCAATTTGTGACTGTATTTTGATGTCTAAAGCGCCTAAAACTTTTGTTAATCAAATAGTTTTTTTCAATATAAAATATGTATCAAGAATTTTGTTTTTTCGCGATAAATCTGTATTTATGTTCATTATCTCCTTTTATTAAAATCTATCAGTTTGATTGATGTATTTTTCTAAATAAAACCGCAGATCTAAAAAAATTCGAGGTAATTTAAAAAAATTAAACTTTTTACATCAACCCCTCAGAAAACTTCGTTATTCACCCAACTAACAACAATTTCGTAAAAAGACCTTAAAAATTAAACTTGTTTGCATTGTTCTCGATTGAAACCCTCTGTTTTGCATTTTTAAATAAACACACAAGGAAATTTAATTTCTAGACATTTTCTAATACAATGTTTTCCCGGATTAACTTAATAAAACCCAACCCACGCCGAATATCAGGTTGACGAGTGGTAATCAGCGTAGGTCGATACATTTTTACTTCATTTCCGCTTCTCTATTTGAGTCAGAACAGAATCAGGTCACGAATACCAATTAGAAAAACCTGTTCCAGACATTTTCATTTGGCAATGGTTAAAAGGCCGATGCTCGGAAACATAGATACAACAACAGTCTACCATAGTAAAATATTTGAAAATAGTGATAGTGAAAATAACATTTATTTTATCAGAAAACGGATTGTACCAAGTATTCGTTCTTCATAATTTTGTATCACAAAAATGTCATCACGTTTATCGCTCATATCTAAAGAATAATTAATCCAAAATAAAAGTATATGTCATCCACCAATTCAAAAGAAGTAATTTTTCGTGCAACCGGACGCAAAACAAGCATTTTGCAGCCGCAACAGAGGCCGCAAAATGATATTTTGCGGCCGTTACCCAGAGTGACGGCCGACAAACATTTTTACGGCCGTTCCCATAGTGACTGCCGGCAAACTGAACGCCACTACAGCATTTAACATTTCTGAAATATGACAATAACAATGTATTTCGAACCAAAAACTATTTCCAAATTCACAACAGAAACATACTTTATTTTTGATATATATTAACATTGATTGTACTGTTTATATTATTACTGATATTCATCCCTGAAGATGAAGCAACTAAATCTATTGTTTCTGAACAATCATTATTTACATTAGACAAAAACGTAATATTTTCTTTGGTCATTAACATTTTGCGATTGACTACATTTGAACTAGGTGCTACAGTGCCAGAAATTGCATCGGAAATTTTGTTCTTATTATGGATAGAATCCTCGACATATCCTTCCGCTACAGTAGTGGACTTCCATCCACCGTGGCGTTTAAGAACTGATATATCAGCACCTGTATTGGCAAGTAGCGAGGCGGAACTTCTTCTAAAACTGTGGCCTGTGTATGCCTCACTATTTGGTAAGCCGAGATATTTTGCAATCATACTAGGTATTTTTCCAATCGTATGCACTCCAACAACCTGTGCCGAGCACTTTCCATTTTCATATCTCAGAAATAGACGACGAATAGCAGTATATTTTGGTCGAAGAGTTACATATTTATAGTAAATTCTTATATAATCTTGATTAGTAATGGTAAAAACACGCTTTTGATCAGTTTTAGTATCAGGAACAACTATCAATACAGTTTTGTCTTCCTGAATATCTTCGAGGGTCATTCTCACTAATTCATCTCGTCGCAATGCTCCTGATATTCCCATTATCAAAACTACCTATAATAATAATTATTATAAATAAAACATCATACTTCACTTTTTTTCCATATTTATATACCTTCCACAGTAGATGATTTGCATCACTAGCTTGTTTGAGGAATGAATCAATTTGCTCGTGCGTAAGAACTTTTGATTTCTTTGCTCGATAACCAACTGACTTTTTCTTGAGGAACGGTACCAATTTTAAAAACTTCTTTACGTCAATTCCATCTCGTACGTTAAGCATAGTCTTTAACATAGAATAAATGCTCCATAAAGTTGAACTCTTCACAACTTTTGATCGCTGCATCAAATATCCTAATAATATGTTTTCTGACACCGTCTTGACATTTTGGTTGACACACCAATCTTTGAAGTTGCTGTAACATTTTTCATATTTCCATTTAGATTTTTCGGGTATCAAATCAGAAAGTGCTGAGTCTATGAGATCTCTCAGCTCAGGAGGAGTGCAAGTAACTGAAATATCACTATCGCTATCGGACATCTTCACGACTTCACGAGAAATGTCAAATTGATTTGTATTGCTAAATATTTCATCTCCATAGAAACATTGTGATATTGACGTGTAATTTTCTCTATTCGCGTTGAAACGCTGACTTTTCTAAAGAGACATAATGTTTATTGAAATTATGTAATTTTCACGGTTACACGAAAAATATTGTGTATACTATGGCCGCGAAATGTTTTCGCGACCTCGAGATTATCTTGCCTCGGCCGGAGCGGCCTCGGCGATAATCTCTCTCTCGGAACGCGAAAAAGCATTTTGCGGCCTTAGTATACAAATAACTATTTCAAGCCGTAAAATTTCTATAATATTTTTCGAAAAGATGATGTCTTAAAATTGACCACAATTTTCAACCTGTAATTTTGGAAATTTTTATAAGGATATGCATTGTCAACAACTTCTTTAAATATATAGGGTTGTCCAAAAAAACCGGAATTTCCTTTTGTATTGATATTTTTTTTATTTATAGGTCGATTTTATTGATGTCGGTTTTGTTTAATAGATAATTGATCAAGACACACTACTAATCTAATATTTCGCGTTTTGTTTAAAAAACAAAATAGCGGACACATCCAAACTTTACCAAACTTTAAAACTGACTGGAAATTTTTTGTTTCGCACTGTATATGTTTGCGAATTATTTTACGGAAGTTCAGACATTTGTGAATGTAACGAGAGGTCAAACATGGAAATCGGTCAAAAATTGTCTGATATATGGCTCGAAAAAAAACAAGTATGTTATTACATAGTGAATTTTAATTTCTTTCGACATTTTCCAAAATCAAGTGGGCGAATGTCAAATATTGTTGCTTGTAGTTAATCAGAATCGTTGACACTTGTCAAATTTATCTTTTTTGTGATGAAACTTATTAGGCTCATCAAAATATGGTTCTTTCTAACGACGACAAAATTTTTATTAAAACTTTAATTTTGAGAGGATACAGGGTGCATGAAATCTTAGAACAATTTCCTGAAGAGGGTTACAAAAAAAGTACAATTTACGACTTCGTTAAAAAATTTAATTTAACGCAGTCTATTGCAAGGCGTGAAGGTAGTGAGCGCCCAAGGAGTATACGAACACAGGTGAGTAGGATACCGTACGTTTTATGTTTTATAAACCACATTAAATTAATTTAGGTAAACATTCTCCGAATTTGGCAGTTAGTCCTGAAAGAGCACCTGGTACTAGTTCAAGTACTCCGTAAATTGCGAGGAGGTGTAATATTTCCCGTAGTTCCGTAAACCGGATAATAAATATCGATCTAGGACTTAAATTTATTAAACGAGAATAGTCTTTTAAACTTACTAATGAAGTTAAAGCCAGAAGATTGCTGAGGTGCAGAAATCTTTTAAATAAATTTAGGACTAGAAGAGAAATTGAAAAAATCTGGTTTACTAATGAGAAGATTTTTACAATAAATCCTCTGAAAAACGCGCAAAATGACAGAATATGTATACCTTACCACCAACCCAAAAGGGAAGTGCCCTTAAATCGCCTGTTTAGGGAAAGAAACAAGTTTGGTAATTACGTAATGGTGTCTGCAGCGATCTCGAGGAATCGAAAAATTAATTTAATTTTTATTAATCAAGGCGTCAGGTTAAATTCTCAAACTTACTGCGATACCGTTTTAACACAAATGCTTCCCGAAATAGAGGATCGAGCCCCGGACTATATTTTTATGCAGGTATGCTTGTGTTTTATTTTTTTTGCTCTCTGAATGGTTGCGAATATGTTTTTAGGACGGCGCAAGGTGTCACAACAGTGCACATACCCTCAATTATTTAAGAGAAAACGTAGCTGACTTTTTAGAGCCTCACGAATGGCCTCCAAATAGTCCAAATTTAAATCCGTGCGATTACTTTCTGTGGGGCGATTTAGAGGCTAGAATTCATGAAAATGGTACAACATTTGAAAATGTCGAAGAACTTAAACAAAGAATTCTTCAATGTTGGGACCAAATCAGACGAGAACATATTAGAAAAGCAATCGACAGCTGGCGAAGTCGTGTTCAACTAGTAGTTGAAGCTAATGGTGGCCATATTAATGTTTAATTCTCTCTTTAACTTTAGTTATTGTTTTGTGTTCTTCATAAAAAATTCGTTTTGTTTCAAATAACTTTTAGTAAATAATATCGAAAGAAATTAAAATTCACTATGTAATAACATACTTGTTTTTTTCGAGCCATACATCAGACAATTTTTGACCGATTTCTATGTTTGACCTCTCGTTACATTCACAAATGTCTGAACTTTCGTAAAATAATTCGCAAACATATACAGTGCGAAAAAAAAATTTCCAGTCAGTTTTAAAGTTTGGTAAAGTTTGGATGTGTCCGCCATTTTTTTGTTTTTTAAACAAAACGCGAAATATTAGATTAGTAGTGTGTCTTGATCAATTATCTATTAAACAAAACCGACATCAATAAAATCGACCTATAAATAATAAAATCAATAAAAAAGGAAATTCCGGTTTTTTTTGGACAACCCTATATATTTTGTATATAAATATAAATGTTGTACTCAAATGCTAATAACAATTAAATTCAACATCTGACAATTTCTAATAACTTGACCTAATAAATAATTAATTACAGAGTGATACTATTATAATATAATGGGTAATTGACTTATCACCTGTATAGGATAACAAGGAAGAATAATAAATGAAGCAATACAGTTTATTGCATATACCGATGATATAGCTATAGTCGCAAGAAATATAAAAAGTGTGTCTGGTTGACTAAGTAATTGATGGCAGCTGCAAATACAGTATCCCATTTTCGCTCTTACTCTTACAAAAATTTTTTTCTCCGTCAAAAAGCTTTACAATATCATAGCTAATTCACCTCTAAATATCCATATCTGTAACTATTTCATTATAGAGTAACGCCATGTCCTATCATATGCTTTTTGTTAATCAAATGATATAGCTTCAAGATGTTCTCGGATAAAAAAAGCCATTTGAATTTCATTTTCAAGGTATAGTAGGACAACAACGGATGAATGTGAAGTGAATGGTAAATTATAAAAAATTAACTGTCTCGACCCTTACTTCGTGGAATCTGCTCATATTAGTGTTTTAAATTAATCTCACGGTTTCTAGTTAATTCCACAATATAATAAAAGTTACTGAAAATTCTAAAAAATTGACAATTGTTTCGATAAATCTGACGATGATATTGATTTATCGAAACAATTGTCAATTTTTTAGAATTTTCAATAACTTTTATTATATCGTGGAATTAACTAGAAATCGTGAGTTTCATTTAAGACACTAAATTATAAAAAGTTATTTTGGTTTATTAAAGTCGACAAACGAATATTCATGTCTTTTCAGATTGAGGAAATGCTCATCATAATTCATTTAACTACTAATTCTTTCAAAATGTTGTGCTAAGACGAATAAACCAGTAACTGTAGTTGTCTTCATGATTCAACATTTCTTAATCATGGAAGGCGTTCTTCCTTTTTTTTATTTTAATTCTTCTCCAAATTTCATATAGGCCTATTTCGGATGTTATTGTATTGACATAATCTTCCCAGCATGTCTTGGTTGCGACTAATATTTTACATCGTGCTATAGATCTGCGTGGGAAATCTTTTAAATTTATTGAAAGTTCTTTTGCTCCCCTTAACTGTGCTATTAATGTTCTCATTCCACCATGGAACCGGTCGATGCTTTAACACTGGTCTGGATAATGGAATACTAATTTTAGCTGCCTTAATTAATGCACTTGTAACAATAGCGACTGCATCTTCGTTAGGTAGAATAGGAATTCCAACTACAGATGTGTATTTATCCCTATCAGCTAGTTTTGGTAGTAACTTCTCCCTTGTATTTAACATTGTTTGTTTTGAATTTAGCGATTTGTATGGGAAAGTGATCACTGGAATGAAGATCATCCAATGTATTTCATGATAAATCAAGGACAATAAACTTAATAAAGAAGCAGAAAAAGAGGTTTGGAAATGACAGCAAAACGAAATACATAACCAAGAACACAAGAAATTTAAGAAACAAGAACAGAAACTTGAACACATACAACATGGAATTCAATACTCTAAACATCATGAAACTGTAAGTACTTATATACCAACACACTTTGCATCACGATTTGAAAACCTTTCAGCCACTAATTTTACAGATAGTGAAATAGAATTTTTAAATAAAGGTTTAAAGTACAGCATACCACCAAAATTAACAAAATTTAAAACCTTAAAAATCCATAATAGATATTATTTAAAAATGAATTATTTAATTCTCAACATACCACAAGATGGAAGTTAAGAAAACATCTTCTTCCCTCCCCTTATAATGGAGCCAAGTGATATACAATTGAAGATAATTGTCACCAACTTTTGATAGTAATATTGAAAATCAAAATCGTAACCGGTGAAAGAAGGAACTCGGTTATATTGCCCAACAAAAAATATAACCGGAGTATGATTAAGAGTTGAGACATTCCTAATAAGGAATTAGTTACTCACCGACAAAATATGGAAAATTGAAAACATTGAAACATTGTTACGAACTGTAGTTATCAATATTGAAGATTATCGGTATATATACTTTGAAGTCTCTTTATTTCGGATATTATCTTTTGATTCATTCTTAGGTAAATCTTATTATTGTTGCTATTTTTTATATATTATGCCGTGACTAAATTTCTGATCGCCGGCTATTTAGCCACAATCATATATATAATTTTCGTTTTGCAGTCATTGATTGCACTTAATATAACGTAGAAACGAACATTCTCATTTGCAAGCTGTTGAAATGGTAGAAATTGACAATTTTACATAGAGAAATTTAAATCAGGTCGAACAATGACCCCCATCTCAACCACCTCATTATAAAAATAAACGGTTTTAAAGATGAAAACTAACTTCTCCGCATATGTGGCCCTGAATAATATTCTATCATGAAATGGTCACTTGTATACACTTTGGGGGATGTATCGTGCCAACAAAACTAAGTTTAGTGTTTTAAATGAAGCTCACGGTTTCTAGTTAATACCACAATATAATAAAAATTGTTGAAAATTCTAAAAAATTGAAAATTGTTTCGATAAATCAATATCATCGGCAGAATGACAGAAGTTATATTTCATTTGATGCCTACCTGATGTTACGTAGTTATTTTTGGCTAGACCAAGAAGTGACCTAGCTTATGATTGACTTAATATATGTTAATAAAAAAAAGAAGATGTGATATTACAAATATTGAAGCTTAGATATTATTAGCCCTATGGTGATATCCTGGGTATCATTTTTCCAATTAAGATCAGTATAACTGTGTAATGAAATAGTAAACCAGAAAAACTATATCTGCTGATCTTTACAATTATCACTTAAGAAGAGCGTTTATTAGTGGAGAACTCCCTAGATTCAACTGTTCATTGACAACTTCATATTGTGGGTTTCTTAAATGTCTTCTAATTTCCAATTGTTCAGTTCTTGTTCCTTTTCACAAATATGCAGCACTTCTAGTTTTGTGTTAGGTGTCAATGAATGATTGGTGTCAAGTAGATGTTTTGCGTAGTGGGATTATCTAGATGTTTTAATCTGTATGCACGTAAGTATTCACTGTATCGGATTTCAAAATTCCTGAGGGTCTGATCCAAATATACATCATTACATTCTGGACATTTGAGTTTATATATACCTGACTTCTTTAATTGTGGTATTTTTGTTTTTACATTTAACAATTTTGTACTAACGTTACTTTCTGACTTAAAAGAAATTATTGTATTCGTTGCTGAAGATATTAACTTTGAAATATTTCCTGCATATGTGATGGTTTTATAAGTTTTTATTTCATCAGTTTGTTTAGGAAATATAAGTTGTAATGCCACTTTTTCCTCTTTTTTATTAATTAGCTTATTTATCATATCTAATGGATAACCGTTGGATGTTGCTATTTGTGTAATTGTATTAACCTCTCTATGAAAATTACATTTGTTCATAGGAACTGAAAAAGCTTTATGTATTATTGAGTTATATGCCCCTAGTTTATGGGACATAAGGTGATTGGAATTGAATGGAATTGTCACATCAGTCTGTGTTGGTTTTCGGTTAATTGAATAATCAAGTACATTATTAACTCTTTGAATTTTTAAATTGATTGGGCAATTTTCTTCAATTTCTAATGTAAATTTAATTTTTGGGTGTAAATTATTGATGTGGTTGAAAAATACATATAGTTTTGAAATGAAATGAAATCCCACTACGCAAAACATCTACTTGACACCAATCGTTCATTGACACCTAATACAAAACTAGAAGTGCTGCATGTTTGTGAAAAGAAACAAGAACTGGATTTCTTTGAAGAATTGGGAATTAGGAGACATTTAAGAAACCCACAATATGAAGTTGTCAATTTACAGTTAAATCTAGGGAGTTCTCCACTAATAAACTGTCTTCTTAAGTGATAATTGTAAAGATCAGCAGATATAGTTTTCCTGGTTTTCTATATCATTGCACAGTTATACTGATCTTAATTGGAAAAATGATATCCAGGATATCACCATAGGGCTAATAATATCTAAGCTTCAATATTTGTAATATCACATCTTCTTCTTTTTTCTATAAACATATATTAAGTCAATCACAAGCTACGTCACTTCTTGGTCTAGCCAAAAATAACCACTAAACATCAGGTAGGCATCAAATGAAATGTAACTTCTGTCATTCTGACGATGATATTGATTTATCGAAACAATTGTCAATTTTTTAGAATTTTCAACAATTTTTATTATATTGTGGAATTAGCTAAAAACATTGAGTTTCATTTAAAACACTAATATGAGTAGATTCCACGAAGTAAGGGTCGAGACAATTAATTTCATTAAAAAATCTTCGAGAGAAGATTTGACCCGACTGTACCAGCAGTTACTACAAAAACAATACAAAACATCACAAAATATTTGGTTCAACCAAGAATGCCTTAGGAAAAAGGTAATACCAAATTATGTGAATATAAAATGTCACACTGAAACACCACAAGCACAAAAAGCTATAAAATGTGCTCAACGAGTTTGGATAAAAGGAGAATGTAAGAAATGGTTCAAAGTTAGAGACTCCTTAGACAACTACATACAAGTTGTACATTCAGAACTCACATTCCAATTAAATCCAGTAGAATTTGACTGTTTGGATGACAAAATTAGAGGAAGTGTCAGCACGATGAAGCATAAGAAATTCAAGAAACCAGAAAAAAAGCTACAGAATCTTGAACACACACAACAAAAAATTCAATACTCAAAACATCATGAAACTGTAAGTACCTACATACCAACACACTTTGCACCACGATTTGAAAACCTTTCAGACACTAATTTTACAGATAGTGGAATAGAATTTTTAAATAAAGGTTTAAAGTACAGCATACCACGAAAATTTACGAATAATATTAAACAAATTATAGCTACAGAGTCAGAAATAGCTTTGAAATCTAATACAAATAATTTTCTTTATGAGAAATTAAAAATTGCCAATTTAAAAAAAAATATTGAACCTTCAAAAGTTAAACGTCAAACAAAAAATGACATTACAGTTTCAAATGCAATCAAAAAGAAAGTAGAAGATAATAACCTAACAGTTACAAAATCTGATAAGGGGAACACAACTGTCATTTTGACAACTGAAAATTATAATTCCAAAATATATAACTTTATAGAATCTAGCGATGTAAAAGTTCTTAAAGCAGACCCAACAAAAAAGTTTTCTTATAAAGTGAGGGATATTGTTATTAATTCAAATTATCTTTTAAGTGATTACGAAAAATGGTCTATCATACATAAAAATCCTCATTGTCCACAATTATATGGAACCGTTAAATTACATAAAATAACGAAACCAATTAGACCTGTAGTTTCTTATGTTAATGCTCCTAATAATATATTGGCAAAGAGACTCAACAATATACTTAATAGTTACGGATATGAATCTCAGTACTCAATTAGAAATTCAATAGAACTAATGAGAAAGTTGAAAGCAATCAACTTGCAAGATAACTATAAACTTAATTCGTTCGATGTGACTGATATGTTCACTAAAATTCCTCCTAAAGAATGTCTAATACTTGTAAGAAAATTACTAGAAGATAAAAATATTAATCCAGGAATAATATCAGATATACTTAACTCATTTGATGAATGCATTAATCGAAATTATTCCACTTTTGACAATAAGATATATATTCAAAATGGAGTTTACCAATGGGAAACCCTATATCACCTATTTTGGCAAACATTTTTGTGGTCAGTTTAGAAAGAAAAATCTTTGAAAGTAATATTTCAAAAGATGTTTTATTTTCGTATAGATATGTAGATGACACATTAGCCTGTTTTATAGATAGTGAACGACAATTAGGTATATTTTTCAACCAATTTAATAATTTACACCCAAAAATTGAATTTACATTAGAAGTTGAAGAAAATAACTCAATCAATTTTCTTGATTTGAAAATTCAAAGTGTTAATAATGTACTTGATTATTCAATTTACAGAAAAACAAAACACACTGATGTGACAATTCCATTTAATTCCAATCACCCCACGTCCCATAAACTAGCGGCATATAATTTAATGATACATAGAGCTTTTTCAGTCCCTATGAAAAATGTAATTTTGATAGAGAAGTTAATACAATTAGACAAATAGCAACATCCAACGGTTATCCATTAGAAATGATAAATAAGCTAATTAATAAAAAAGAGGAATAAGTAGCATTAAAACTAATATTTCCCAAAAAAAATAATGAAATAAAAACTTATAAAACCATCACATATGCAGGAAATATTTCTAATAATATTTCAAAGATAATATCTTCAGCAACGAATACAATAATTTCTTTTAGAACAGAAAGTAACGTTAGTAGAAAATTGTTAAATGTAAAAACAAAAATACCACCATTAAAGAAGTCTAGTATATATAAACTCAAATGTCCAGAATGTAACGCTGTCTATTTGGGTCAGACCCTTAGGAATTTTGGAATCCGATAGAGTGAACACTTACGAGCATACAGATTAAAACAACCAGACAAATCCCACTACGCAAAACATCTACTTGACACCAATCGTTCATTGACACCTAATACAAAACTAGAAGTGCTGCATGTTTGTGAAAAGAAACAAGAACTGGATTTCTTTGAAGAATTGGGAATTAGGAGACATTTAAGAAACCCACAATATGAAGTTGTCAATTTACAGTTAAATCTAGGAAGTTCTCCACTAATAAACTGTCTTCTTAAGTGATAATTGTAAAGATCAGCAGATATAGTTTTCCTGGTTTTCTATATCATTGCACAGTTATACTGATCTTAATTGGAAAAATGATATCCAGGATATCACCATAGGGCTAATAATATCTAAGCTTCAATATTTGTAATATCACATCTTCTTCTTTTTTCTATTAACATATATTAAGTCAATCACAAGTTACGTCACTTCTTGGTCTAGCCAAAAATAACTACTTAACATCAGGTAGGCATCAAATGAAATGTAACTTCTGTCATTCTAACGATGATATTGATTTATCGAAACAATTGTCAATTTTTTAGAATTTTCATCAATTTTTATTATATTGTGGTATTAACTAGAAACCTGTTCATTTAAAACACTAATATGAGTAGATTCCACGAAGTAAGGGTCGAGACAGTTAATTTCAGTTAAACCGAAGTTTGTCCAAAAATAAGCAAAAATGTAATATATCTGGATTTATAGGACCCGCTGTACTCGCTCTAGTCAGCTGAAAATCATGAACAATATTCAATTATTAAATTGGTCACTTGTATACACTCTGGAAGCTGTATCTTGCTAACAAACTAAAAATTCTCCAAAAATTACAAAAATGTGGTACTTAAAGTATCATAGAACCCGGTGTACTGGCTTTAGTGAGCTGAATATTGATAGGGTTCATCTGTGAAATGTCATCTTTGAGACGCTCTGAATAATATCCAATAATGAAATTGGTCATTTGTATATACTCCGGAGGCTGTATCGTGCTAACAAACTTAAATTTCTCCAAAAATGACAAAAATATCGTACTTGAAGTACTATAGCACCTGTTGTACTGGCTCTGGTGAGCTGAAATAGAGTTCATCTGTGAAGTGTTCTGGATAATATTCAATCAGGAAATTGATGACTTGATGATCTCCGGAGGCTGTATCGTGCTAACAAACTGAAGTTTCTCAAAAAATGACTAAAATGTCGTACTTCTAGTACCATAGCACTCGTTGTGCTGGCTCTGGTGAGCTGAAAATCAATAAGTTTGATCTGTGACATGTTCTTAACAATATTCAATCATAAAATTGGTGACTTGTTACACTCCGGAGGCTGTATCGTGCTAACAAGACATGTAACGAAAAGTGGCCGACGACAACGACGACGACATACACTCAGGATTTTTTTTTCTAAAAACCGTTTTTTCGGGTTGTTGTTGATGGAAAACGTAAAAATAACTCAAATTTTTTTTCCAAAATTGCAACTTTTTTTGGGGTAAACCAATACTTTTCTCGCATATTAGATAGGTTGGGCGGAAAAGTAATATAGAATTGCACTATTACGTGCGTTATTTTTACGTTTTCCATCAACAACAACACGAAGAAAAGGTTTTTAGAAAAAAAATCCTGTGTGTATGTCGTCGTCGTCGTCGTCGTTGTCGTCGGCCACTTTTTCTTACATGTCTTGTTAGAACAATACAGCCTCTGGAGTGCAATAAGTCACCAATTTTATGATTGAATATTGATAAGGACATATCACAGATGGACCCTATTGATTTTCAGCTCACCAGAGCCAGTACAACGGGTGCTATAGTACTTGAAGTACGACATTTTGTCATTTTTTGAAAAGTTTCAGTTTGTTAGCACGATTCAGCCTCCGGAGTTCAACAAGTCACAAATTTTATGATTGAATATTATTCAGCACATCTCACAGATGAACCCTATGGATTTTCAGCTCACCAGCTCCAATACAGCAAGTGCTACAGTACTTTAAGTACGATATTTTTGTCATTTTTGGAGAAGTTTCAGTTTGTTAGCACGATACAGCGTCCAGAGTATGAACAAGTGACCAATTTTATGATTGGATATTATTCAGAGCGTTTCAAACATGAACTGTATTGATATTCAGCTCACTAAAGCCAGTACAATGGGTGCTATGGTACTTGGAGTACCAAATTTTTGTCATTTTAGGAGAATTTTCAGTTTGTTAGCACGATTCAGCTTCCAGAGAGTATACGATGGATCAATTTTATGATTGAATATTATTCAGCACATCTCACAGATGAACCCTATGGATTTTCAGCTCACCAGCGCCAATACAGCAAGTGCTACAGTACTTTAAGTACGATATTTTTGTCATTTTTGGAGAAGTTTCAGTTTGTTAGCACGATACAGCGTCCAGAGTATGAACAAGTGACCAATTTTATGATTGGATATTATTCAGAGCGTTTCAAACATGAACTGTATTGATATTCAGCTCACTAAAGCCAGTACAATGGGTGCTATGGTACTTGGAGTACCAAATTTTTGTCATTTTAGGAGAATTTTCAGTTTGTTAGCACGATTCAGCTTCCAGAGAGTATACGATGGATCAATTTTATGATTGAATATTGTTCAAGGTATCTCACAGATATACCCTATTGATTTTCAGCTGAATATAGCGAGTTCAGCAGGTCCTATAAATCCAGATATACTGCATTTTTGGTTACTTTTGGAGAAATTTCGGTTTGTTAACATGATGCATCCCCCGAAGTGTATACAAGTAACAATTTTATGGTAAAGTGTTAATCAGGGCATCTCATAGATACGGAAAAGTTAGTTTTAATCTTTAAAACCGTTTATTATTATATGTTTTGGTATTTTTAACCAATTTTCTATAAAAACGCTGTACCGTTTAATCACTTTTTACTTTTCCGCCAACCTATCTAATATGCGAGAAAAGTATTGGTTTACCCACAAAAAAATTGGAAATTTGAATTTTTTTTTGAGTTATTTTCACGTTATCCATCAACAACACGAAAAAATGGTTTTTAGAAAAAAAATCCTGTGTGTATGTCGTCGTAGTCGTCGTCGTTGTCGTCGGCCACTTTTCCTTGCAAGTCTTGTTAGCACGATACAGCCTCCGGAGTGCAATAAGTCATCAATTTTATGATAGAATATTGTTAAGAACATTTCACAGATAAACCCCATTGATTTTCAGCTCACCAGAGCCAGTACAACGGGGGCTATGGTACTTGAAGTACGAGATTTTGTCGTTTTTCGAGAAATTTCAGTTTGTTAGCACGATACAGCCTCCGGAGTTCAACAAGTCACCAATTTTATGATTGAATATTATTCAGGGCTTCTCACTGATGAACTCTATTGATTTTCAGCTCACCAGAGCCAATACAACCGGTGCTACAGTACTTTAAGTACGATATTTTTGTCATTTTTGGAGAAGTTTCAGTTTGTTAGCACGATACAGCCTCCGGAGTATATACAAGTGATGAATTTTATGATTGGATATTATTCAGAGCGTCTTAAAGATGAACCCTATTGATATTGAGCTCGCTAAAGCCAGTACAACGGGTGCTGTGGTACTTGAAGTACCAAATTTTTGTCATTTTTGGAGAATTTTCAGTTTGTTAGCACGATACAGCCTCCAGAGAGTATACGATTGATCAACTTTATTAATAAGTATTGTTCAAGGTGTCTCACAGATGTACCCTATTGATTTTCAGTTGACTAGAGCGAGTACAGCGGGTCCTATAAAACTAGATATACTAAATTTTTGGTTATTTTTGGAGAAATTTCGGTTTGTTAGCACGATACATCCCCCGAAGTGTATACAAGTAACAATTTTATGATAGAATATTGTTCAGGGCCACAGATGCGGAAAAGTTAGTTTTAATCTTTAAAACCGTTTATTTTATACGTAGAGCTGTGAAAATTCTCTCCTCTTCCACGTTTGTTATTGAAAATAATTCAAATTCTGTATCTGGTAAGAAAAAATCACTTCGCAAGCGTGAACAACTTTTGATAAACTACAGCTTAGGAACTGTCGTCTCATTATTACAAACAGCTCTTTTGTTTACCAAGTTTCTATCTTAATATCATAACTTTGTTACCAATTTCAAACTTCATTGTTAAGTAGAGTTCTTTGTGGGAAGAAAAACCGAATTCTGAATTCATAATAGACCCGTCAATAGATGGTAAAATCAGTTTCTTAGTAGGACCTATTTGACAGGCGAGTCTTAAAAATAGTAGTTACTCTACGATTTCATGAGAATCTAAAATTAGAGTGATAAAAATTCACCCACATTTTTTTTCTGGTACTTTTGAAAAAATTTCAATTAATAAATTTTTTAGTAAGAGGAACTTTGTAAAATGAGCAACAAATAAACGGTTTTAAGGAATAAAACTAACTTTTCCGCATCTGTGGCCCTGAACAATATTCTATCATAAAATTGTTACTTGTATACACTTCGGGGGATGTATCGTGCTAACAAACCGAAATTTCTCCAAAAATAACCAAAAATTTAGTATATCTAGTTTTATAGGACCCGCTGTACTCGCTCTAGTCAACTGAAAATCAATAGGGTACATCTGTGAGACACCTTGAACAATACTTATTCATAAAGTTGATCAATCGTATACTCTCTGGTGGCTGTATCGTGCTAACAAACTGAAAATTCTCCAAAAATGACAAAAATTTGGTATTTCAAGTACCATAGCACCCGTTGTACTGGCTTTAGTGAGCTGAATATCAATAGGGTTCATCTTTGATACGCTTTGAATAATATCCAATCATAAAATTGGTCACTTGCATATACTCCGGAGGCAGTAGCGTGCTAACAAACTGAAAGTTCTCCAAAAATGACAAAAATTTGGTACTTCAAGTACCATAGAGTACCCGTCGTACTGGCTTTAGTGAGCTGAATATCAATAGAGTTCACCTTGAAGACGCCCTTTATAATATCCAATCATAAAATTGGTCACTTGTATATACTCCGGAGGCTGTATCGTGCTAACAAACTGAAACTTCTCCAAAAAAGACAAAAATATCGTACCTAAAGTACTGTCACACCTGTTGTATTGGCTCTGGTCAACTGAAAATCAATAGGGTTTATCAGTGAGATGCCCTGAATAATATTCAAGCATAAAATTGGTGACTTGTTGAACACCGGAGGCTGTATCGTGCTAAAAAACTGATATTTCTCAAAAAATGACAAAATATCGTACTTCAAGTACCATAGCACCCGTTGTACTGGCTCTGGTGAGCTGAAAATCAATAGGGATCATCTGTGACATGTCCTTGACAATATTCAATCATAAAATTGCTGACTTATTGCACTCCGGAGACTGTATCGTGCTAACAAGACATGTAAGGAAAAGTGGCCGACGACAACGACAACGACGACGACGACATACACACAGGATTTTTTTTATAAAAACCGTTTTTTCGTGTTGTTGTTGATGGAAAACGTAAAAATAACTCAAAAAAAATTTCAAAATTCCAACTTTTTTTGGGGTAAACCAATACTTTTCTCGCATATAGAAAGGTTGGGCGGAAAAGTGATAAAACTAACGGTTAATGCTTCTCAGTTTGCTCTGGGAGCCACTTTCTCTCATGTCTACAAGGATAAAACGGAAAGGCCAATTGCTTTTGCGTCAACTTTGTTAAAATCCAGCCAAATTAAAATATTCTCAAATTGGAAAAGAGGCTCTAGCCATTAATTTTGGCGTGAAGAAATTTTTTCAATATCTCTATGGTCAAAGATTTATTTTATGCACTGACCTTAAACCTTTATTAACCATTTTTGGCAATAAAAAAGGTTTACCAATTTTTGCAGCCAATCTGATACAAAAATGGGCTCATATTTTATCAGCTTTTTCGACATGACATAGTTTACATCAAAAGTAAAGATAATAAAAACTTCTTGGTAATTGAGGACGCAACCTCAAAATGGATAGAATGTTTTCAAAAGCACGATATAACGGCTACGAGTACTATTAAAATTTTTCGTGATTTATTTAGTAGATTTGGTTCACCTTCCCAAATTTGTACCGATAATGCGGCCACTTTCAATTCGGATGAATTCCAAACATTTTTCAAATTGAGCGGAATACGACATCTAACAGGTGCACCATACCACCCTTCTACAAATGGATTAGGTGAAAGTGCAGTTAAGATTCTAAAAAAAGCTATTTATAAAGCCAAAAGTGGAAATAAAAATTTAGATTTTAATTTAATTATCAATCGTTTTCTATTTCATTATAGAAACTCTCTTCATACAACTACAGGGGAAGCTCCTTCTAAAATCTTGTTGGGCAGAACAATGCGCACCAGATTTGATTTGTTATTGCCATGATTTGTTATTGTCGAAAATAAACAATTCATACAAAAACAATATATTAAAGGGAAAAGACAAACACATTTTAAAAAAAAATCCCAATGGCACAAGACCA
The DNA here is from genome assembly GCA_963921935.1 of Galeruca laticollis. Taxonomy (NCBI): domain Eukaryota; kingdom Metazoa; phylum Arthropoda; class Insecta; order Coleoptera; family Chrysomelidae; genus Galeruca; species Galeruca laticollis. The sequence goes on along the minus strand of OY998185.1, from coordinate 55,265,886 downwards.
ATTGGACGGCTTATTTCAGTAAAGTTTTTGCATCAGATTCAAAACAAAACAAAAAATTTAAATTTTCTTAAATAAATGTTTTCATGCACGTTTTAGAAAAAAGTGTTTCATACAAAAGTTGTAGAACGTGTTAAGTTCTAAAAAAAATCTAAGTAACTTTTTTGCGTTAGATCAATAACATAAGAAATAAGATTTTTTTTCAATTTTGACAGGCCGCCATTTCGTTTCTACTGGGCCGATTTGGCCCGATAATGAACTTGTCCAAGATTTTGGCCGAACCAATTTTTGTAGCGAGTTTGGTTCCGATCCGTCGAAAAATACGCCCTCTATCGTGCTTACAAATTCCGTTATAACACATACATATATATAAATTTACTATCTACAATAGTCCTATTTCATTCTGAAATAAGCCTAATTAATGATAAGGTATTAGTACGCGATTTTAGGGCTAATACTCCAAATTGGTGCCAAGGTGTGGTCAAAGAAGTTCTTGGAGAAAGAACCTATATTATAAAAACAGATCATGGATTGATTTGAAAACGTCACATTGACCAGTTAAAAGTAAATAATTGTAATGAAACTGTTAACTCAAAACATTCAAAAGAGGAAAGTTTTGCAAAAGCAGTATACGAATAAATACGTTTCACATTAATCTTTGTTTTATTTGTAATTAGTGAATATATTCAAATTAATATTTTCATATATATAATAAGGGATAAAATTTCTGTCAAACTCTGTCTGTACATTAAGGCACTTATTGTTTTTATCGACCTCCTTCATGATTTCCATATCCTCGTACAAATCAAGGTTTTAAAAATGTTTGGTTTTTATGTTGTGTAAGAGTGTTACCCCGCTCTCGTGATCGATATTGTAGTTGTTGAATTTCAAGTGATGTCCAAATACGGATTTCTCTGGAGTTTTTTCATGTTCAATAACTGTAGTTTTTAGGGATCTACAAGTCCTACCAATGTAGGTGGCATCACAATCAGAACAAGAGAGCTTGTAAACCCCACTTCTCTGTAATTTATGTAATTTGTCCTTGGCATTGACCAGACAAGCACTCAAACTGTTTTTAACATTACAAGAAATTTGAGTTTCGGGAAATTATTTTTTGATGCAAAGACTTATTTTGTTGCACAAGTTGTGGTCAACAAAAGGAAGACTCACATACTTGCTGGTGGCATCAGCAAGCGCAGGGTAGGCAGTATGCATTAGCAACTTTCCTTCCCTCCGCCTGATGACATCGTCAACAATAGTTGGGTCATACACATTATTAACAGCAATTTGTTTTAGTATATTGTATTCTTTATTGTAATTATCAGCTGACAAAGGGATGGTTTGTAAACGGTGTACATAGCTGTTGAAAGCCGCTAATTTGTACTGTATAGGATGGAAAGAACTAGAATTAATGACGTGGTCAGTCTGAGTGGGTTTCCGGTAAATGCCATATTCAAATTTGTTGTAAGTTCTATTAATACGTAGGTCCAAAAAGTTGATTTCAAAATTCGACTCTAATTCCATAGTGAATTTTATATTAGGGTGTACGTCATTAATTTTGTCTAATAAAGTATCAGCTATATGGGGGCCACCCTTTATGAAAACTAAACAATCATCTACATATATACACCAATGCAATATTTCACTGTTCTTGAAAATGAATTTGTTTTCTAAATTATCCATAAATAAATCTGCCAGAAAGGGAGACAAACAACTACCTACCCATTGCTAGACCTTCTGGTTGTTGATAAAATAAATTATTGAATACAAAGAAATCTTGAGAAAGACAAAATTTAAGTAGTTCAATAATGAAATGATAATTTTGTTGAGTGATTCTAGAGTCATACAAAAGTTCAGTTACCAGATCAAAGGATAACATAGTCATTTATTTTCAACTAGTCTAAGGTCATTGTAGGTACAGCATTAAGTTCATTTAGTTGATAGAAGTTAAATTGAATCCAAGATATTCTTAATTAAGTCGAATATTAAACGCTTAATATGGATATCGTGCTTAATCCGGTCTGGGAAAGAAAAGTCTATCATTGTCAACCATCCATTTGTACATGAAATCCAAATAATCCCCATCTGAGATTCCCCGAAGGCAGAGAAAAGAAAATTCCCTCCCCCACCCGACTATCACTGTCAGAAACAACAAAAAGTGAAATGCAAAGTACTGGGAAACGGCGAAGGGGAAATGGGAAACAGATTAAACGATAGCACGTGAGTATTTAGGATCAGAGTTGAATATTGAGATAAGAGACGGAGAGAATTCAGATTAGTTTTTAGGAAAAAGAAGTTATCCTGTCTTTTTTTTTTGGAAACGCATTATTATAAAATGTAAAATCGGAAGTTGTGTATGCCTGGCACGGAACGTACTTTACATTTATTGTCTTATACGTGAGGGTTTTCACGGAAAATCTTATGGTTTTCTGGATAACAAGACGTTTAGAAATGGATACGGTTTTTACGGCACTTTATATGAACAAATAAAATTAAATTGGAATGGTTTAATCAAACCGATGGACCGACGAAGAATATCTAGAAACTTGTGAAACATCAAAAAGAAGAAAAACTTGGTTTCCTATAAACTGTACAGTGCCCTTAGCAGTTGCGCGTAGCGAACAAGGCAAGATTTTTTAAGCCAATCTGTAATAACTATAACAGGTTTTGTTGAAGTTATCAACCGTGAACCTGACTGTTTATTTTAATTTAATAACTTCACCAAGGAAAAACTGTAATAACTTTTAGAAAAATGCTTTTATCAAAAAATAGTTTTTGGCATCAATCAATTATATACAGGGTTGGAAAAACCTAAGAACTAAAGATATATATTTGGGTTTTTAGGTTTTTCAGTTTTTTCAAGGTTTTTTATGGTTTTTTTGTGGTTTTTAAGGTTTTTTAGGTTTAAAAAAATAACATTTTAAGCAAAAAATTGATATTATATCTGTAAATCAACATGAATTGGTCGATCCCCGGCCCTGCAGCATCCTCTAACTGTCTGTGTCTTTACCTTTAATATTTATGATTTGAATGAAATTGGAACTAGGAAGAAAGGCTTTCTTTTTGGGTGGGTAATTTTAGATTTTAGTAAAAGGTGGCTGTAACAGGAAGCTTTTATTCAGTATCTTAAAAGAAAATAGAGAAAAACCTAAAAACCTACAATGGCCATTGTTAAGTATTCATTAATTTTATTTTAATTGGTTATGATCTATATTTAATATGTAAGGTTACTTAATAATAAAATGTAAATGTTAAAATCTCAAGCAAATCGTTGGTGGTATTTTTCACCTAGCGGACATACGGTATACACACATTATGTTAAACTTAAAAACCCAGTTCTCCAAGCAAAGAAAAGAGAAGCAGAACAGTTGTCGAAGTGAACAGTTCGTAGTAATTAATATTAAACGCGCTAGTGCCAGGAAATTTAATAAAACCCATTGAACCCCTGCTACAGTCCACATTATCGCTTCCAAGAAGGGTTGCAACCCCGCAGAAGATCATCCGAGACCTTCAGGTAAGAATACCAGTTTTGGGCAATTTGCTTGCATCATACTTTTTTCACATATAATTTGTAACCTTTCATAATGTAACGAAAACATTTTTCATTTTCCGAAACAGCCATATTTTAATAACTAGGTTTGTTAAAAAAACCTAAAAAACCTAGATTCAAAAAAACCTGTAGTTGCCAAACCTGATTATATATCAATCTGATATTATTTTATATTATTTTATGTCATACTAGCTCATTATTGTGTTTTTATTGTTTAGTTACCAACTATCTAATGTTGTACTTTATGCCCGTGCGGAAATAAAGTTCACTTTACGGCCCGCGTGGGCATAAAGAGAAATATTTTTTTGTTTAACTTATTCAATAACCTATATCAATGAAAATACAAACGTAATATAGTGATATATGTGAATATTCGATTAACATTATTTTAACGAATTAACATAAAATTGGCAGTTCTGAAAAGATCCGGTGATAGTTAAGTTGCCTGTAGCAGACAATTCATGTTTCATTGTTTGAGTATCAAATTTCTGTACCGAATCTCCAGACCCGGAAGGTACAACTGCCAGCATTCTTGAAACTTCATTTTTTGAAGATAAACTATCCTCTAAATATCCTTCAGCAACCGACATACTCTTCCATCCAACATGGCGCTTCAACGTGGTCATTCAAGCTCCAGCCTCTGCAAGAACATTTGCTGACGTTCGACGCATACAATAACCTGTATATTTCTCAATCACTTAAACCCAGATATTTCGCTATAATGGACGGGATTTTTCCCAACGTGTTTTTTCCTACTGGCTGAACAGTACATCGACCTTGTCTATAGATTAGAAAAAGCCTTTTTTAGACTTTTTTGGCAATAGATTTTCAGTTGCTTTCTTTGCATTTTCAATAATTTCGTCAGGAATTCCAAAATCCTCGTTCATTTTGACTTCTAACTTTGACATATATAAAAATTATTGTGATTTTATGACATTTACGTTTGTCAACATTCACCTAGCAACGATAGTGTCTACTATGATAAAATGGCAATGTTAATAATTCAAACCGGATTTTTTGAAACACTGATTTGTATTGATATTGGATTGCAGAAACGAACTAGTATGACATAAAAGTTTGTACGTACCGCGGGCATAAACAGATGTGTATACCCTCGGGCCAGAGGCCCTCAGGTTCGTAAGACGTCGCCCTCAAGGCATAAACATCTATTTATACCCTTGGTACATAAATAACTATTATAATCCACCTATCTAAGTAGAGTTTAGAGTATATCAACAGAGTAACTCTACTGTAAAAGCTTCCTTCATTAAGTACTTTTGATATTCACTAGTCCAATATTATTCAAAATATAATCCATTCTTGCCTTGAATAATGACTTCGTCAATATATCTGCGGATTGGTGTTCCGAAGCATCCTTCAGTTACCAATTCTCTTACAAAGAAATGCCTGATTTCAATATGTTTCCTTCTTCGGTGATATTTTGGATTCTTTGCTTACTTAATAGCAGATTCATTGTCAACTGATAGTGTAGGAACATTTTTTAAACCTATAATTTCGTGATAAAGTCTTTTTAACCATATCAGTTCTCTGGCTCCTTCACTTACAGCAACTATTTCTGCTTCTGTTGTTGAGAGTGCTATTGATGACTGTCTTTGACTAAGCCAGGAGATTGCACCTCCAGCATATTTACAAATAACACCTGTAGTTGGTCTTCTGGTTGTAGGGTCTCATCCATAGTCAGCATCGCTAAACCCTTGAAGATGTTTCAATTTGTTACCAGACTTATAAATAATTCCAACATCGATAGTATTTTGGAGATATCTAAAAATACGTTTCACACGAATCAAATCATCATGAGATGGATTTTCTAATGTTCTTGCATACGCAATCTCTGGTCTTGTTCCTACCATAAGATACATTAGAGCTCCAACTGCTTGCCTATAAAGGTAACTTTCTTCTACTTTTCCAGTTTCTTTCCCTGATCGGTCACTTTTAATAAGTGGTATAGTCACAGCCTTACAATTTTGCATTCCAAAAGATTCTTCTTGTATAAGCTGCCTGACTCACTGTTATAGAACCGACATTACTAGTGTCAATTTCCAAGCCCAAAAAATAGGTAGCTGGTTTTGCAGTAATTTTAAACTGTTTTACCAAACTATTCATAAATTCATTTTCCAGAATTTCGTTATTCGTGGCTGAAAGTCCATCGTCAACATAAAGTGCCAATAGAATCATATCATGTTCTTGTTTCTTGATAAACAGGCATGGATCTGCATCACTTGCCTTACAATTTTGGTTTATAAGAAAATCTACGAATCTTTTATTCCAGCATCTCGGAGCTTGCTCAAGTCCATACAAGCTACTTTTGAGACAGCAAACTTTATTAGTACCATCTTGATACCCCTCCGGTTGTTTCATATATACTTCTTCCTTCAGATATCCATAGAGAAATGCAGTAGAGATATCAAATTGGCTTAAATTCATTTTCTCACTAGCAGCTATACTCACCAAAGCCCTTATTGTTCCAGATTTAGCAACAGGACTAAAAATGTCTTCATACGATTCACCATATATTTGTGGAAATCCCTTGACTACCAATCTAGATTTGAATTTATATATATAGCCATCCGGATTAGTTTTAATTTTGTAAACCCATTTACACGAAACTGCTTTCTTCCTGGGTGGTAAATCTTGTAGAATCCATGTTTCATTTTCTTTCAAAGATGCTATTTCTTTATTCATGGCTTCCAGCTACATGTCTTTATAATTACTATCAATAGCTTCTTGGTAAGTCTGTGGTTCTTTGAGTTCTACAAGTATCGTATATACCTCTATTACAAAATCTTCAAACTTCTTAGGTAATTTTATTTCTCTATGTTTTTTTAATATATTCTCTACTAATTTTGGCTCATTTTCAAATCTATCTTCTAAATTTTCTTCGTTTATTTCTTGATTTTCTGGTAGAATATCGTCTTTAGATCTATCTAAACTCCTTTCATCTTCAGTTTCAGTACATTTCTCATCTTCAACTAGTGAAAATTCAGTCCATCTAGTTAAAGGTTGTTCCTCGAAGATAATATCTCTGGATCTTATGAGTTGTTGTTTTTCTTTACACCGTACACGATATCCGTCATCATTATCGTAACCAATTAAAACTCCTTTTACCGCTTTTCTGTCCATTTTCTTTCGACATTGTTTGGGAATATGTACATAACAGGTACACCCTATAACTCTCAAATGCTTGATGTTTGGTATTTTCCCTGTCCAATCTTCATTAGGAGATTTTTCATTTACACCAAATATACCTGTTCAATTTAAAATTTGTGCAGCAGTATTTATCATCTCAGCCCATAAAATTTGCGGTAAATTGTTTCCTGCATACATGATTGATCTTGAAGTTTCAACAATAGTTCGATTATCTCTTTCTGAACACACATTTTGCTCTGGTGTGTATGACATGACCAATCTATGCTTAATTCCATTCTTTTGTAAAATTTGTCGAAAAATGCTGCTGGTAAATTCACCTCCATTGTCTGAAAGTACCTCTTTCATTACGTGTCCCGCTATTTCCAATTAATTCAACAGGATTTTTGGTTTTTCTGCAACTTCAGATTTTTCTTTAATAAAATAAACATGTCTGAATTTACTAAAATCGTCCTTGAAAAGTACAAAATAGCGATTTCCTGCTTGGGGTTTTGAAAGGTCAACATAAATCCGAGTGAATGAGCTCTTCAGGAGCTTTGGCACGTTCTATAGTTCCAAATTTCAATCTATGTGATTTTCCGTAAATACAGCCTTCGCATATTTCGCTATCTAATGGAATTTTTATATCTAAAACTTTTTCAATTATAGATTTCACGTGTCTTTTATTTTGATGTCCAAACCTTTCATGGTATAACTGCAACAAACTACTATCCGAAACCATATTCACATCCAACATGGTTTTTTCAGGGATAACATTTTGAATAGCTAGTTTGTACAAACTTCCGCATCGATGTCTATGGCCTATTAACTTGATTTCTCCATCAATTACAAGAGTACATTCTTCTACTCTCGAATGAAATTCACTATGTGGATTTTTGTCTGGTGCAGCCAATACAGAATAAAGTTTTTTCTTTATACCAGGAACATACCACAAATTAGCTAATTCAATAAAATACTTTTTACTATATACGAGTACAAAAGCTTCTATTATTATTGAACCTTTACCAATAGCTTCAATGGATACTCCATTTGCGGTTGTTACTGTGAATGTTCTATTGAAGTGCTCAAATGTCTGGAGAAGATCGTTTCTATTGCAGATAATATATGATTAGTTGCTCCATTATATACAAACCAACTGTTTTGATCACAGTCTACATTTAAAATTTCTTCATTAAGGGCTAATAGTGTTACTTTTGCATTTCTCTCTTCAGATTTAGTACTATTATTGTTAACTGTATGCTTCGGAGGTCTTCCATCGGCTCACTTGACACATTGACAAACTTTATGACCCACTTTCTTGCAATAGTGACATACTCTATATTTCTTCTTCTCGAAATTACGTCTGTCTGATTTTTTTTCTGTATTTAAGGTCTCTTCATTTCTATTCTCCGTTTTATTAGATAATTCTTTTTCATAGGCACATATCTGGTTGGTAAGACTGTCTACTGCTCTATCTAATTTCGACATTAGCACCCAGCTAGAGTTGAATGAAAAATATCCTTCTGGCAGTGTATCAAGTATCTTACATATTAACAGTACTTCAGGTAAATCACCAGAACTGGTGATTTATTGTTGAAGCTCTTGCCAAAGGTTTTTCAGCTTTGAAGTATGTGTTGCAATGTCATCACCTGCTTGTTGTTTATAACTGAAAAACTCAGTACATAACTCATAAGTTTCATCTTCAGTTTTCCCATCAAACAATCTGTGAAGTTCTAACCAAACATTTCTTGCTGTAGTAAATCTCATCACTTTTTGAAGAGTTTCTTCAGTCATATTAGTTGTGAGTACCAGTAAAATGCACTAGTATCTGCTTTAGTAAAATACTCAACCTCCTTATATACTCCATTCGTTCTTCTGTAGATGCTGTAAAAGATACAGGAACTAGTCTGAGCAATGTACCTTCTATAACATCAGTTTCACCTGGTATTCCTCGTAGTAGAACACACAACTTATATTTCCATGTATTCCAATTTACTTAATCGTACAGGAAGCCTATTGAAACCTTCATCGTTTCCATTTTTGTCTCCCAAGAATGCTCTTCACAACAGGAACAAAAAATAATGGTAAAATAATATTTGAGCCGAATTTGCTAATTTGTTTAATTATTCCATTATTTATTTGTGCTTTGGAAAACATATTTGTATTTTTCCATGTTAAAAGTATGGTTCTGTCCTGGCTGGGTTACTGAAAAGTGCGTTATGAGTTAGTGTCATAAATAATTATAAATTTAGAGGAAATACTTTGAAATAATTCAGTTAGTTTACATATAAGTGATTTAAAAAGTGCACAGATTGCAAATAAGTGGAAATAAACACAGCAAATAGAGGTAAGATCAGTTTTCTTATACATAATAAATGAATATTTCTAATTTAATAAACATATAAAACATTATCATGAAAACTAGCCATTAGAGTTATCAGCAAAACAATAAGAACCTGTCTTCATTAAACTTGTTATTAAAAACAACAAAGACGAACCGACTAGTTTGAACGTTATAAATTAGCGAATAGAAATTATAAATATAAAAAGAATAAATTACTCCTAGACTGATAATTGTCAGCTTCAGGTAGGGCTGGGATCTGAATATAGTAGGGTTCTGGTAATTAACCTGCAGAGAGACACAATGTCAGATACGATGGAGGATATGATGAAGGAAATAATCGGAAAACTAAACAAAATGGATAAAAAGATGGACAGTTATCAAGAACAAATAAAGAAAATAACTAACGAAAATACGGAATTAAAGAACAAAGTCACCCAAATGGAACAAAAAATCGGAATTCAGGATAAGAGAATACAACTATTAGAAAAAGAAAGCAAGAGAAAGAACCTTGTAGTATATGGAATAGAAGAAACTGAGAACGAAACGTGTGAAATAAGAAACAACAAAATTAAACAAATTTTAGATAAAATAAAGGTTAAAATAAACATGGCAGCAGATATAATACAAATAAGAAGAATCGGTAAAAAAGAGACAGATAATAACAGAAATAGACCACTATGGCTAGAGCTATCAAGAGAAGATAAAAAAATAGAAATAATAAGAGTAGCCAAAAACTTGAAAGGTACAAAAATATGGATATCAGAAGATCTACCAAAAGCAATACAAGATAAACGGAAAGCACTCAGCCCCTATCTAAAATCGGCCAGAGAAAAAGGATGTAGAGCAAGTATAATATATGATAAATTAAGAGTGGAGGACACAATATATACCTTATAACAGCTGGAATACAATCGAGAAGAAGAAACAAAAACAAATGCAAACAAGAAAAAAGGAAGAACGGCTAGCCAGTGGTCACCCATCATGGAAGACGATGAAGATATAGCACCAACTCGGAAAATGATACAAACAGGGTACCCAAAAAACTAGAAGACATACACGGAGATAAATTAAATAGAAATAATAGCATTAAGGATAGTAATAAGTATAGCAGTAAGAATAGAAGTAGTTTTAGCAATAGGGATAAAGAAAAAACTAATAGGAAATTTAAACACAAAAATAATTATGGTAGGGGACAAGATAAAAAAAATGATCAGACTAATCAATGGGGAAAAAATAATCGTAGACAATATATAAATAGTGCAGACCAAGAACATATAAATATAGGTATATGGAATATTAATACATTAACGGGAAAAGAAATCGAAATAACGGAGGAAATGGAAAACAACAAAGTACATATTCTAGGAATAAGTGAAACAAAGAAAAAAGGATCAGGACAAATAAATTTAACAAATAATCACAAATTATATTACTCAGGGGTAAAAGTAGAACAAAGAGCAAAAGAGGGAGTAGAAATAATTTTAACAGAGGAAATAAACAAAAAGGTAATCAATATGAAGGATATAAATTCAAGAATACTAGTACTAAGTATACGACTAAAATAAATATTGGATAATATACAAATATATGCACCGGTTGAAGGAATGGGAGAGGAAGAGGTTTCAGAATTTCACATACAATTACAGGAAGTAGTGGATGATATAAAAGAGCAAAACGAAAACATAATCATTATGGGGGATTGGAACGCAAGAGTTGGTAGAGATTACAATCGAGAAATGGGTTGTATGGGAGTTTATGGTGAGGAAACAACGAACAGAAATGGTCTTAAGATGATAGGTTTTTGTCAAAGTAACGATTTAATAATAGGAAATACGATGTGGAAACAAAAACTAGAGGATAAATATACCTTTGTAGCGGAAGAAAGAAATGCAAAAAGTTTAATCGATTTTATAGTTTATACACAAAACCTATCAAATATGGTGAAAAAAGTAGAGACAAGAAAAGAGGCTGAGTTGAGTACAAACCATAGATTAGTAGTAGCGGAATATGAAGAGAAAATAATGAAGACAGAAGAAGTAAGATTCAGTAGAATCGCAATAAGTAAATTAAGAAACACAGAAAAAAAATTTAAATATCAGGAAGAAACTGACAGGGAATTCGAAAAATTGATTAATGAAAACAACGAATAGACACTCGAAAAATGGTGGACAGTATTCAAACAAATATTACTTGAAAACATTAGTAAAAGAAAAGAAAACCTCATGGAAAAAATACCTCCAAACAAAAACACAGGAAGATAAAGAAATATATAACGGAAAAAGAAACATCGTCAAGGAAGCGGTTGAGAAAGCGAGAAGGGACTCTTGGAAAGAATTTGGAAGGGAGATGTCAGAGACACATGCATCAGATAACAGAAAATTTTGGACAACAATAAAAAGACTACGAGGAAGTAAAGGAAAAGATATAAGAGCAATAAAAAATAAAAATAACGAATTGGAGACCGAAATAAATCAAATATTAAAGACTTGGAAAGAACACTACGAAGACAAATTTAGTAATAGGTCAAAGAAGAAAACAACGAAGATAGCGGTGGAGGAATGGAATGAACATGAATACCATGCAATTCGAAGAGAAGAAATGGAGGTGGCTATAAATAAACTTAAAATAGGAAAAGCCAGTGGGGAGGATGAAGTAGCGTCAGAGCTGATAAAATGGTTAGGAGAAAAAGGAAAAGACTGGCTGTTTCTCATATGCAGGGAAGCATGGGATACTCAAAAAAACCCCAAAGACTGGGAAAATAACCTTATACTGCCAATACATGAAAAAGGGGATCCGACAATGTGCAATAATTATAGACCAATATGCTTAGCCCAAACCAGTTTCAAAATCTACACGAGAATAATAGAGATCCGATTAAGACGTTATATAGAAGCAAAATTAGAAGAGGAACAAGCAGCTTTTAGACAAGCAAATGATAATAAATATATTTTAAGAAGGCTAATTGATAATACCATAGAAGCGGGAGAAGAAATGTATTCAACATTTATTGACTTGAAGGCAGCTTTTGACACAGTGGAAAGAGAAAAAATTTGGGAGGTGTTGGAAGATTTAGAAGTACCGAAAGCTCTAATTAATATAATTAAAAGCACATACGAGACAGTCAAATTAAGAGTGCAGATAGGAGGTCAAAGATCGGAAGAGTTTCTAATGAAATAAGGTATAAAACAAGGCGATAGCTTAAGCCCTCTGTTGTTTGTCATTATAATGGACAAAATAGTGAAGGAAATAAAAAGACAAGGTGGAAATCTGGAGATGATAATAGGGAACAGAAACATGGTGCCGGTCAGATTAAGTAATTTACTAGAAAATGACAATAAATACAGAAAAAACCAAAGTAATGATAGTAAATGAAAAACAGCGAGAGGGGCGTAACTGCAAGGAATTGAAACGTAATTATAAAACATTAGAAAGAGTAACAACTTATAATTACCTAGGAAGTATCATAACAGAAGAAGGGAAAATAGATGCAGATCAAATTAATCAACTAGATTATATTATTCCTTAAATCGAACAATATTAAGCCATAAACACATTGATATGGACACAAAGCTGGAAATTTACAACAAAATTACAGTCCCAAATATAACTTATGCTAGTGAGAACTGGGTAATGCAGAAAAAACAGGAAACAAAAATAAATGCAATGGAAATGAAATATTTAAGGAAAATAGCAGGTAAAACAAAATGGGATAAAGTAAGGAACGAAGAAATCAGAAGCATTACTAATCAAGAAACAATAATATCAAAGATTAACATGAAACAATTAAACTGGTATGGCCACCTAGTAAGAATGAAGCAAGATAGAATTGCGAGAAAAGTTATGGAAATAGGAATATCAAGAAAAAGACAAAGAGGAAGACCCAAGAGGAAATGTATAGATCAGATTGAAGAAATTGGAAAAAGCAAGGGAAAAACATTAGGAGAGATGAAGGCATTGGCCAGGGACAGAAAAGAGTGGAAAAAATGGGTACATGAAGAACTTCAATCCGACGCCTAAGAAGGCATAAGGATAAGAGAAAGAAAAAGAATGTTAAAAGTATTTTTGACGATAAATAAACCGTATCTATAAATATTTTAATCTGATTGTGTAAATATAAAAAGAGCTTTCATTGTTTGTTTTCCTTTGTCTGATCTGTTCTGCACATACCTACTTTATTTAGAAATGCCCTTTTCATATTTACGTATAATGGGATTAAAATATTTATATATAAAATGAGGATTGAAAAAAGAAAATTCATGGATACTGCTTCCATCTACCTTGCAGTAGCTCAAGCCATAATAAATGTTATATATGGTAGACTGAAGGTTTCTTTAATAGCTTTTTTTAATTATATACTATGGAAACGATAGTTCCGAATTTCGGTAGGAGATGGCAGCACAGCCTTTTTCAAGAATATAATTTAAATTGCAAATAATTAGAAGAATTTACATACAATGTATATCGAAAAATTAAATATTGGATACGATAACAATTTTTGAAATTCTGAATAATTGAAAGAGAAATTAAAAAAGGAGTTTCTTCTAAATTCATGTATACTACTGTCATCTACATTATAATAGCTCAAGCTATATTAAATGTTATGTTCAGAAGACTAAAGGTTTCTTTAAGGGTTTTTTCCATTTATATATTATGAAAATGATAGTTAGGAACTTAACTAAGAGATGCCAGCACTACTTCTGTTTCAAGAGTATAATTTCAATTAAGAGGAATTTAAATACAATGCCTATCAAAAAATTAAATATTGTAAAAAATAACAGTTTTCAAGCTTCTGAATGTTAAAAAAAGAAAAATAAAGAAATTTGATTTAAATGTATTTTTGGTTCTGCTATTTAGATTTCCATATCAAAAGGTTTCTTTAAGAAGTTTTTGTAATTAACTGGAAGGTGTATGTATATAGTTGAATTTTTTGATAGTTTAGAACCGTACTAGCAGAGGGCAGTAACTGCTTCTGGTTTAAAAAATATTTTAATTTCATTTAAACAGAGTAAATTTTTAAACATATTAATACAGTGTGTATCAAAAATATTAATTATACAATAAATGTTTGAGCTTCTGATCTATATTATTTGCCACGCTTGAAAAGAGAGTCCCATCACTTAATGTCAGTTTAAAATATTCTTATCATAAAAGTCAATTATACACAAGTGTACAATTGAAGTATATTGGGACATAAATAAATAATCCAAGTCATATTAAATTATGAGCATCTTTTTTTTTAATATTTATGTGGTGTATCGGGTATTCTAGAAACGATGTACCTACTTACATCTCAATAATTTCATTGCGAACAATCACGGCAGGCACAACAAAAGCTCCGCATGTCGCACACCTTACCAGAAAAAGAAGACTCGTTTGTTAGGTTAGGTCGTTTGTCCCGAAAAGAAATAAATTCAATAAATATACGTACCAACAAATATGTCTGCTTGTAAACATCGTTGGTAGCAGCTTCTGCAACAAAATAATTCATATTTTATTGGCATGTCATGAATGAATTTTATTATATTGAGAAGCAGTTTATACTAAAACAACAATAAATATTCTATACAGTGTAAGATTCAATTATTCTAGAAATTATATTTACTAGGAAAATTTATATTCCATATTTTTAAATTTCTCAGTCTAATTTTGAATATTCTAAGTTCACTCAATGTTCAAAAGTGTCAAATTGATAATTATTTCAAACCAAACACCTTGCAGGATAAAAATAAATTAAAGGAATGTAATTAATCTGTTTATAAATATTTCATAAAAAAGTGGTAAATTGCTTTGTTAATGATATGTATAGTATTCATAATCTTTACGCAATAGAACAAGGTGTCAATTTTGTTGGTAGCAGATGTCTTCACTTGATAAATTGATATATCAACAGGAAATGTTTATACAGTAACACCAATCGTTTTTTAAATCATACGCTTGTGCTTTTTTTTTCAAACAAAGAAAGAACCGAAATCGGGTAAAAAAGAATTAGAAATAATAACAACAAAACAAAATGTTATAATTGCTGCTGAATCAATGACAATGGCAAAAAAAAGAAAAGAAATTGAAGCGAAAGAAGAGATCATATAGGAGCAGCTAGGAACGCAAATTCTATACAATTGCAAATAGAATGAAAAAGGAAAAGTAGGCTCTGTTTCGTTTTCGCTCTGCCAGCCTGTATATTGAAAAAAAATAAACGGTTTTAAAGATTACAACTAACTTTTCCGCATTTGTGGCCCCGAACAATATTCTATGATAAAATTGTTACTTGTATACACTTCGGGGGATGTATCGTGCTAACAAACCGAATTTCTTCAAAAATAACCAAAAATTTAGTATATATGGATTTATAGGACCCGCTGTACTCGCTCTAGTCAACTGAAAATCAATAGGGTACATCTGTGAGACACCTTGAACAATATTCAATCATAAAATTGATCAATCGTAGACTCTCTGGAGGCTGTATCGTGCTAACAAACTGAAAATTCTTCTAAAATGACAAAAATTTGGTACTTCAAGTACCACAGCACCCGTTGTACTGGCTTTAGTGAGCTGAATATCAATAGGGTTAATCTTTGAGACCCTCTGAATAATATCCAATTATAAAATTGGTCACTTGTATATACTCCGGAGGCTGTATCGTACTAACAAATTGAAGCTTCTCCAAAAATGTCGTACTTAAAGTACTGTAGCACCTGTTGTAGTGGATCTGGTGAGCTGACAATCAATAGGGATCATCAGCAAGATGTCCGGAATAATATTCAATCATAAAATTGGTGATTTGTTGAACTACGAAGGCTGTATCGTGCTAACAAACTGAAATCTCTAAAAAAATTACAAAATGTCGTACTTAAAGTACTGTAGCACCTGTTGTAGTGGCTCTGGTGAGCTCAAAATCAATAGGGTTCATCTGTGACATGTCCTTGACAATATTCAATCATAAAATTGCTGACTTATTGCACTCCGTAGGCAGTATCGTGCTAACAAGACATGTAAGGAAAAGTGGCCGACGACAACGACGACATACACACAGGATTTTTTTTCTAAAAACCGTTTTTTCGTGTTGTCGTCGATGGAAAACGTAAAAATAACGTAAAAATAACTCAAAAAAAATTTCAAAATTCCAACTTTTTTTGGGGTAAACCATATTAGATAGGTTGGGCGGAAAAGTAAAACACAATAAAAAATATTAATTTCTGTTATTGATAATTTACAAGTTAACAGACATGTTTGAAAAATTTAAAACCTTTTCAGATGTTTGCTAGGTTTGTTTCTAATTTTTTTCTTGTTCATTTGTATAGCTTATAGATTACCTTTTTAATATTAGTTGTGCAATGTTTATCAAGCTGCACACCACAAATACAATGTCATCAATGTGATGAAGTAAAGATACTGTGACTTTTGAAAAAAAAATTCTATCTGATTCACTTTTTCAAGGTGTATTATAACTGAAACTATGTTATATATTGTAATGTTTTCTTATTTATTTAAACAGTAAACGGGTGGGATTAAGTTTAAACACACGGTATGGCTACTTACGAATTTATTTAAACACTAAACTACTCACTAACACTTAATTTATATACACTTAACTATACACTTAAATTCAATTTATATACACACAACCTTAATTATTAATTCATATCAACACTTTATTGTTCGCTATTTCTATCACGAGATCACTTTATCAACTAAAACTAACTCTCCCTGACCGGTTCTTTATATATTAGTGCGTTTTTTCACTAGATAATCCTAGATTGCGGCTTACACAAAAACAACTGGCTCTGGAATTTTCTAGATTAGACTGGTCACAAAAACAATGTCTAGATAAGATAGTAAACAGTTCTAAGAAATCCCTGCGCATCCGCCATAACTTTAATCTTCATACATGGGTTAGACAGAGTCGGATTCAGGGACTTTACCAGTGTGCTGTTTCGTAACAATACCCCCTCTTTAAAGGAAAGTTCCTCTCTTGGAACTTTTGTGTAGCCAAGACTGGATGTTTGAACCGGCAACTGGCCCTATTTCTACACTTTCCGATCTTATGAAAATAGCAGGGCACCGTCTTCATCGGATACTGATAACGGGGGTTGTAGCTGCAAATTAATATCTGGACACCGGTATCTCGGAAGATAACCTCTACCATGCTCCTGATAACTCGCCAATCCAACTGGTTCCTCGCTATTGTAGACATAGCCAGTTTCTTCACGCTGGATTCTAACACATGGTCTCGGAGGTTTCGAAGTGCTTGCCACACATCGCGGTAGGTCGATCGATCTTTAAATTCATCTTTAGTTACCACGTAGAAGACGTACCGCGAATTATGTTTCAGTTTCAGTGTCTTGCCAGGGGCTGGAATCTGGTCTTCAAGTTTTTCTAATTGTCCGAACTTCTTTCGAAAGACGGATGCCAACCCTCGTGTGTTCTTGAGACGGGCAGGGATATGCTTCCTTTCTTCATTGTATATATTTAAGGCGTAAATTCATTTTAGTTAATAGCGTTGTAAAAATATGTTTCAGAATTGATAAGATCTTTTATATTGTTGTAAATGCAAAGGATAGTTTCATTTTATTTTCAACTTTTGTTAAATACCTTTAAAATATCACGTTTTGCAACAATAATTGTAAATAGTTTTGTTTGGGCATTTTTGAAAGTCGACATCTTGTCGCATTGTCCTATAGTTAAGAAGTTAGGAAAAGGTCACGTTTCACCCTATTATATATTGTATTGTAAAGACCCTAAATTTAGTGTCTTTTCTGCATGAATTTTATGGTCGACGGTCGGAAGATATGAGAGACATTTTTGAATAACCTTTCTGAGTAAAAAGGTTACGATTGCGATTGGAGTATTCAATAGAAATTTAACTATCTATGACGGCACCCATAGTTGATTCTTGTCTAGGAACCCGACAAGTCAAATGATACTGGCCAATAGGAAATATTTATTTTCGTTTGGTCGACCCAATCCACGTGTAAACACGCCCCTCCCAGATTTCTATATAACACGTCTCACAACGTGAAGAAATCAGTTTTCTCACTCATCAGTTCTACACTTATCGACGCGAGTTTTACACTCATCGAATCGAGCTCAACGCTCAACAACAAACTTAGTTTTTTACACTCATCGAAGCGAGTTCAATACTCTCGATAACAAAGTTTTACACTCATCGACGCGAGTTATACACATTCATCGAATCGAGCTCAACGCTCAATAACAAAGTTAGTTTTAATATTCATCAAATCGAAACGTAAAGTGTCTTCCGATCTGAAACCACCGAAGTTCACCATTCACAACTTTGTACCATTTTGTATATTTGTATATAAAAAATTATTAATTTCGACATTAATTTTGTCAAATTAAGATTATTTATCTGGTTGAATGTCCACGCCAGTTGACGAAGAAATATAATCAAAAACAAATCCATTACAACAAGCATGTATTTACCACCATTTTCTGTCGTCGGAAATGGTCCAGCGATATCAAAAGCAATCCTTTCGAAAGGGTTTCCAACATTATACTATTTCATAGGTGCCTTTCTCTTGCGATGTGGTCCATTACTCGTAGCACAAGTCGTACATTTCTTACACCAGTCCTTCACATCGTCGGAGCTATACATCCAACAAAATCTTTCACGGACTCGCTGAAGGGTTTTCTTCACTCCCAAATGATCTCTCGATGGACTGTCGTGTAACTTCTTCAGTACCACAGCTACTCTCGTTCTAGGGATAACTAGCTGTCTCCTCGACTCGGAACCATCATCGTTTTCAAGGACTCTTTTCAACAACCCTTCTTCCAGGACAAGAGAGTCCCACTGAGCCCAATACGCCTTGATATTCGGTGAAAATCTTGACACTTCTTGCCAGGTAGGTCGCCGATTTTCTTCCTTCCATTGCCGAATCATCTTCAGGTGAGGATCATTCTCCTGATCTTCTCTGATCCTGGTGGGTGACCATTCCTCGTTGACTACAGTAGTTCTTGAAACTGCAACTTTTCTAGATTCCGCCTAGTTACAGTGGGAGCAGTCTGTTGGGCACGACCATCTGGACAGGGAGTCGGCATTTTGGTGACTCACACCAGCTCTATGTACGATGTTGAAATCGTACTCTTGAAGTCGTTAAATACATCTAGCGATCTGACCCTCGGAATTCTTGAACTGCATCAATCACTTGAGTGCAGTCCGGATTAAAAACTTCCTACCATAGAGATACTGATAAAAGTGTTCCACGGACTTCATTTCCGCTAAAAGTTCTCTTCTTGTGACGCAGTAGTTTCATTCTGGTTTGGAGAGGACTTTACTTGAAATATCCCAGCACTCTTTCTTGCCCTCCTTGGATCTGTGAGAGCACTCCACCAATTCCTACGTTGCTTGCGTCAAAGTCAAGAATAAAGTATTCCTCTGGTAAAGGGTTTCCTAATATCGGCACCATGATTAAATGCTTCTTCAAGGTATCAAAAGCCGTTTGACAATCTTCGTCCCATTGGAAAGCTCTTACTTCTTCTGTAAGTCGAGTTAGAGGCTTGGCAATATCTCCAAACTTCTTGATAAATATTCTATAATATGTGCAAAGTCCAAGAAAACTCCTAATTTAATGTTTGTCGGTTGGTTGCGGCCATTGCTGAATGGAAGCAATTTTCTCTGGATCCACCGCCATAACTTCATTGCTCACTACATGGCCTAGATAAATGACTCGGTTTTGGAAATAAAAATGTACAACTTTACCAAAATTCTCGATAAATTTTATGTAAGTATTTATCATTTTATTTAATTGTTAATAATGATAACATTGACCAATCAATTTTAGCCCTTGAAAATGAATAAAAGTTATTCGAAAGCTCGGGAATAAATATCTAGAAGAGTTAACTCTGGTGTCTTATTGCCACAGCCCCACCAAAATAACCATTATATATATATATATATATATATATATATACATATATATCTTTCTATTGGATATAAAAAGGAGAAATAATAGTTTTGTTTATGTTCGACAAATGCACGTTTTCATTATCGAAAACTGTTGATGAACGCGTTGATGAATATTCTCTAATAAACAAATATTAAGATTTACTCTTATAACATATGCTGTAACGTAATAATCACTTGAACAGCTCTCTGCTTATATTAACTGTATTTAGTTGTTTTATTTGTGAATACCCCTTTCCTATTACAAATCTAAAAATAATAAAACGAATTCTTAGTAAAATAAACAAAACAAATACAACCTTACAATTGCAAAAAGTCCCACAATCCATGACAATTCCGACGATCAGGCAACACTGCAAGGTCGTGACGTCATAAATGATATGTATATTCAACATTCTATAAGCACCAAAGGGGAGCGGGGTGTTAAGACGTTACCTTAATTTGGCTTACGTAAAACTTGAACTGCCAATTTATATTTAAATGAATAGAAGACAACGCCGGTTGTTAGAGTAAAAAATATAAACGGAACATCTTGTGAAAACGAGTAAAAAATATTCTCCGGTCTGTGACAGTCAACGTCCGAAAAAAATCCCCAAAGGAAGAAAAATTACAAGTTCGCGGCCTCCAAAAAACCATAATTTCGTTAATGATATGCATGCTGAACAAAGTGGGTTGGGTACCTCGTAACATACACATTCATATATATACATATACATGTTTAGATTTTCGACATATGGTACTTCACAAGACAATCGAAAATGTAAAATAAACGGTAATTTTTTTTATCATGAAGTTTCTTGTCTTGTAGGTACTCCATGTATCCGGAACCGAGTCTCAAAACTAGTAATTATTCAGTTTTTTTGTTGGTAATTACCGGGTAATTGGTATAGTCTAATAATAGATTCAAATGGAAAAAAATGTTAAGCTGGTTGAATCAAAGCAGGGACCAATGAGCACTTGCAAACCATATTATCAACCTGTTAGTTTATTCAGAACGATTTTTTCGACAAAATCAGTTACCGTGTCTTAAAACTTAACTACTAGACTAAAAACTAGTGTCTACCAGATATACGTTAAACTATAAAAACTAGAAATTTTTGTATACAGACCAATCTGAAGTGTATAACACCAACTCTATACTCAGTATACTGAATTATAATTGCATTATTTAAAAATTCAATTAGTATAATCATTGACTGTCTCGACCCTTACTTCGTGGAATATGCTCATATTAGTGTCCACAATATATTGTGGAATTAACTAGAGACCTTGAGTTTCATTTAAAAACACTAGTATAATCATGTTTAAATAATATAACAATCTTTTAATAATATAAATTGAACGATCTTCAATCCCTACGAGTTAATCTGAGTGAGCTATAGCTCTGTTACAAACATTTATGCTGTGGATAACAATTTCACGCGCTCTTTCGATCTTATATTGAGTCTTGAGGTGTATTATACTCTTTAAATTGTTCTGTATTTATGAAGATTGTTATCAAATCGTCCTTTAAACAATTCCAGACTTTACACTTTTATATGATTGTGTTATTTTATCTTTTGTGTTTATTGAATGACAAAAAGTCAGCTGACAGCGCTTCTGATTTATTGGCATATTTTTGACAGATAAATAAATGGTGTCAGTTATATTTGCTCGTACTTATTTTAATTAAATAGTAGTTTTACAACACAATAGTGGCGACGAGGAAAAGAAATGTCGGAAGAGGGAGATTTACAGAAACTTAAGAAGACACGGGCTGTAATTAAAGGCCAATTCACAAAGGCCAAAAGACATGCAGAATGTAACCCTACATTGATTGAGATTAGTGTCAAGCTAAATGCTATTGCAGAATACTGGGATCATTATAAACGAATTCAGGATAGTATCGATTCTCTAACTGATGAAAACGAGTTAGAGAACGAAATAGAATTTAGATGCAATGCTGAAGATGAATACTTACAGCTAAATTACAGGACTTAATACAGAATCTAAAACCTGCTAGTTCAATGGGCTAGTTACATGGGTATGAATTAACAAGTGAAATCATATCAGAAGGAATAAAAATATCATATATTTTTCTATGATAACGATATTTATCTCAAAAAGTTATAAATATCTTCGAAAATTAGATTTAAAAAGTTTATTAGATTTAAATAAACCGCTATAAGTCGACCAATGACAGAAGCCCTTGTTGTCAGATTGAAAGTACGTTCTGTTGAAAAATCCTACTTGACTATCCAAGTTTATTAATACAAAGTGGAAGTCGACTAGAAGAATTTGACAATTGACATAAATATCCACAACCAACATCAAACAGATATCGTCCTCGCCGAATTTTTAGTTGTTTGTTATATTATTTTATAGTAGAAAATGTGCTTCTGTTTGTTTGCCTTTTAAAAGACATCGTTAAAATGGATCCAGGTTTCACCGAAGCTAATTCTACAAATCTTCCTCAAGTGGATGTGGACATGGTGTCTCAGTCACTCGAACTCCCCTAAACAGAAGAAGAGTAAGCGATCCGGTACTAAATCGAGTTTGGAACTCTGTGGTAACGCAATTTGTGTATGTGTGTTACATGACACGTTTTTCAAACAACTCAACCTACATGGAGAACATTTAATTTTCATTATACATACATTTTACGTTATATTTTCTATTTTGAAACCATCATCACTGCAGTTTAAAATATATATTTTCAAATTTCTTTGACTACGAGAGAGTTACCTTTTTTAATAAGAGGCACCCGATTAGGAGAACATTATTTGAAAGAGTACGTTTTGACAGTACTTTGCGTTTCTCTTTAACGGGTGTTAAAGAAAAAAGATAACTAGTCTACTTATAAAGTTTTCCCTCGTGACAACAGCGCAAAATATCTTTATTTGCCATTGGCTTTAGCCTACCACAGGCTACCACAAGAATTCAAATTTCAATATTTTTTTTTTCAATTTTATTTGAAATCGTAGAGTGGCCTTATTGGTCGCAAATTCTTAGTTCAGACCCAATATATCTTGTGACATTATCATTGAATTTCATGAAACGAGCCCATTACTATACCTTACTCATCTTGCGATCAAATTGTTTGTACCTCACATGGTCTTACACCAGGCAGCATCAATTTCACTCCTTATAATCCTGATTAAAGGATTACAAATTTTATTAGAAGACTAGAGGTATTTCTACATCTAAAAGGTCAACTCATTGCACCAGCAGCTTTGTGATATCTGTGCTCCTGAAAATCCATTGTCAAAAAACTATAATGAGTTAGTACATCTACTACAGAATTTTGTTGACCCACAGCCAAGCCAATTTGCTCTACAACACAAATTTATTTCTAGAACACAACACGAACATTTTTCAGTAGCTCTCAAGAAAATGACGATTAACTGCGACTTTAATTGTGGTTATGGAAAGTCCGTGGCAGAAATGTTTCTCAAATTACAGTTTATTCGTGGGATTAATAATATGAACATTCAAACGAGATTGCTTCAAGATCGAGAGAAACGCACATACCAAGATATAGTTAACATAGAGTTGGCCAAGTCAGAAAGTATGAGTGTACAGAATAAAAGTACAGAACCAGTTGGTTTGAATAAAATCGACAAAAATTTTGTGTTTAGTAAAAGAACGTCATTTTTTTTTATTGAATTTCATAGTTAGTGGTCGATCAATTTAATAAGAAGTTTTACTATATTGTTTGTATCAATACTCTTTTTTTTTACAATAATATGTTACTTTTCTTTATTAATTGCCAATAAATGATTTATTTAACAAGTATACAAGATAAATAAGGGTTGTAAGGGATACTTGGAAAAAATAATTCCAATTTGACTTTCAGAAGTACCAATAAATGTCACTAGTCACTTTTCTCAAAAAAATTTTTTTTTTATTTCTTTTATAGTGCATAATTTAGATTTATTACATAATTTATACATGAATTAAACAATTTAAAACGACAATACAAAACATAATATACATAAAAGTGCTAATTTAAATTAAAAAAAAAGTTACTGACTTAAAAGGTAGGACTTCATGCTTTCTTGTTCATAGAAGAGAACGTATGCTTCCCCACTGACTAAAGATTTCGATGATATTGATGACACCCTTGAATCATTATATTCGTGCCACTGGGATGTCGGCAGTATGCCGTGTAGTGACCACTGTAAGTGGTTCCGCTGTGATTTGATATAGCGTAGAGGTTGTACCTACAGGGTGCCATATTATCAGCTCCGTAATGGATCATATCAAGGCCTTCTATTGGAAAATCTATTGTAACATTAAGTTTTCGCCTAAATCTTTCTGTCGGCGAAAAGCGCTTCAGGTGAATAACCAGGATTTTCGAAAATTTATGAATGGAAAATGATTTAGTGCATAGTCTTCGTTCCTTACATTTCGAACATGTCGGTTTCTCATCACAGTCGAGCGATTCTTCTCTTGTAAACGAATCCAAACATTTTGAAAGACGTAATTGACCTGTTCTTTGGGGTATGGGAAGGGATAACTCCCAAAAGGGATCAAAGGTAACAGAACAGTGAACACAATATGTACACTTGAGTGTAGATTTTAATTGACCAACGAAGTTATCTACGATCTTGGAGTTGTCCATTTGCAGATGTCTTAACCAAGATTCTTGTGCTTTTTCATTGTCATTGAGATTTTCATCATTTTCTGTTAATATGGGTTTAGGTTTTTCATGTACCCTGTTGATATTTTCGTGAAGTCCTTCTAATAGGTAACGAAGGAACTCCTGCGCATCTTGTTGAGCATATCCCATAAACCTTGGAGCGAATCGCTGAATCTGACTTTTTAATGATACGGTGTTAAACACCCTGTCCGAACCGTCTTCAGGCCAAAGCTCTTTAATAACTTCAGCAAATGCTTTAATTAGAGCTCCCTTCATGCTGGATATGCATGTGTTAATATCTCTCATGTATATATCTTTACTTAAATATTCTAATAGCCACCTTGTGTTCGATAGGCATTGGATAACGCTATTCATGAAACATGTGTTATCGATATTTTTGAGGCCATTAAGACCCAGAGATTTTTGGGAAACATCCTCCAAGGACCTAATCGTGGAGTAATTGTTAACAGCTCTTTCGCAACCACTATCAATATCCGAATAATCTCGGATTCTATTACTGTCTCTCTCAATTGATCTACGTGATAAAGAATTTGACTTGATGTTATTTGCTATTGAATTGGATGGAGAAATTGCGGTTTTGGTAAGTTTGGGAGATGTCGATAGATCGTTGGTCTGGATCACTTTGCTAATACATTCCTTGACATTCTTTTGTTCTGCTTGAGTGTGATACCCTCTCTGAAAATCTTTGGTCAAAATTGAAATGTACGAAGAGAAGTTGTTAACTCTCGAATAATTTTCAGAGAGGGAATGGCTGCTTCTTGCTTCTTCAGTTACCACGTCACTATCTTCCATTGACCATACTGAAAAAGAAGAAGGTGAATCAATCACTTGCAAATTAAATTTGGTAGGAGACTGATGACTAACTCTCGGCTTGTCTTGAAGAAATTTTAGTTCCGTACTGAAATGAGGGCAATGCATGATCTCATGCAAATTATGTGATGGAGGAATAGTTCCAAGAACCGAAGTAGCATTACCACGTTGAATAGCAATACTAATTTTCTCTATCAAAAAAGAAGTAGAACGGTTATCTTTCGTTGCTTGGCCTAATCTCCTTCCGAGTTCATGAACAAATAACAGAGATTCCGGGCCATAAACATCAAAAGTTTCAACTGCTACTGGATGGAACAAATAGTTGTTATCAAGATTTTTGTATTTTTTTTGTTTCAATTTTTCGCCAGACACAGCTGCACTTCCAGCTGACTTAGAACTTTTGTCTAGATGGGAAGCCGCTACAGTGTCAACGCAAGTGAAGTCCCATACTACAGGTTTATCGTATTTCCAGGGTATGAGAGACATACCATCGGGTCGTTTACCATCATCTCGACTGGTACCTAAAGGTTCCAAAATTGCAGGAACATCCGCTGACACCAAAGCCCGTTTCAATATGTCAGTCACCTGGTAATGTCGAGATGTACGCCCTGCACTTCTCTTGCAACTCAAACCATGTACACCTTTCTCATCAACTACACTACCACAAACACAAGTATGAGACACACATATTGATGAACCCATCCTAAGCCCTACTGCTATTCTGAAAGATGCATCGTCTAATAGCGTTCCAAGAGATGCAACAGGTACAGCATTTAGCCAAGCACCTGACTCCTTGATCATTACTGCTTTCAGACGAGCCTTATAATATACACTTGTAGATTTCAGAAGTTTATCAGTTAATATATTCAGAAGAGGTGTTGTAATCTGGCACCTAGGTCGGACAAGGATATAGTTAACTTCAATATCTCTTTTAGTAATAAAAAATAGTTCTCTTTTCCTACGTAACATTATTATTTACTTTTTCCTTACCAAAACTTCAATTATTCTACAGGAAACTGTAAAATTGACAATCAAATATTATGTTTTAATTAATATTTGAATTATCCTGTCAATGCCAGCTTATTTTTCCTTCTAATTCATTAAAATTAAAACAAATTCTGCCACCATTAATTCGTTTTTAATTTTTCTTTATTAACATATGAAAAAAGTTGTTGTTTTATCGCATCTAATTAGATATAAAAGATTCTCCCCTAAACATCGATGTTAATCTCTAGAACCGGCGTATTACCGGCATGTCGGAAGACGTTCCAATTGTTTCTATTAGCATTCTCAAGTAGTACAGAGTCCTATCAAAATATTTGATCAGATTAAACGAGTATCTGTTAATAAGAAGTGGGGTGTTTAATTGTCTGTATTATATTATTTGAATATCTTTTTGTAACATCGTTAAATCGGGTCATTTCCTGTGGAACGTCAGTGTTAATTTTGTTCTGTTAATGTGGAGCGTTTTAACAGTTCCATGCAGGTATTTCAATAGAAAAAGTTGTTAGATATCGTGTAGTTCACGTAAAAGAGATTCGACTTCGTCAAGTTTAATGTATAATCGCATATATTAAATAGTGGGGTTCTTAAAAAGCATTCTAATAGGAAGACAGCATTGTTATAGCAATATGAGGGCACTTCTTAAAGTAATTTTAGACTTTCAAATATTGATTAGCGTCAAATTTAAAGTAGAAATCAACTTCTCAAGACATGGCATTGTAAATTTACATATAAGGGCTGATGTAAATCAATATTAGACAAATGAAACACCATACCCGCAAGATTTTTGGTCAACATTTCGATTGGTATTATCATGACGACTATTTTTTTATCGGATATATCAATATAAAATAATATTTATATATCGATAAAAAGTGCAAAACGTAAAACTGTGCATTCTTAGTGTATATGTTTTTATTAACGACAAAAAAATTCATAAACAGAATAATAATAATTTATTTGTGTAATTATTTACAAAAAAAATTATCTTAAGGAAAAAAATTACACAAGAAAGGCTGAAATCAAGTTTAACCTACATACAATAGGCCTGTTGATCTTAGATCCAGCCTTAAAAATCTGGAAATATGAAATACCTCCAAAAATTAGTGAAGGATTTCATTAATTAAATATTTTTGTTAGTATAAACTCAGAATGCCATAAAATACAATACAAATAGCAACATCTAACGGTTATCCATTAGATATGATAAATAAGCTAATTAGTAAAAAAGAGGAAAAAGTGGCATTACAACTAATATATCCTAAACAAGCTGATGAAATTAAAACTTATAAAACCATCACATATGCAGGAAATATTTTTGATAATATTTCAAACATAATATCTTCAGCAACGAATACAACAATTTCTTTTAAAACAGAAAGTAACGTTAGTACAAAATTGTTAAATGTAAAAACAAAAATACTAATATGAGCATATTCCACGAAGTAAGGGTCGAGACAGTCAATTTCATATATATGTGAATGTGAATCCGAGTAAAGCAATATTTGAAATTCCATAATTCTTCTAAGAATTTTTGAACCAACTGGAGGCATACTTATAGGATGAAGATCATTCATTGTTGCTATATTTGATTGTTTGGGTAAAGGTACAACTCTTGTGTTTCCAGCTATTCGGAAAAATATTGTTTTCTAAACAAGTATTAATAATATGAGTCAAATGGAATAGAATATGTGAATACCTTTTTTAATATTCTTCTTAATAAAGAAGTCGTTTTCGATACTTTTCAGCAATCTCTCTAATTAAGGAACCTAATGAAGATTTGATTAGGCAATCGTTACTTCAACAAAAAAAGAAGTTATACCATCTTAGCTACTCTAATTTGCGGTATACCTTGCAAAACATACTAATTTGTGTCACCTAATAGAAAAGAAACTGTTCATTTTATAATTTTAAGGCGATATGATAGTCATTTTCTTCAATTTAAATCTACCACTCCCCAACTCTCTATTATGAATAATAACAATGAAAATAACAACAATATATAACCAACATATTTTTCTCTCTCGTAGACGTACAAATGGCCAACACATTTCTTATAATAATCAATAAACTGATTGATGGGCAGTCGTGAAGGTATAATATATCCGATCTGTTGATGTAAAAAAAACTCAATAGTGTTCAATCAAATGTCATGAAATAATACAGTCATTTAAAATATTGCTTTAAAACGTATTTAAGCTCGCTGTTTGACGCCCGTTCATTCTACATAAGCTAGATAATTAATAATTATTAGTAATATGAATTTGTTATCATTTTACGCCAGTGAAAATCCAGAACGTAGGTAATTATTTGCTTATTCCAGTAACTAACGGAGTACACATGGTCAACTAATCGAATATATAATTAAAATTTATGTCAAATCAGTAATCGTTCTTATAGCACTCTATTCATTTCTGGAAAAACATCCTTATTAATTTTTTTACGGTATCTACATGCAATTAATTTCAGTCTATTACAGCAATCTGCGTGCAGCAATCAAAATAATGGCCGACGGTAGTCATTACCAACAAAAACCTATCGTGACTGCATTCGATTTCCACTACCAATGTCATTACATTAAGAAAATGACTTAGTTTCATATGTTATTACATTTTAAGGTACGTGTTTGAGGTTTGCCACGTTTCTACCACAATGCATGTGATAATTCAACTAAATAGGCGGAGTTTATCATACCACAACAACAAATAACTATTACCACTTTATAACTCATCCATCTCTAATATAAAAATTCGTTTTCGCTAATTTAAATATGATGACATTCTCGTCGCTTATCTCTATCTTAAAGATATAGATAAGACCCGGTACTACCTAATAAGTACATCTGTTTAAGTGGCCAGAACAACGTAGGGCTGTCAAATCAGTCCGGAAACAAAAGTTTTTTTTATTAACTGTCTTTAGTGGGGTTTAAAATGTAACGGGGGAGATAATTATTAGTACTAATTAATAAGTGCTGTGAAAAAAGGGGTTTAAACCATCTGGTGGATTATATTAAGTTCCTTTTTTAATAGTTGAAACATTATACCATTACTATCACTGCCTTCAGTAAATATCTATACAGTGCGTCTGTAAAGGAACGCATACATTTATTATTAGCTATATTTCAAAAAAACAATAATATTTCTAAAAATCAATCAAATCAATCTGTGAGACAATATCCAATCACAAAATTGGTCACTTGTAGAAGTTGAATGTGGTACGCTTTTGTGCCGTACTCTAATAAAATGCGAGATAGTGAGAAAAAATAATACAACTTTCCTGAAATTTGTTCAGAGTGTCGTTAGTGACGGAATTTATCATTCGTGAAAAAATAACGAACAAGTGATTCTTGGTAAGCCAGATTTGATTCAAACCTGTGAACCATAGAGTATGGTGTATTTAGGCTCTCTTCAAAAAGTCGAATATCTTTGGAACTACATAAGATATTTAGTGCAAGTGTGTGTAATGGTGTTGATTTGCTATTTTATTTATTCATGTTTTTGATGGATAGTAATCAAGATGAATCTGGCTTTTTATCTCGTTTATTTATTAACAACCTTAACATATATTTTTTATATGACGTATAACATTGACAGTTGTAACTTCACTCCTCGTGTCCGTTGTCAAGTGCTAACTTGGCAGTGTTGCCTCAACAGCCAGCATCCTGACATCTCCTTTCTTTACAGGTTCAATCTTTCGGGCGGTTTAACAGTTCTCCCTGATTTGGTGACTATGTGCCTGGAGCTTATAAAATACTTATCTCTGCTTAAATTTGCATTACTACTATTAGAGTCTGCATTTGAATCTTCTGTATTACTATCCTCTATTTCTACATAATGCTTGACTACCGGTTTCAAGATTTTTGTTTTATGGTTAGTTGGACTTTGGTAGTGTCCAATTTCTTTCTGACTTTGTGTTGTATTCATGTTATTTCCACTTACTACTTGTATGAACTTTCTATTTCTAATAAGTTCACTACCATTATCCAGCCTAACTTTGTACGTCCTATCTCTAATCTTATCAACTGCTTTACCGGGGGTCCAACAACTTCCTGGTTTTACTTGTACATATACTTTTGCATTTATTTTAACTTCAGGAAGCGGTTCGACACCTTTATTATAGTATTTTTGTTGTGTAAATTGATTTCTCTTTATTGTTTGATTCAAATTTTTTACAACTTTTGGTTTATATGTTTTTTCTGTTCCTATAATATTTGTCCTAATTTTTCTTCACATTAATAACTCAGATGGAGAGTTGCTTCCATATACACATGAATTTTTGTAGTTTAAAATTGCTAAATACACATCTTTGCCATCTTCAATACATTTCTTAATAATATTTTTTATTGTTTGTATGGGTCTTTCTGCTAGCACATTGCTTTATGCATATGTCGGCGACGTCATTGTGTGTATGAACTCCCATTCTTTCACAAAATTTTTAAATTCTTGTGAGCTAAACTGTGTGCCTCCGTCAGAGATAAGAGTTAGTGGTATTCCATGTGTCGAGAAAATTGACTTAAGTTCATTGATTACATTTTTACTCGTAATTTGATTTAAAGTTCTTACCACTGCAAATTTTGAAAAATAGTATACCACAATTGAAAACTTTTGGCCCCTGATTTCAAAAATGTCACAACCCAACTTGTTCTATCTGAAAACTGGAATGGTGTGAGACTTTAAAGGCTCTGAACTTAGTAGACCAGGGTCGATAATTTTTAAAACCAAAAAAAATAATAGTAGGATGAAACCCATTAGAAAAGGAGGGGAATAATATAAAAATGAAAGGAAAAATAATTTGAGGGCGATCTGAGG
Source organism: Galeruca laticollis (assembly GCA_963921935.1). Taxonomy (NCBI): domain Eukaryota; kingdom Metazoa; phylum Arthropoda; class Insecta; order Coleoptera; family Chrysomelidae; genus Galeruca; species Galeruca laticollis. The sequence continues at coordinate 55,234,668 of OY998185.1, read as the reverse complement.
TCGGGAAGGGGATGGGGGTGAGTTTTTAAGGGTAAAAAACGGTTTTTCTCGATTTCCGGCAAAACTAAAAGTCCTATCGAAAAAAGTCAAATGGCAAAGTTGTAGGTAATAAAAAGATCTAATACTTTTGTATTCACACTTTTTTCACATAAACTCAAAATTTAAGTGAAAAATTCAAAAAACCAGGTTTTTGGTTTTTTATTTTTATCTTTTACAAAAAAGTTTTTTTTTAACGAAATTTGGTGAAAATTTACCTTTTTATGTCCCAAATACGCTGTAATTTATTTGATTAAAAATATTTATTTTTTCACCTTATTTTGAATTAATATCGAAAAAACACCCTAATTTTCAATCGAAAACTCACCCGTCAAAATATCAGCTTTTTTAAAAAAGTTGGTATGTTTTCTGTTCGTTGAAATCTCTACTTTCCGATGGTGAAAAAAAAATATATGTTACAATAGTAAATCTTCTCAGAAAATGCAAAAAACTCGAATTCAAATTTTTTTTAATTATTATAAATAATTTCATCTAAAAAATGTGATTGCTGCAGTTTGTTTCAATTAAAAAGTTGATTTATTTAATACTAATTACATTTATGTCATAGAAAATCTCATTAGATATAAATATAAATGTAAATCGTACAATTAAATGTAGATACTTTATTCTGATTACGTTACTCATTACAATATTTTTAAACACATTAATCTTATCATTCATAAATACCTTGTATTCAATTCTAATCACTTATCCATTAGTTTCTGTCTTTTTGATGGCATTTCTTCATCGTTAGATTCGTCAAACATCTCCGATTCTAGTAGATCTTCGAAATCTTCATGACTATTACCTTCTTCCTCTCCAACATTATTTCCAGACTGCGTTGGTTCTTCATCCACAATTTCTTCTGAATCATTAACTTCCTCGTAGGTTTCTTTTTCAATATTGGAGCAATTTTCAGAACCATGACAGTTTGAACATGAATTTGTGCATTTTAAACCATGTTTTCGGCAACCACATTTTAAACTGTTACATCCAGTTTCACAGCTACAGCAAATAGTTTTGAGCAATATTTCCGGAATTAATTCTTTTTGTGTAAATTTGGGCATAATTCCACGTTGATATTGCTTCCAGTCCCAATCTGTTGCTGTTAGTTTGTTACCCAACCAAGTTTGAAGCTGATAATATGCCCTGTAACAATGTTGTTCTGCTGTTCCTTCTGTGGGTGGGAGGTTTGCCAAAACGAAAGATGATTTAATTTTTGCCATTTGATATTTTTGAAACCTTAATTGATTCAGTGTAATTTTTTCCTTTTTACATTTATAAATAGATTTGATTAGCTGTAATCCATTTTTTTTATTTCTTCTTTACTCGCATCTTTCTTATAAAAAACATTGGCAAAATTTGACAAATTTTTAACGTCTAATAATGAATTGACGATACTTTTCTTTCCTTTTGCGGCAAATCCAGATGTTGTATCGCAACCAGAAAAAGAATGCAGAAATGCAACAATGTTTCTTAATGATTCATGTTTGAAACTATCAGACGTGAAAAATAGGTCTTTTACAATTCCAGAACCTGGTTTGAGAAAATAAATGTCATGATTATATGAATTTAACTGATTTAAGAGGACCAAAAAATCGATATCTTGGCCCACAACAATTACAGTTTTATTAGTACTCATTGCAACTTTTATCGCGGTTTCAATTATGTCAGCATCAGCATCTTCTTCTACTTGGTTACAGGAAAATCCTCGTGACTGTAATCTTTTCATCAAAGTTTTTATTATTTTATCCTTATTTTTCTCGTTAGATAAAAATTTTTCTTGCAAAAAAGGTATTACTTTTCCGTCAACCAATTTATATGCGAGAAAAGTATTGGTTTACCCCAAAAAAAGTTGGAATTTTGAAATTTTTTTTTGAGTTATTTTTATGTTTTCCATCAACGACAACAGGAAAAAACAGTTTTTAGAAAAAAAATGCTGTGTGTATGTCGTCGTCGTCGTTGTCGTCGGCCACTTTTCCTTACATGTCTTGTTAGCACGATACTGCCTACGGAGTGCAATAAGTCAGCAATTTTATTATTGAATATTGTCAGGGACATGTCACAGATGAACCCTATTGATTTTCAGCTCACCAGAGCCAGTACAACGGGTGCTATGGTACTTGAAGTACGACATTTTATAATTTTTTGAGAAATTTCAGTTTGTTAGCACGATACAGCCTCCGTAGTTCAACAAGTCACCAATTTTATGATTGAATATTATTCCGGACATTTTGCTGATGATCACTATTGAGTTTCAGCTCACCAGATCCACTACAACAGGTGCTACAGTACTTTAAGTACGATATTTTTGTCATTTATGGAGAAGCTTCAATTTGTTAGCATGATACAGCCTCCGGAGTATATACAAGTGACCAATTTTATAATTGGATATCATTCAGAGCATCTCCCTATTGATATTCAGCTCATTAAAGCTAGTACAACGGCTGCTATGGTACTTGAAGTACCAAATTTTTGTCATTTTTGGGGAATTTTCAGTTTTGTTAGCACGATACGGCCTCCAGAGAGTATAAGATTGATCAATTTTATGATTGAATATTGTTCAAGGTGTCTCACAGATGTACCCTACTGATTTTCAGTTGACTAGAGCGAGTACAGCGGGTCCTATAAATCCATATATACTAAATTTTTGGTTATTTTTGATGGAATTCGGTTTGTTAGCACGATACATCCCCCGAAGTGTATACAAGTAACAATTTTATCATAGAATATTGTTCGGGGCCACAAATGCGGAAAAGTTAGTTTTAATCTTTAAAACCGTTTATTTTTGTATGATTTTGATAATCGAACTCTGGAATATTGTCTGAGTTTTTTCTACGACTACGTTCTCCTCTTTTAGTTGAAGTAGCTGCTGGTACTGTTGTGACACTAACTGATTTTTTAATTTCGGGATACCCATCAAAGACAATATAGCTGCTTACTGCGTAATGTTTTTCTACATAGCGCAAATATTTATTCATTATCTTTTCTACCGTTTCATTTTTTTGCTAAATTACTTTGTGCAGTAAAAATCCACCGTCAACGACATGCACTACACCGTCAGAAAGCGTTGGTCCATTCGCACTCACAAATAAATCGTAAAGTTGAGATTTAACATTTTTCCTGAGGCCATTTTCTGTAAAAAGTGACAATGGAAAAGGTGCAAGCTCATATTGTAAATAAGTTTCCATATCTTTTTTACTGTCAATAGTTAACGATATTCTTTGAAACAACAATAATGGATCGATAGCTATAATATCTCCGTTCACTTTAACGGAAGATTGAACTGTTTTTAAAGACAAGACTTTGTTTTTCCTTTTAAATTTTACACTGTCACTCAGGTATATAATTTATCTTAAAATAGTTATCAATAGACATCTACGCATATCATTTAAAGAAGATTCGACAACTTTCTCCAAATATTGTAGATGTCTTATGTAATATTAATTTTATTAACTCATTTGTTTGTTAATTATAGTAGTATATTTTTATTTGGAATTTTTTTTTATCAATGTAACATGTGATCTAACGTTTTTCGAGTAATTAAAGTGTTAATTTTAATAAATAGCTCAAAATTTTTTATAATAATTAAAAAAAAAATTTCGAATTCGAGTTTTTTTCGATTTTTTGCATTTTCTGAGAAGATTTACTATAGTAACATATATATTTTTTTTCACCATCGGAAAGTAGAGATTTCAACGAACAGAAAACATACCAACTTTTTGAAAAAAGCTGATATTTTGACGGGAGAGTTTTCGATTGAAAATTGCCAGAGATCACGTTCGTTGGAATGATGTTGACTGGAGCTGGGTATTGTTCTCAGATGACTCGCGTTTTTGCCTCACTGGGTCAGATCGACGTCGACGAGTGTGGAGAAGACCTGGAGAAAGAAATGCTGAAGTGTGCATTGACGAGCGTCTTCCATTTGGCGGTGGGTCAGTTATGGTTTGGGCGGGAATCACTACACAAGCTTGTACAGAGTTGGTATTCATAGAAAATGGCTCCCCAACCTCTCACAGGTACATTACGGAGGTGCTAGAAGACCATGATATGCCTTTCATGGTGATTATGGGGGAACGTGGCATTTTTATGCAAGATAATGCGAGACCACATACAGCCAGAATTGTCAGGGAGTATCTGGATGAGGTAGAAATTAGGCAGATTGACTGGCCAGCCCGCAACCCAGGCATGAATCCCATAGAACATGTCTGGGATGAGTTGGGACGACTGATCCGCAGACACACACACACCAGCACCAATAACTGCCCAGGAGCTGAGAAAATTGTTGTTCCAGGAATGGGATAACATCGACGAGAATGTGATCCGCAACTTAATTCAAAGTATGCCGCGCCGACTTCAAGCAGTCATCAATACAAGAGGAGGGAGTATACGTTATTAGTGTCAAGTTTTTTCATTTTGTTCGTTTCATATTTTCCCTAAGAACAAAATGTTGAATTTCTTCCAAAATGTTAATTGGTTGCTTTTTCAGAATGAATCATGAAATCCAAGAAAAAAATGCATTTTTCTTCAGTATAGAGATTTAGCTTAGAAAAGCACATGCAATGATTTGAAGTTTGCGAATACGATCTGAAAACGTAAAATTTCAAAGAACATGAAAATTTTAAGGTGACCTCAAATTTTTTGCTCGCCAGTGTATAATAAAACAAAAACATAAATTCTAATTGATTTAAAATACAATAAAACAAGAAACCAAACATCAAATCTAAACTGTTAAAAATACAATAAAAACAAAAAACATCAATAATAACGATTTAAAAAATCATTAATAAAACAAACTAAGTAGTTCTAAAAAATGTAAAATTATTTCATAATTGCAACTTCAGATTTATTTTTTCTACGTCGCAGGTTAAAGAAAGTCTCTATTTCAAACAAATTAAATCTATCAACTATATTAAAGACAAGTAATCATGTGGATCAGATAAAAATGTGCATGAAACTCACTGCATCTGCAACTTAAGAACAGCCACACAAAGTGTTCTTCTGAGCCGGATGAAATATGTAAAAAGTCAAATTTTTAAGAAAAAGAAGACGATTGTAACGTCTATGATTTCTTTTACCTGAAATTACAATTGCTTCATATGCGGCTATTTATTTTTTTTTTAGTCTATAATTTTTACACTTTTACAAATTGTTCGACACCACGTCATTGATGATATACTATGGGAAAACATTTAATGATATACTTTTTACCTTTTTTATTCGAGATAAATACAACGACAGTTCATTAAATTATAGTTAGACGGTTCCATAGATATTTAGGATCATACTAATAGCGATGTTTATACCATAGTTTTGTGTGTGGAAGCTGGAAGTTGTCTAATATAAATTATATAGTTACTCTATGATAAAGGATCACGATAGTTCTTTATAAAAAATTTTGTAGGATATTATCGTCAATTATTTTTGGCTATTTAAGTTAAAAGTTTTTATAATCCTTATTTTGAATTATAGTTGTTGTTTTTTTACTTTAAAACGCCATTTATAACTGGAAATTTTGAAAGAGATTCGTTCATAAATGTTAATAATAATAATGGTTTCGATAATTGAGCTGGCAACATTGTACAACTTTCTCATGAGACGTTTCAAACTGGTACAACATGTTAAGAATCTCCTATTTGTTACAGAATTTCTCTTAGTATATGAATTAATGAAAATTATTTATCATAAACAAGTTTATACAACAATCACAGTCATAATCAAGACCCACTCTGAATAATGTTGCTGTAGGTACTACTGCCAATCTTTAGCCACGACAGTCAAATGTCAACTGCCATGCGATTTTTAATTACAAGTTAGTTGTAATTACTTGTAATAACTTTTATTTACAACCATATATGTAATGCTGTCATTATTGACGTCAATGAAGGTTGGGAAGTGTCACATTACACACGTCTACTTCCCGCCCTCACTAACCGCCCTCACTTCCCGCCCTCATTTCATCTATTCTAGATAAATATTTCTTATATTTAAAAAAATAACATATTTTTTACAATTTTTATAATACCTATTTAATGGCAAACAATAAAAAACAACAATGAACTAAAATACAACAAACTACTTATTGATATTAATCGTTAAATTTGAATTATTAGGTTCGTTTGTAGTGCAAAATTTCCAACCAGTCACTGATTTTGCTATGCGCAAGTGCATTCAGAACCTAGTTTCAAACCAATTTCCAATTTTGTGCTCTGTGAACGACAAATTTGACGCTAGTCAGAGCTGTAATGCGATTGCTTATTACTGGTTTTACTTTGTTGTCTGTCTGTTGTCATAAAATAGTTATTTATGTAATAAGGATCATAAAGACGATCATTATGGTACAAGCCGTGAATGTTATCGGGCGAGGCGTAGCCGAGTCCGATAACACGGCGTGTGCCATAATGATTGTTTATGATTCGTATTACATACAAAATTTTATCTGATGGCATTTATATCAATACATTTTCGAAAAATTAAAAACTGCATTTTGGACATGTCACAATGACAACTATTTTTAAAGGAGTAAGTATTGTGTAGTTTCAAATATTAGTAGGTGAGTGAGCTGTGCTTTGCCATTTCCTTGACAACGTCATCAGGTTGTAACGGCAATATTTATTTATCGCTGTCAAACTCAATAATTATTGTCAGGTAGAATTTAATATAATTTAAGAAATGAGTGATTCTGAAGCTGATAGTTTACCTTCTGATTTGGAAGAAATGTCGAGAAATATCGTGGACTCCCTTTTGCCGGAAAAATCACGGAGTGTATATGAAATGGTGTTTAATCGGTACGAAGAATGGTGTTCTGCTAAAAAAATCAAGAATATCACTCATGAAAAAGTATTGTTGGCTTACTTTGAATGCTTATCTAAGGAAAGAAAACCATCTTCTCTTTGGTCGTATTATTCGATGATAAGAAGTATTTTATCAACAAGAAAAAACGTCGATATTAGTAAGTACCTACAGCTGGTTGCATTACTAAAACGTAAATCAGAAGGTTACAGAGCTCAAAAATCCAAAATTTTTACTAAACAAGATGTTACAAAGTTTTTAACGGAAGCATCAGATGATACATACTTATTTAATAAAGTTGCCATGATAATTGGACTAAGTGGAGCATGCAGAAGAGAGGAATTGACAAATATGCTTGTTGAAAATGTAATAGATGAAGGATCCGTTTTTAGAATTACATTACCGAATACAAAAACAAAGGTAATGCGAGAATTTTTTGTTACTTCGGGGAATATCCCAGGATTGAATATGGTAGAACTTGTCAGACAATATGTGAAAATACGACCTTGCAACACAAACCATCTACGTTTTTTTGTCACTTATAGAAATAAGAAATGCACAAAACAACCCAATGGAATACATACCTTTGGTAAAATGCCAAAAGTTATTGCCACTTTCTTGAATTTACCTCGCCCTGAAGAATATACCGGACATGTTTTCGGCGATCGTCTGCTTCATTTTTGGCTGATTCTGGAGCTGATCTGTGTACCGTGAAACGCCATGGCGGATGGAAAAGCAATACTGTCGCTGAAGGTTACATCGAAAATTTGAAAGAGCAAAAGAAAAAAATATCAGAAGCAATTTTTGGTGCCAACAACCAAACAGGATTACAAGTTTGCAAACAATCATCAACTACTGATGTAAAAACTGTAGAATCCATTGGAATTAATATTACAAATTGTAGTAATTGTTCTTTTACCATTTATAATAAATAGTTTTGTACATAGTTATGCATTTTCAATAAACTTTTTTGATCAAACCATTACATGTTTTCCTTATAGAATTTCATTATGGTACTTAGTACCATAATGAGCTTCCTTATGTCATCAAAATTGAGTGACATAACGTTGTCATTATGACATGCCATCAGATAAATTATTTTTATATGATATAAATTTTAAGTTTTTTGGCATTTTTTAAAGATTAATTTTAGTTGTTCATTTTAATAGTTAGTACTAAGTTTTCTTGTTGTTAGGTGTTTTAATAGTTTCCCAAGAAAATATAAGGATGGAAGGTAAAATAATTTGGTTAGTTTTATACAAATTACTAATTTTTAAATATGTAATTGTTTTAGAAGAACATTTAGAGGAATATTTGATTCTTCCTTCGACCAGCAGAGAAACTGAGCGCAGCTTTATCTGGACGTATTCTACAACGCTCGTTTTGATAGATTTATATAAAAAATTGAGAGAACAGGTCGGAACAATGAAAGTAAGGAATTTAAAGAAGATGTGGCAAGAAATTGCTCTAGAATTCAGTACTAACTACAATTTAAATACAACTCCAGCCAATTGTGAAAACCGTTGGAGAGTGCTGGAGCGAAATTACAAAAAATATGTAGACAATAAAAATCAAACAGGGGCTGGGAGAAATCATTTCGAATATGCAGATGCTATGGAAGACGTTCTGGGAAAAAAGAAAAGTATTCGACCAACGATAATCCTTACATCAAATACAAAAGCAGAAATACCACAAGCAGCGTCTGCTGCAAACACAGAATTACAAGTATGTTCTGTTGCAGAAGCCACAGCCTCAATGCCACCACCAGAGGGGACTGCATCTACTGATGTACCGAGAACTGTAACACCAAGATGTCGTCCTAATAGGGTTAGAGAAAAAACTGGGACTGACATATTACTGCAAATGAAAATGGATAAGATGCTAAGGCATAGTGAAAAACTAACGTTTGAAAAAGAGAAATTTGAAAAAAAATTAATCTTAGAAAACAAAAAGATATCGTTAAAGGAGAAGAAAAATGAATTGTTGGAGAAACAAAATAAGCTACAACAAGATACCAATAGATTACTTTATGACATTTTAAACAAAAAATAGTGTGTGTTTGTAATATTTGTCATTTATTATTTTGATTTTTTTATAGAAAATTAAAGCTTAATTGTATTTCTTTTTAAAACCTGTTGTTTTTTCAATCCAATGTAAGTAGTGCTGAATCAATCAAATGAAATACAAAGGTAATGGAAAACAGAATATAATACCACTAAATTTTATAATAAATATTTTATTTTGTACCACAGAAACATATGTACATCTAATTATCAATTAACATATTTGCCACATGATTGCGCATGGTTATGCCATCTCGGTCATCTCTATACTCGACAGGAGGGATATTATAATTATGTTCTTGCATAATATCTTCATTCGGAGGAACTTCATCATATGGCACTTCTTCAAGAGGAAATGCATCATCTAAAGCTAAATTATGAAGGACACAACAAGCTCTAATAAAATTGGTAATATCATTATCATCTCGTAATTTTAGATGGTACAGTTGGCGAAATTTCTGTTTCAATACTCCAAAACAGTGTTCAACTATGTATCTTGTTTTGGACAATTTTATATTAAAATTTGTTTGAGCTCTTGTAAGATTCCCTAGATCCTTATATGGTGTCAACAAATGTCGGCGGCAAGGATAGCCACTATCTCCTAAAATATAGTTATTTCCACACTTTTCTTCTAAAGTTTCTGATAATGGAGATGCTTGAAACACTCTACTATCATGTACAGATCCTGGAAACCCAATAACTATATCACTAATTTTTGGTCTACTGTCACAAACAACCTGAAACTAAGTAATTATAAGGTAAGTAAAAATGATTAAACTTTTTTTAAATATCAAACATATTCATAATTAAAAAATGAAATTTTAAAAGCAAAGTAAAAATAAATAATTTGTCATACAAATTACTTGAAAAAATATTTTCAGCAAACTAGACAATTCATGTTGTAATTGTGCATCAATTCAATTGTTTTCAGAGAAAAAAACTAAATTAACAATATAACTGTAGAAACACCATGATTGTATGTGAAACTTACAGCTTCATATGATGCATACATGTATACACTTAAGTATTATTTTGTTGACTTATTCTTACTTGCATTGAGTAGAAGCTCTTTCTATTTAAGTAGGAATCTGGATCTACCATCGGTTTATCAAGACGAACATGACTTCCATCAATGGCACCAACAACGTTTGGGAAACCATTAACTGAAAATTCTTGTTTTATAATCATTTGTTCTCGAGGTGTGGGCCAGGTGATAACTTCACCAGAGAGATTACTCAGAAAATATATCATTCTTAGAATGATTTTTCTAAGAGAGCTTTTAGCTATTCCAAAGCGATCTCCAACATCACGATATGATGCTGCTTCACGTCCAGCAAACCACAAAAATATCAGTGTATACTGGTAGCTGGATATTTTTCCAAACTCACCACTTTGGTAACTATAATATTGCGAATTTTTGAATCTCTCTGAAATTTCTTGAGCAAGCTGACGAGTTACTCGAAAATGTTCCATAAATTCTTCTGGGCTATACCTTGACACGGTTTCTTCAATATAGCTCTCATTTTTAATAGCTCTGCGTGTGTGAAATATATATACTAATTCCTCATCATCACTACTTGATGAAGTTAGTTGATCAAACATCTACAAATGTAAATCAAATGAAACAGATTCAAACAACTAAAAATCCCGTTTTTAAATAATTCCACAAATGTATGTGAACATATAGAACAAAATTACTAACCTGGAAATTATTAATAATAACACCTAATACAAATAAAAGTTTTTAATGTCTAAAAAACTACAAACTATGTTATATTAAATGAACTATTGAAGAAAAACTGAACTTATAATTTAAACTTAGGGAAAAAATAGAATAAACGAAGCAAATAAACAATAATTAATTAAACAAGCAAACAACGTAGAAATAGAAGCCCATAGAGATAATAATATATTATTGAATTAAATAATTATTTTATTATAGTGATTTGTCTATGGAGGTCTATGAAAAACACAATTGAAAATAAGCAAATCCTTCCAACGGTTTGAAACTAGTTACCAATTCTATAAATTGCTCTACAAACGCTGGATTTATGGTTGGAAATTTTTGGTTTGGACTCTGCGAACGGTTTTTATACACTGCGCATGAGTCGTCCAGTTTCCAACGGTTTATGATTGCACTACGAACGAACCTATTGTAAGCGTTTATTGAAATACTTAGGTCTGTACCAGCGCTGGACAGTTGTCTCTTTGGGCGACAAATTAATTTCATGTTGAATGACTGAGGTTTGTGAACTATGCAATAGCTACAGAAGACATGGCACATTGGGACAGCATAGTGGCAGTTTTCGTTTTATTCTCTACTGAGCCATCCACATAACCTTCTGCCACAGTACTAGATTTCCATCCTCCCAGGCTTTTTAATTGGAGTACACTTGCACCACTGTTGGCAAGTAACGTAGCGGCGGTTCTTCTGAGTGCGTGTCCTGTGAAGCCTTTCCAGTTCTCTAAATTAAAAAAAAGTAGCAATTTTTTGGGGAAAATTGGTTGATTTCTTGTTATTCCTCCTCTGAACTGTACAAAAAATCTATCGTTTTCTATGTTTTTTTCTCAAATTTATGTAGTCTCGAATGATCTTCACCCATACTGGATCAGTAATGAGAAATGATCTATTTGTATGTGTTTTAGAATTCTGGAATCTCAACCGAAATTTTTTCTTCAAAAAAAGCCTCATCCACCATTTTTATTTTCACTAATTCGTCCGTCCGACAAGCTCCAGATACGCCTATTATTATTGCTACCTAAAACAATAAGAAATAAACGGTTTTAAAGATTAAAACTAACTTTTCCGCATCTGTGACCCTGAGCAATGTTCTATCATAAAATTGTTACTTGTATACACTTCGGGGGATGTATCGAGCTACGAAACCGAAATTTCTCCAAAAATAACCAAAAAGTTAGTATATCTGGATTTATAGGACCCGCTGTACTCGCTCTAGTCAACTGAAAATCAATAGCGTACATCTGTGAGATACCCTGAACAATATTCAATCATAAAATTGATCAATCGTATACTCTTTGGAGGCTGTATCGTGCTAGCAAACTGAAAATTCTCATATTAGTGTTTTTAAATGAAACTCACGGTCTCTAGTTAATTCCACAATATAATACAAGTTATTGAAAATTCTAAAAAATTGACAATTGTTTCGATAAATCAATATCATCGTCAGAATGACAAATTCTATTAGCGCAAACACGTTTTTTTTTAAATACTTATTTAAAGAATCACAAATAATAACTTACCTTCATCGGTAGAAGATTATTTGGAGCTTTATTCAAAAAATCTTCTATATTCTTCCTCGAAAATACGTTCGATGTCTTGGGCCTAAAGCCCACATTTTGTCGTTTTAGGAAGGCTAGCAGTTTCCCATGTTTCGAAATATCAGTTTTTTCTTCAATTTCTAGCATCGTTCGAATCATACTGTACATTGCTCACAAAGTGGACGGCTTCTTTTGTATGGTATGTTCTGCAAAATACGCCAGGAGTACACTTTCGGAACCGATATTTTTAACCTTTTTTTATTGGCACCACTTCCTATATAATTCAATGGCTTATAGATACCGATGCTTACTTTTCTCTGGCACCAAGCTGCGTTAGCAGCCTGTCGTACTTCTGGTGGGGGAAGACATGGTTTTCAATTTATAATTGGCGAATTTAATATCCAACTTTATCTGACATTTATTGACTTTATCTGACATTTACTCATATTGGTGACAATCGTATACCCCGTAGTCACGGTAACAATATATCTAATTGATTATTCTGAGAAACCGCGTTGTTGGTAATTTGTCGTTAAATGTAATGTTTTAGGAATGTTCAGAACGAAACAGAGATTTATTAATATGATGGTTGTAAATGAAATAGTATACAAACCACTAGCGTCTAGTGAGTTGTAGGGTCACGGATGAACCTAACCAATGGAAATTAACAAGAATAACATTGTCGACGATTGAAGCAGCATTGCAAAATCGAAATCATTATCTGATGGAAGATTATTTTGAGGTGACAGAAAATAATTTTTACAATAATAAAAAAGTTATTGGCAATTTTAAAACTTCTCTAACTATACTCGATTCTATAATTTATTCATTTTTCAAATATCTCCGAATATTTTTGATTTTTAAAAATTTTGCTATTCTGAGGTATTTTAAGTTTTAATATACTGGCATTGGCAACAATGGTACCAGACTTTTAAATAATTTTGTAAGGTTTTGCGGAATGTAGAATAGAAATGTTTATCATTTTGCAAGATTAATGTAAATTTTATTTACGTTCCTTGATTATTGTACACTATTTTATTCAGTTTTTGTTTCCAAACTATTTTCTCTATTGATTATGAATTCTGAATGCAAGGCGAGTGCAAGAAATCGCTACCTCTCCAATTATAAATCTTTAGACAATTCAAAACTTTGACATTTCCTCATACATAGATGGCAGTTTAACTTAAAAAATTATAAATAATGATGAATTAACTAAAAATTTATTAGGAAATCATTTGCAGCTGACTAAAAAAATGTAAAGGTTCGATTACACACCCAAGAAAAAAATATCTACGCCGCTTATTGGAAGTTATCTGCAGAGTGGAATTTAATCTACGTATTTTTCCTTTTTTTCATAGTTTTTATGACTTCTCATGTTATTTTTTTAAATGACGGAAGTATTCTTCATATGCACGTAGTCCAAGAAAATTTCATTGAAGAGGACTGCATTCTCAAAGAATTATGTAAAAAGAATAGTTCAAATTATTTGAATTTGAAGAGAAAAAAAATGGAATTAAAATAAAGTTTTTGCAAATTCTTGAGGCTACAACTTCATTGGAGGAACTTGAGATTGTAGATAAATATATTGCCCCCATACCACCAACAATTGCAGCATTGGGTCTAAACACCACCTTGTTAATTCTGCTTCTTCGCAAAATATTAATATTCCACACAATGAAAAAATAAATACTCAGAGGAGGTTGCTCTGTACGACAAAGAAGAAAAAATAGCTTTAAATTTGGTATCTAAGAATGTATAAATAAATTATAATTTGTAAGACAATCCAACGTTTTTTTGCCCTGGTAAATATTCATATTTCCTTATGACAACAGATATAGGTCAAAATAAAACAGTATTTTTCTCGTTTCAACTTTGATTAAAGTAAGAATTAGAATTTTCTCAACCATTTCATTTTTTTAAATCTCAGTTAATCTGCACAATTCACTAAGTCATAACGACATTGCTGTTAAACGATTTTTTGTTGTTACTATATCAATAATTATCGTTAATATTGCTATAATAGCAATTTATTGATCGACACAATGAGAAAATAGAAAAGTTAAATTATTTTGGCTCTCCTACTAAACGATTTATATTTTAATTTGAAAAATGAAATACCTATATTAGTTTAAGTTTTTTGATAACTTAAACATAAATGAGTAAATTAACATTCCAAAAAAGTTCGTTTAACCGTTAAACAGTTTTTTTTTTTAAAGATTTTCTTAAGTTGAAATAACTGGAAAACAGTTCTCTCCGAATATCAAATAAATATCAGTTAATTACCTAGAAATAACCAGTTACGATGCGTTTTAGCTGAAATAATTTAATATCTTGTCAAAAGGAAGCAGCTATTATTTTTAAACTTTCGCCCCAACGGATCCTAACCTCGGTAGTTTTTAATTGGTCAGGATCATCTGTAACTTGCAGCTCGCTAGACGCTAAAATACAAACCTCGGTAGGAAGTTTCATTCCTGTCTCGAGATCATAGCTAACCTCGACGCTTTGCGTCTCGGTTAACTAACTGATCTCACGACAGGAACGAATCACTTCCCACCTCGGTGTGTAATATACTATTACCTACGACCACTCCGGTAAGTAGTCAAAAGCACACAGTCGGCAATCAATGTAAGACGTCTATTATGCACGGTAAAATAAAACGTACGGCTGTAAAGTAAATCGCACGGCTTCCATAGCAACCACTTAGCAACTGTCAATAGACGTAGCCATTTTAATCAAAATGTATTACTTAGATATTTGACGTTGAATTTTATTCTATATATAAATGGTAGATAACATTTATTAGATATGAGATTGCATTTAATACTAAGATTCATTTGGAATTATATGATAATTGGTTCCGTTTCATTCAATCCGCATCTTTTGGCTGTCTGAATGTATCTCATGTTAGTAAACAATAGTATACTGTGTATACGCTATTTTATGCAATTCCGGTAATTCTACATACATTTTTAATAAAAATAAATACTACTTAGGACGGACTTCTACGAAACTTGGCTGGGCATCGAGGGTGAACTTCTAAGATGCTTGGCTGGGCATCGAGGAGCGACTTTTATAAAACTTGGCTGGGCATCGAGGATGTACGTTTTTACTTGTACTTTAAATACCTTAATAAGATTATAAACGCAAGTACAAGTGGGTCGTAGGTAAAGTATAGTACGTAGCTCGTGTTGTAACGCATTTTACGCACTCACGGAATTACGCACGAACGAACTTTTCCGCACTTTTACGCAGGAACGAACTTTTCCGTTCGTGCGTAAAATGATTCTTACAACACACGTTACGTAATATACTATTAATTAATAGAGTGTTTGTTATAATAGATATATTTCTTCTATAAATATCCCGAATAACATACTTTACACATTTGACATGTTAATTTTTTGAAAATTCTTGTGATATATTTTAGTACAAATAAGGAACCTCTTTAGAATAACATATAATTTGGAATTGGTGCACGAAATAACAAATTTTTTTTCAAACTTTCTCGAAATAACTCTAATTAAAAGAAAACCCTCATCAATAAATCAAAAAACGTTCGATTAACTTTGTCCGGGTCCCTTTTTTAAGAAACACGAAACGCAATTACCTTCGGTAAACTTTTTCTTTTCAAATAATTACAAATAACGGAATGAAAAAGTATCTTGTATAAATATGGCTGCTCTTCCACATAAATTACGTAAACAGGTGAATTTTCCTTATTCTACGGGAAATTACAACTCGAAATCTAATTGGTTCAAGTCACAAAATGGTGGTTATCAATATTAATATGAAGGAGGAGGGTTGTAATCAAAAATCAATTTGAATATATAGGCAGGCAGTTAGCTTCTCGGTTCGATAGGGGAGGGTATACAGAGTGTCACAGCTAGGTAACTCCAGAACCCTTTCGTGGACCCTGGAAACACGTATTACCACAATACGTTCTCTGAACCCACATCTATCATATGCAGTCATCTAGCAGATATATCAGGAAGCCCGTAAAAAATATGTTTGTATCACCAACTTTTAAATATTCATATGTATCTCAATTTTAACCTAAAAAGATTATATGTACGTATGATGAATGTAATTAACTGCTATGTCAAATGTAAGTAGGTATATTCAAGATTTGTGAGGGAGTAGATTGTGGGTGGCTAGTGGAAGGTATCTCTTCATGTTCTTGAAACCTTATTTCTCTCAATTTAGGACGGAGAGATTTTAGTATACTTTTTGCTGCATCATATTCCTGGACTGCAATCAGAGTTTGTGTTAGAGGTGTTGCAGCCGAAGGGCTTGTTGCATTTCCACATCTTGTAATCCATCAGACAAATTGTTGTGCACCGATTTGCTCTAGGAATTCTTTAGGTACCTGGGGATACGCAAGATGTAGCAGTCTTTCTATATCGGCCTCAAATTCCTCATTACATTTTTGATCGCGAACTTTTTACTGACTATGCAATACTTGATTCAAGTACTGTTGGTCATACTTTCTCTCTAAAGCCTGTACGAGAGACGCATAATTGGGCGTGTCTTGTGGGAGAAACTGCAAAACGGTTGTTACCTGCACACGAAGCGATACTATTACTGAAGCCGCCATTTATTCCTCGGTACAACCATTGGCTCTGGCCGCAGCTTCAAATTGGAGTCGATATGTTTCCCATGCAGTTTGGCCCCCAAATATAGGTGATTTTAGGGTCTTGCTAGAGTGGCTTTGAGAAACTGTACTTTGTATTGAGCCAGGATCGTTTATAGAAGAGGACCAGATCGAGCTTTCAATTTCAATCTTAGTTACTGAAGCTTGGGTACGAACTCCTCTTTTTAAATTAACTATTTCATTTCTAATTTGCTTTTCAAAAATAGATTTTAAATTTTCTGGTTGTTGTTCAAAATTAAATCTTAAATTTTATCGTTGTTCCAAACGGTCTACTCTATTGTTAACCTGTCCTACCTCTACCTTTAATGTTTCCTGAATATGTGTTAGGCCATTCATAATTTCTACATCTGATTATCTATGTCTTTCCTTCACTTCTACTTTCTCCTTTCTGCGTATTTCGTTGTCTTCTTCCAAATTTAAAAACCATGCTGAACGTCCAGTAGTCTCCATGTCTCTGTCGTATGCGGTGGATCTAGTATTTACCACAAACAGATAGTAGAACAAATATTCCTTATATCCCACCGCAGTCATCAGCATTACTGTTACTTTTCCGCCCAACCTATCTAAATGCGAGAAAAGTATTGGTTTACCCCAAAAATAGTTTGAGTTATTTCTACGATTTCCAACAACAACAACACGAAAAAACGGTTTTTAGAAAAAAAATCCCGTGTGTATGTCGTCGTCGTCGTCGTTGTCGTCGGCCACTTTTCCTTACATGTCTTGTTAGCACGATACAGCCTCCGGAGTGCAATAAGTCACCAATTTTATAATTGAATATTGTTTAGGACATATCACAGATAAACCCTATTGATTTTTAGCTCACCAGAGCCACTACAACGGGTACTATGATACTTGAAGTACGACATTATGTCTTTTTTTGAGAAATTTCAGTTTGTTAGCACGATACATCCTCCGGAGTTCAAAAAGTCACCAATTTTATGATTGAATATTATTCAGGACATCTCTCTGATGAACCCTCTTGATTTTCAGCTCACCAGAGCCAATACAACAGGTGCTACAGTACTTTAAGTACAAAATTTTTGTCATTTTTGGAGAAGTTTCAGTTTTTTAGCACGTTACAGCCTCCGGAGTATATACAAGTAACCAATTTTATTATTGGATATTTTTCAGAGCGTCTCAAAGATGAACCCTGTTGATATTCAGCTAACTAAAGCTATAACAACGGGTGCTATGGTACTTGAAGTACCAAATTTTTGTCATTTTTGGAGAATTTTCTGTTTGTTAGTACGATACAGCCTCCAGAGAGTATACGATTGATCAGTTTTATGATTGAATATTGTTCAAGGTGTCCCACAGATGTACCCTATTGTTTTTCAGTTGACTAGAGCGAGTACAACGGGTCCTATAAATCCAGATATACTAAATTTTTGGTTATTTTTGGAGAAATTTTGGTTTGTTAGCACGATACATCCCCCAAAGTGTATACAAGTAACAATTTTAGGATAGAATATTGTTCAGGGTCACAGATGCGGAAAAGTTAGTTTTAATCTTTGAAACCGTTTATTATTTTATTCATTTCTGTAAATTTTACTATTACAATTGAATATAACTTTCTAACACAGAACTCAAATCTAGAATACTTTCCACATGTTGCCCGACAGTTTCCCTCTTTCTTCCCAAAATGGCATTTCTAGTTCCCGATTATTTCGATGTTTTTTTTCTTTTCCTTTGTGGACATTAACATACCCTCAGTGCAGAATCGACGTAACAATATCAACCATCAAATATATTTTCAATTGACGAGTCCATGGTACCCTTCAAGGAAAGGTCCAGCATCAAGTAGTACCTACATACCGCAAAAGCCAGTGAAGGGATGATACAAGGTTTGGTGTCTTGCCGACTCCACCACTTGATTTATAACTAGATTTCAAATATAAACTGGAAAGTTACCAAATGATAAAGCAGAGTATAGATTTGGAGAGAGAGAGAGAGAGTAATAATGGATCTGTGCTAATCACTTATCAATTCGAAACGTCTTGTCGCTTTCGAAATGTTTTTACAGGAGGAGTTAGCCGCTTTGATAAAAAAAGAAAAAATTAGATACGAAGGAGGAAGAAGGTCGACAAAGTGTGGCATAGAATGTTCTATTATTTATCAAATTTAGCTATAGTAAACGCATACACAATGACGAATGTTATAAAAAATTACGGAGACCAGTTTTTATTTCGACTACGCCTTGGTAGACAACTGATTGCTGTGTTTTAATCAAGAAAACGAAGAAAGGAACCATTATTTATCAAGAATTTCACTTCATGGACAAAGAGAAGGATATCTACTCACATCATTTTTTCAACCAAAAAATCTAAATAAACCTTTTACGTATTTTAGAAATTACAATAGACTTATATTCACAACCAAACCTCGTTTCCTTCCAGGTAAAAAAGTGCTCATGAAAGGGTTAAAGTATAATCATAATATACAGGTCCATCAATTTTGTTTCTAAAAATTTCACACTAAAAGCAAATACTTTTTCTACCTAATGTTTGTATTTGTTTCACTAATCTTATTCTGTTATGCTTATTTTCCCAATACCTTTTCCTTTTTTTCTGTTAAAACCTCCTGCCATAGATGAAGTTGATTAATCAGAAATATTTTTGTAAAATGAACAGAATCTTCATCCAACTTTCAAACATCTGGCGGCAAAAGTGATGCAGAGTAATAAACACGAGATATGACATAAAAAATTTTAAGAACGCCCTATATAGACACATTTTTTCTTAATTCGAAATAAATAATAACTGTTGACCTCAACGAAAGAAATTGATACAAACAAAATGTGTTATTGCAAGGTTAATAAAACATTACAGATGACGATTGTGTCATGCTTTGTTTACCAATACGTTACAAATTAAAAATTATGATATAGGAAACTAACCTTCACACAAGGTAAAATTTAGAATAAATAACGAGAAAATTTGAATCAAAGAGAGAGACAGTATATCTCCCCGAAGGGGCCAGTCTCAGTACTGACGGTCCCTTCACCCTCAACAGTAATAGTGTGCAGTTTGTGACTAGTGATATTCCAAAACTAAGTTTTTAACGTACAATTAATCTATTATATATTGTATTGATCTGTTGTATTATATTTTCTTTGACTTAACCGAGTGTCCCAAAATAAGGGTAGGGGACCCCACAGCTCTTTTTCGGTCATATCTAGTGTATCATATACATCTGCGCCCCTCATCTACTGGTAGAATCTAAACAGTTATAAGTATTAGCTTATGTTCAGGGACCATCTCCCTATATATCTGATTATTTGCAATAGCGCACAGATATTTATATTGTACAGGGGATCATATGTAGTCCTATCTCAAAGTTTTGATTATCTGAAACAGCGGGCAGATATTTATATTGTACAGGGGATCATATTTAGTCCTATCTTAGAGTTTTGATTATTTGAAATAGCACCCAGATATTTATATTGTACAGGGGATCGTATTTAGTCCTATTTTAAAGTTTCAACCAATAATTTTTCAGTCATATTACCGGACAACCAGATACCGGAGACCTCATAATTAATCTTCTGAGTTTTATTGATCTAGATTGTATTCCTCACATTCAATTTTTACGAGAAACGTAATTAGAATTCAAAGTAGGGGATATAGATTTTCTTTTTTTATATATTGTACCAGTTAACTAAATTTCACGAGATTCGTAATTATTTATTTCCAATCCCAGAAATTTTGGCAATATAGATATATGGTTTACAGGATATCGTATTTGTTCTGATTCATAAAGTTTCGTTTGATTTCTATGTATTGCCTTAATTTTTGTGAAGGATGTCCAACACAATTATCGCTAAAAGGTGTATTAGTTACTATTTTCTTTTGAGGCTTTCAGCATACTACTGTTCGTTATATGATTTACTGTTGTGTATAGGGTACCATACTTATTCAGGTTAAGTACCCAAAAAGAAATTCCGCTCGCTACTTTGATATTTTTTTATATCACGTAGGCTATCCAAAAAAATCAGGAGAGAGCCGAGTAGTTATATTTATTCGATTGCAAAAACTTTCGTATATATTTTTTTTTGTAATAACCCGAAGGATTACCGATCCCATTACACTGGTGTTGGATAAGGATAGTTCCGACTCGATTACATTTACCAGGATAATACCGGTCGGTGGTCATCATAAGAACAAATACAAACAGGAAAGAACTGATTAATCAGCAACATCGGCTGGGTTAATCACTGCTTAACCAGAAGGAGAAAAAAAGGAACTACCCATTTATTAGAGCAGTTTCCTTTTATGAACCTCTGTTAAAACTTGTACCGTGAAAATTTTATAAGATTTTTTGTCGTTATTTTTTAGATTAAGTTGGATTTTAGAATAAAGTTCGCCCAATCGATTAACTGCAATATTTATATTACTAAAGACTACAGAATAAATCTGTAGTCTTTGATATTACATTCACAATTTTCTAAATAATAATAAAATGTTTCTTCATACTTTCTTATGAATATAGTCACCTTGTATAAACAACTGAATAGCCTGATTTGGGTTATTTATTTTCCATTCAATATTTTCAAACATCTATTTTTCATGTCCTGGCTATGTTCCCAAGTTATGTGAAACATTTCCGTCCTAGTGAACGTTTGAAAAGGCCTTGGAAATATTGCTTGCTATGAAAAAATATCGACGTGAATAATTGTATGAAAATGGGTTTCTTTTATTGAAAATTTTTTGCTCTAGTAAAAATCCAATGAAATCAGTTAATTTGAGGTCATTTGATTGAACACAACCAATCAGAACAACATTATACTGAAAACAGATCCCATGGGCTGTTTTCACTCTATCACGTTGCTATGGATACAATTTGATTATTTATTTCGATTTTGACGTTTCAAATATTTAATTTTTCAAAATGTCACGATTTGGTCATAATACTGACGAGAATATTAATGAAATTATAGAAGCTCTGTACTTATTTTCTATAATTAGCAAAAAAATTTCTATCCGAGTAACCCTCGAACATTGATAAATGCTCAAAAATTTTATAACAACTTTCTGAAGCTTGTTGCTTATAGGCATCTGTTTCCAAGCAACAAGCTTTCGAAATCTGTTATAAATTTTTTTCGAATAATTATCAATGTCCTGGGGTTATTACTACTGAAAACTGACGATCAGCAGCAATAATACCCTGAAATAAAGTTAGAATGGGTTTATTTTCATATTTATTCTCAGTTGGTTTCTATGGACAACATGTATTGTATTTTGCTGATAAACCAATACGTTAACTTAAATTGATTGATCTTTTTGAGTCTTCTAACTAATACAGTTCGAATTGATAGTTTATAATGTCTATTTAACAAATGATACTATTTTGTATATTTGAGTTATTTTTTCTTGTTAATTAGAGATACAGAGAACAACCTTGTGGTACACTAGCCTTTGTTGGTCTGTTCGTGTATTTGTCCCCTGTTTTTCTAATGCAAATCTCTTTTGATTCGCTGGTTCTACTACGTTGTTGTTTACTTCATTTATTACTGTTTTATTTGCTTAAAAAGAGCTTTTGAAATAGTTGGTAGAAAAAATATGTGTATTTACCTTGGCTGCGGATACAAAATCCATTCGTCAGCTTAATCTTTTGCTCAAGGATGTTAAATCCGTAGAGCACTTCTCTACATACCTGTACGGCAGAAGGTTCCTGGTTAGAATCGATCACGCTAGTTCGAATTGCCTTCTAAACTTCAAAAGCCCGAAAGGCTAGGTAGCAAGATGGATAGAGAAACTACAAAAATATGACTTTAAAATCGAGCACAGACCTGGTACAAGACACCGCAATGCTGATACCCTATCACGGAGACCATACCAACTATATTGCCGCCATTGTAGTCGCCTAGAACAATACGTGGGGATAATAACACCAATTTAAGTAGCCCCTGATAACTGGAACCAAAAGATGGATGAACAGCAAGAATGAGATCCTGTTCTAAACAAGACGAGCAGACCAGCGCCCAATGTAGCACGAATTGTCCGCGTATCCTCCCATGTTAAAAACGTGTTTGACTCAGTGAGTCGTTGACCTTAGATGATGCACTTCTAGTGAGACTGGTCGAAAACTCTGATGGGACGGAAACAAAGAAACGGTTGGTGGTTCTAAGAAATTATGTCCCAGAAATTCTTCAATAGCTTCATGATGGTTGCTCAGAATGTCATCTCGGCCTGACAAAGACGTTACAGCAAATACTTGGTCGGAAGGGCTTTTGAAAGAATTGCTGTGAACGTGTTGAGACCTTTACCTCGAAGTGACGCTGGAAACAAATACATCTTCGTAGTGATGGACTATTTTTCGAAATGGGTTGAAGCCTGTACTGTCTCCAATCAAGAGGCTGCCACCTTAGCCAATGTCCTGGTGAATGAGTTCATCAGCCAATTTGTGGTGCCTCTTAGGCTATATTCTGATCAAGTAAGAAATTTTGAACGCAGTTTGTTCTGAGAGGTCTGTCGAAGGCCAGGTATTAAGAAAACCATAACCACTGCCATGCATCCCCCATCTGATAGAATGGTAGAGCGAACGAATCGCACCATAACTATCTATCGAAAGTTGTGTCAGAACACCAGAAAGATTGGGATAAACACCTTCCATTCTTCCTATTGGCCATTCGATCAGTTGTTAATGAAACTTCTGGTCAAACACCCGCAAAAGTCCTGTTTGGTAGGGAAATGAGACTGATATGCGACTTAGTGTTAATCTGCAAATGGTGAAGATGAGTCTGGGAAAGAATATGTCGAAGATCTCCGTAGGAAGATAGAGGAAATCCACGAAATGATGTGTAGTAAGCTGGAAATAAACAGTGATCGGATGAAGATGTACCACGACACCTCTGAACAGATTAGACCAATTATCAAAAAGGGGACTTGGCAAGGTGACAACAGAAATGGGAGGGTCCATACACTATCAAAAAGAAAATGAACGACGTCATATATAGGATTGTTACAGCTCCCAGGGCAAAGCCTTTTTTTGTAAATAACACAGCTTCTAATAATGGCTATGATTGGAGAGTGGTCAGAGAATGAGTCGAAACTTGTTATTAGCTCAAATAAATTGATGACATACCGTTGATATCGAAAAGTCTAATAAATCCGGTATTTTATTAGGATCAGTTGGCCAGTGAGTAGAAGTTACGGTTGATAAATGTATGAAAGGAATCTTTAAATTGTACTTTTTTATGTTGTGCATAGGAGGGCAGTAGTCTGCAGCCACTGTAGGTTCATATGGAAATTTTTTGACTCTTATGACATCACTCTGTATATGTGTGGTATCGTATTTAGTAAATTTAGTGTGATTATTGGCTCATTCATTTTCATTTTTGTGTTGTAGAATGCCACTGGAATTAGGACTACATTAAAACATCTAGTGAATTTTACTTATGAGCGTGGTAAGCATGTAGAGAACCATACTAATTTGCTGGACTAACTCCAGTAACGTTGACTTGAATCAATCTAAGAACCTGTTAAGGATAGAGGATATGTCACATGTCTCCCATGTTCCGTGCGGACGTATGATCTTACATGTTTGGTTCTTTTGTTTTGTTTGCGGAGCTGATATTTTGTTGAATGTATGAATCCTGTAATCTCTTTGAACTATTGGAGAATATTTTATTGTTTCACTGTATATTTAGTCTGTTGATTGTGATGTTTGGATTTTTATGTTTATGATGGAATGTGCATCCTTTATAGTTTGCTTTATGTGCACTACCACACAATGCGCATTTGGCTGGGGTGTTTTCACTTTTCCTACAGCTAGACGGTGCTTTTGGATACCCCACATTTGACGCACAAAGTTGATTTTTATTGTATTATCGGCCAGTGCTTTTGTGATGTACTGTTTCTGCTGGTTCCGGTTGTTCTTGTGTTGGTTATTGTAATGTTATTGGTGCTGTTTTTAGCCGGCAGTTTTGTTTTCTTCGTTCTTTTAACTGTTTGCCACGAGTTTGATTTTTCTTCCGTTTCCACGAATTTGAATTTACTTACACCTCGGTTGGATTATCTTCTTCAATTGAGGATAGCCTGTAGTACTATTGTGTATTCATTGCCTATTGTGTGGACTGGGCTGGCATGTTTATTAGATGTGGTTCATGGATTTGGATTCTGCCAGAAGAACAATTCGGATTTAGGAAGAAACGAAGTGCCGAAGACCAAGTACTGAAGATAGTGAAATATGCCACCCAAGGATTCAACAGGAATCAATCAACAGGAGCCATCTCCTTGGATGTCAGCAAAGCCTTCAACCACGTCTAGCAAGAAGGACTGATATTCAAGATGAGAGAAGCAGGATATTCAAGAGCCCTAACGAAGTTACTAAGAAACTATCTGAAGAACAGAAGATTCCGGATGAAGATCAAGAAAACCAGATCCGAACTAGGAATGATGGAAGCCGGAGTCCCACAAGAAGCAGTCCTGTCACCGGTACTCTACACCATCTACACCGCAGACATCCCAAAGACGGACAACACCATGATGACCCTCTACGCAGTCGACACCGCCATCGCAACAAGGAGCACCCAACTAGAGATAGTGACACGAACGCTACAAGAAGCCGTGGACAGAATCGACGACTGATGTACAACATGGAGGATCGAAATCAACGCAGAGAAGACCCAAGCAGTGTTCTTCAGGAAGAAGAGGAAGGCGTCAGAAGACAACCTGGACATCGCAGGAGAAGAAATCAGATGGACCAACAAGGCGAAATATCCAGTAGTCATTCTGAATCAAGGGCTGACGCTCAAGGACCACGTGAACTACGTAGTGGACAAGACCAGGAAAGCAAGAGAACGACTAGGAGGACTCATCGGAAAAAGATCCAAGTTAGAGCTGAAGACCAAGATCCACCTCATCAGGGCAATCCTGATACCCATCATGCTGTACGCATCCACAGCATGGAGATACACCGCCAAGACCTACCGAAAGAAGCTACAAGCCCAGCAGAGCATCAGCCTGAGACAAGCCATGAACGCCCCCTGGTACATCAGGAACCAGCAGATCCACAGAGAGCTACACTAGAAGAAGATACAAGAAATTAAGGAAGAAAAAGTCAGTAGAAGATTCGAAGTACTAAGGACTCATCCCAACATCGAGATGAGGGAGCTGACCGACTACACCAGAGAAGACTACGCCAGGCATCCACGGCCAAGAAAACAGCTGGACCACGACCAGCAGTGAAGACACAGAAGAACAAGAATAAAGAAAGAAGAGGGGCCACCTATGAGAGGGCCTGCTGATCCCTTGAAAAGATGAGCAGGATCTCGATTAGGGACAGCTATAGCAAGTGGATCCACTCTTTAAGGTCGTCCTTAGTCGTAGTAAGCCGGCTAAGGATTTGCCCCTTCTAGAGGCTGCGAAATACACACACCCAACACGAACGTCAAGAACAGAAGGCAGAAGGAGTAAAGTGCATGCACTACCCTGAAGAAAAGAAGACAGCCAGACTCTTCCATGCAAAATCCAGGGAAGAGAATGGTTGAACAACGACAGCAGAGCAAACTGAGGCCCCATCGGAATTAGAGACTGTTTAAGACTTCAAAAACAGACATTTCTGTTAAAAAGCTCATTTCCATTTGAAAATTCACTGAATACAATAAATAAGCTGTAGCTGTCCCTTACAATGGTACCTATATTAATCTAGTTGAAGAATATGTAAGTTATGATACTGAATGCTCCAGTCAACAAACAGCATTCAATTATTTATTATTGTAGAAACACAGCTATTGGATACTCAATTAGATACAATTAATTATAAACTCATTTAACTTGATAATGTGTTCATATCTTTTCTTAATAAGTCGTTTTTTTCGTATACAGTGTATTAGTAATGCTTAGTTTTCATTAAGTTACAATTCCACAATGTTAATATACAATTTGCTCCAGGATGAAAATAACAAGATGAGAATAGTATATTATTTTATACAGAAAAGAAGTATGAATTTTCATAGCACACCTGAATTTACCTGCCAAATGGAGTGAGGCATAGAATAGAAGGTAAATCATGAAAAGTCACTTCTCGAAATAAAATGTTATTATTCCTTTGAAGAACCCCGCATGTATCTTATGGAAAATGGGTCCCAGTCAATTGGCTGAAAATCAAGTTTGATGTAGTTTATGATGATCGATCAAAGGTCTCCATGGGCACAATTTGATATAAAGTAATTGTTTTATTAGCTGTTGTTCAGAACACCTTCAAATATTTCACAGATAAGGATTTTGAAGTGTACGTTATGGAATGGTTGAGGCACTCGAAAAAAGTAACCGTAAGTAAACGATTGAATTCTCTTTAATCAGATTTGATTTCTGTTGATGTAACGTAATGTTTCATTAAATCTTTATGGTGTAAAATTTTTATTAGTTTTAACATAATTAAAAAACTATTCTAATTAATTTTCTGTAAGCTAGCTGTAATGTATGTGTATCCGTTAAACTTTATTAATTCAGTTTCAAAGTATGTTACGTTATGGTAAGTACGGATTAATATACCCTTTTTTATTTCTTGCTTTCACTGAATGTGTTCAATAGTTTCCACTTCCCAGACTTGTTATGTAATATGCTTACACAATTCTATTTTTTTTAGGTTGGATTGCTGAAGAAGATTTTTTTTTCTAATTTTGTACCTGTTTTTTTTTCAAATTTACTGTACTGTTCATTAATAGTGAATAAACGTTTTAAATCCTTTATTGCTTTTTTGCTATTTTATTTTAAATGTACAGGATGAACTAAGAACGACTGTAGGCCACATCTCAGAAAAGAATCATGGTACAACTTTCAAAAAAATTACCTTTAGGTAAGGGATCCTGAAAAATAGCTGGAAAATATTTTGCAGCCTCTAAAATATCCGCCAGGGGTAGAATGAACACTCGAAAACATAATACTCCAAAACAACATACTAAAGGTGTCCTAAAAATACAATTTTTTAAATCTTGATGAAATTATGAATAAACGTAATTAAGGAGATTTTTTGCCATCATTTGAAGAATATTGGGTGGGAAAGGTTCAAACTTATCAACAAATGTATAACTTTTTCGTTTCTTAAACGATATTAATGATTTTAGGTGCATTTGAAAGTTTTTCTGTTTAATAAGATTGATAACAAAACTAGATAATTTTGTATCCACTCGGAAATTTCAAATGTAAATTGAAGCATTTTTTTAATTTTTATATCGGATACTGTAAATCTTATATCTTGGAATAGATTCCTATTTTTTTAACCCCTTTTGTTCAGAATTTAAAAAACGCCTCATTATATTTGAAATTTCTGAGAAAAATGGGAAAATTATGGACTTTTACCAAAGAGTTGACAAAATTGTCCAATTTTGTTATTTTTGTTAAGCATTTCTTATTAAAAAGGTAAAACTCTTTCAAATGAAGCCAAAAACATGGATGTCGATTAACAAAAAAAGTGTTACGACATTTGTTGTTTGGGTTGAACCTTCCCCCACCCCTTACTTGAACAATAAAGACAAAAAGTCCCTAACTACATTTTTTCATAATCTCAACAATATATCAAACATTGTATTTCTAGGATACGTTTAGTATGTCTTTTTTGGAGATAATCACAGTATTATGTTTTTAAGTGTTCATTCCACCCCATAGGAGATATTTTAGGAACTCAAAAATATTTTCCAGCGATTTTTCAGGGTCATTTTCCTGAAGGTAGTTGTACTATGACTATTTTTTGAAAACTGCCGACAGCCGGCGTTCTTAGTTGTTCACCCTGTATTTGCTGATTAGGCACAGAAACATCTATAGGATGTCATCCAGAATGTTTTGAGGTATACTATTTAGAGGTTTAAGTAATGTCCATACTACATCTAAGAAAATGCACTGTATTGTTTTTGAAATGTCGCATTTAGATTATTGATAAGATGTTATTTTTTAGACATTGCATTAACATCGACAAGATGTTAAAAGGCATTTCAGAATGTAACAGAAATGTTGTTTTTAGTTCGTTATAAAGACTTCCTTTTGAGGAAGTTCTAGTAACATCACATTAATGTAAAAAGGCAGCGCTTTAACATCGCTGAGAAGTTAAGTTGAAACATCACAAAAGTTAACAACCACAAGCTGGGCATAAGCGGTTGTATAGATGTGCATGTGATGAAAACAAGAAGAAAAAAAGGAAGAACATTATCACAATGTGATGTTGAATTAACATAACTGTAATATTTATTTGCATAGTGGGTAGTAGTTGCTCGGTAATAATCACAGGTGATTCTAATATTCATTGTGAAAATAATAATTATAATAAACGTAAACTTCAAGAATATATTGAAAACAATGAGATGAGGCAGTTGATTACCGAATATACCAGGGTCTTCAAGAATTCTAAAGCTATAATAGACTTGGTTATAAGCAATGACTACTCAATATCGACCTATGTGGAAAAAGACTATGTAATATCTGACCATTCTATAATACAAATTGAAACGCATTGTCCAACTGCATCTAATTTAAATGACACTAAGCGAATTCGTTCGGATATCAAGTATGATGAAATGGTAAACATGTTAATTGAAAAGGATTGGGGTTATTCATTGGTTGATGTTGATGTTGTGGCTGATATTTTCTCAAATAATATATTATCGGCAATGGACTCGGTAGCTCCTAGTAGAACCGTTAATATTGAAAATAAAGGTAATGCATGGTTTAATACTTATTGTTATAATGCTATTAAAGATAAAAGATAGCGTATAAAAGGTTTTCATTAACTAATGCGGTAGACGATTGGAATTGTTATAAAGAAAAGAGAAATTCATGTGTCAAGGTATTGAAAAGTTCAAAAATACGGTATTACGAGAGAAATGAAGATATGAATAAAGGCAATTCAAAACTAATGTGGAAGCACCTAAAAACAATTGTCGGAACGAAAGCTAGTAGGACTAAGATTGACAGTATAGACTGTAATGGAATCGTTCACACTGACAACTTGGCCAATATTTTAAATCAATATGATATGAATAGTATTTGCGATATTGTGGGTAACATAACAGTTCCTGATTCCGGTACCGATGTTGTTTCGCAAACGGTCTTTTTAAATGGTTCAAAAATGGAATATTTCGAATTAATTAACATTGGACAGCTACTTGAAATAATAAAATTCCAGAAAAAGAAAAACAGTACTGATGAATTAGGCCTTGATGTTATTAATAATTTGTTTCACGTGATAGGCTATCCTTTGCTTAATATGAAAAATTTGAGTTCGGAAAAGGGCATAGTTCCTCAAAGATTTAAAACTTCAACTATAGTTCCTATTCCGAAAGTATTAAATACAAACCATGCTGATCAGTTGAGGCAAATCAATATGCTGCCTTTTTGTGAGAAATTACTAGAACTAGTAGTGTATGATCAAGTAAGTGAATTCATTTCTGTAAAGATATTACACAGTTATCAATCTGGTTTTAGTAATTCGCATTTTTGTGAGACGGCACTCCAACTGGTTATATCTGACATGGAAAATATTCTAGATAGGCCGGGAGTAGGAATTTGTTCAGTTTTTATTGATCTCAGAAGAGCTTTTGAAACAATAGATCGTGATATATTATTGTTGAAATTGAGGAAATATGGCTTCAGTGGGGTAGTTTATTCCTGGATTCAGCATTATTTGAGGAACAGATATCAAATAACCACATTTAACAATTCAGCATCGGATCCGGAATTAAACAATATTGGTGTTCCACAAGGTAGTGTTCTTGGGCCCCTACTTTTCATATTATATATAAATTACTTGGGAAATGTACTAGAGAAATGTAAAATCCATCTTTTTGCGGATGATACCCTCATTTACTATTACGGGGATAATTTTGTTGAAGTAGTGCAAACAGTCAATTCAGAATTGAAAAAATATCTGACATATTTTAGATCAATAAACTAAAAGTAAATGAATCCAAATCTAAATTTATGATCATTGGTGGTCCTGTTTTGCGAGCTAAATTTTTGAACATTGATTTGAGTCTTAAGATAAATGATCAGGACCTAAAGAGTTTACATGAAATAAAATATTTAGGTTTTATGATGGATCATGAACTAAAATTTAATAGTCACATAGATTACATATGTAGAAAGATTGGGAAAAAAATTGGTTTTTCAATGCATACTAAGCTTATGGTTTACAATACATTGATTCTACCACGTTTTTATTACTGTTGTTCGCTAATTTATACAGGTTGCTCTAGAGCTAGTTATGAACGATTAGAAGTTATTCAAAAAAAGGCGATGAGAGTAATTCTGGGATGCAATAGGTATACTAGTGTGGAATTGATGACTAACTGTTTAAATTGGTTAAAAGTTGAGAAGTTTCTGTATGTACAAATAATGATTTTCATCTCAAAATTATAAATAATCTCTTACCGCAATATTTACATGGTAAGCTAGTTCCAATCTCGCAAATACATGATAAAAACACAAGATCAGAAAATTCAATTAATTTTTATGTGAAAACAACCATTAAAGGAAGTTCGATGAAGAATTTATTCCACAAAGGTGTTGTACAATTTAATGATCTACCGCAGTACATAAAAGTTAGTAAAAGCGTGAAAAATTATTGATCATATACATTAAAAGTAATCCCACTGAAATCTAGTGGTTCGTATTCATGTTTATATCCACATTTATTTATTGGCATGTATATAATATACATTTCTCTTAATATTTTATATTTATCTTAGTTTTTTATTTTATTATGTGCATGTTTTATTTTATATTTTATTCGTATTATATATTACTTTATTTCATGGTTGCTTTATACATGTTTCTTTTTAATTTTGGTACAGTTTGTTTGTTTATTTGCTTATACTATTTTATTGATATAACTAATTGTACATTTCTATTTATGTTTTGTGCTTACATCCTGCACATTTGTATGCTTGTATTTTTTAGCTTGCAGATTTGTTTTTCGTTTTTTCCTTTTTGTCTAGTTATTTTTTGATCATCTGGCTTATCAAGTATGTACTTCTTTGTTTTTATTGTTAACAATATCTATGATAAATAAAGCATAATAATTTGAAGTAGGCAAATAGCTCAAGTCAATTGGTTTTAAATCACTAATTCATTCACGAGTCAAAACTCATTAGAGTCGGATCGTTATTAAGTCAAGTCGTCAATGTCATAACAAATTAAAAACGTGTTTTTTGTCATCATTAAAATGTGATAATAAAACTTGTAAAGTGCTGTTTCTCTATAAAATTGGTAAATATTCCTTAAATTCACTTATTTGTGTTGGAAATAAATAGGCCAGTCACTGAGTTACAGACTGTTTATCTGAGCTGAGATATACTTATATATTTTTATTTCTAGCTATTGATTGTGATTTTGGTATCCAGGATCACATCAATATGTCAAACCTCCCCTCACAACCACTGCTCTCAAATACCACCACTTCTTCAACCCCCACTAAACAATCTATCTCAATAAACACAAATACCCCTTCAACACCCTTAACTTATGCCACGGCTACTTCCGCAAGACTACCTCCTCCCCCGGTACCATCTCGAGACCAAGCCATCTATCCCCAACACTGTACTATTCGATTATATCAAAGCAATAGGTAACATTGTTTCCCCCTCAAAAACGTACATTTCGCTTTCAGAATCTCTCATGGCCGTATATGTATTTATTTATCATCTCTCAAGTCGACGACCTCCTAAAATCGAACGAAAACATCTTAGTTAATTCCAATGTCATTCCTATTCGTCGGCTTATTTCCCCCACCAAAAGAATCCTTATTTCCAATGTCAGTCCTTCCATTCCACATTCCGTTATTGAAAAAGCCCTGTATGACAAAAGATTAACACTTTACTCCTCTATTTCATACGTCAAATGTGGCTCGCATGATGACGAATACGCACATGTCCTGAGCTTCCGCCGTGTAACTTACGTTCTGCCCACCAGTAACGATTTTTCACTGCAAACTTCGATTCTTATTACGCATGAAAATACTTCACACAGAATATTCATTTCTACTGATAAACTTGAATGCTTTCTTCGCAAGCAGGCTGGACATACCGCTGAATCATGTCCCAACACTTTCCACGACCGTCCCCCATATTGAAAAACTTCCGTCAATCTTGAACCCTCGACTTCAGCTGACCCAGCTACTAGTGATACCTTTTCAGAAAATCCCGAATTACCCTCTCAAGTGCCACTCGCTCCCTCCTCCCCTGTACCTGGCGAAAAACGACCACGATCTTATAATAGCACTCTTGACTCCTATATCACCTTCCAATACTCCTCTCGATAATCCCAATCCAATGGCTCCCCCAGAATTCTCAAATTCTAATTCAAAAAAATCTGCCAAGAAAAGAACTAAAAAATCCAAAACTGGCTGAAGATGATTGTCACAATATAAGCCCCGAATCACGTTCTATCATACATAAACTTTTTGAAGAGTCTCCTAAATCCTTCTCCCTTAATAGCATCCAACTTATTGCGTTCCTCGAAAATACTTTCCGCGTCAACGACCCTCTACCTGAAGCCAATAAATTTATCTCAGACACTGCTTCCCTACTAAAAGATATATCCTTAATTTATTTTAATATCAACGAAAGATCTTTGAAAAATCGCATTACGCGTCTGACCAATAAAATTAAATTTAAACTTCACCCCGACCAAAACAATCTTACTGACGATCCTTTTTCTGATGATGGTACCACCACTGACTCCTCTACACTATCTCAGTAACTAACCTCTTTCCCCCTTTAATTAGTACCATTCTCTCTAATTCAATGGAACTGCGATGGATTTTATCCTCGCTTAGAAAGAATTCAGAAAATCGTATCTCTCCATACCCCTGACTTTCTCTGCCTCCATGAAACCAACTTCAAAATTGACCAACAATGCAAGCTAAAAAACTTTGAAGGTTATCATTACATCCGTACCAACTGTAAGAGAGCCAGTGGTGGTACTTCAATATTTGTATCTAGCGATGTATACTCATCTCATCTCCCACTAACCTCAAATCTAGAGGCAAGTGCTGTAACTGCTTGGTGCCCCAATAAGCTTACCATTTGCAGTATCTACATTCCACCTGATCACCCCCTCAATGAAGAAGACTTAACCGACCTAATATTTCAGCTCCCCCACCCATACATCCTTGTTGGTGACTTTAATGCACATCACACCATGTGGGGCTCAACTCGTGGTTGCGCGAGGGGCAAAGTTATTAAAAACGCCATAAACTCCTCCGGAACCTGCTTGTTGAATACTGGACTCAACACTCACTTCAACATTTCCTCCGGCTCCTTTTCTGCCCTTGACCTCAGCTTATGTGTAGTTTCAGTTTGTTAACACGATACAGCCTCCGGAGTATATACAAGTGACCAATTTTATGATTGGATATTATTCAGAGCGTCTCAAAGATGAACCCTATTGATATTCAACTCAGTAAAGCCAGTACAACGGGTGATATGGTACTTGAAGTACCAAACTTTCGTCTTTTTTGGAGAATTTTCAGTTTGTTAGCACGATACAGCATCCAGAGAGTATACGATTGATCAATTTTATGATTAAATGTTATTCAAGGTGTCTCACGAATGTACCCTATTGATTTTCAGTTTTCTAGAGCAAGTACAGGGGGTGCTATAAATCCAGATATACTGAATTTTTGGTTATTTTTGGAGAAATTCCGGTTTGTTAGCACGATACATCCCCCGAAGTGTATACAAGTAACAATTTCATGATAGAATATTGTTCAGGGCCACAGATGCGGAAAAGTTAGTTTTAATCCTTAAAACCGTTTATTTTTTATTCCAAATGTTACTTAAATGCTGGTATATAATGTTGAAAATTTGTTTACTATTTTATATTGCATTATAACTTATTCTGTAACTGTTGATACAATTCTGTTAATATGTTATGTATTATTTGTGTTTCTTGGAATACTAAATAAATTTTTTTTATGTATTTTGAGGTTAGGTGTTTGTTTGTAATGTTAGATGATTTGCCATTTACTACTAAACCGATAGTGCCATCGATAGTATCGATAGTTCTCAATAACACTATCGGAACTATCGATAGTCGTGACCATCGATATTTGGCTACCTCTAACGACAGCACTTCACGATATTCATTCATCTACTTCTCCTCTCTCCCTTAGCTTTTTAACAAGGAGAGAGGCCGCTATAATCAGAAGAATTCGAATCAGCCACACTAAACTCACACATGGTCATCTGATGTCTTAAGGAAATCGTCTTGTTTGCCATAGCTGTACTATTATACTGACCGGTAAGCACTTACTGACTGCAAACAATTTTCCGCTACATATAAACGATTCGACCTAAGGCCTAACCTCAAGGAAATGCTCCACTGTGCCACCGAAATCAAGAAAGTCTTACAGTTTCTGAAAGCTACGCATCTCTACCATAAAATCTAATTTAAAAATTAGTAATAGTTGTTATTTAATATCATCTAAATAATTGTAATTATTTTTCTGTGCCAATAACCTGCGCTGTCGAGGCACGTTAAGCTTTAATAAAATAAAAACACTAATTCGTTAACTATGGTTTATTTTCTTTTTTACAATGAAATTATAACAGAAATATATTGATATTTTGTCGTTTCACACATATTGATCGCGTTGCACTTGATAATGGAGGTCTCATACATTCGTACGCTACGAATATCAAATCAGTACTGGTTTATGGGGTTAAAATAAAGTTCTTAACAACATTGTCTAATAAATTGTTTCCTACATCTCTAATGCGAAACGCGAAGCAAAATTTTGAGAATTGGCCCTATTTTTCAACTCGTAGTAGGCTGGATATAAATTTTAAATTTCAGTTAATTATCATTAAAAATGATGACTCTGTAAAAAATCGAATATTAATTCTTTCAAGTAACGAAAATATGGCAGTGTCTTCATCTTAAATACGACACACTGTAATACCTCGTATAAAAAAACCCAATATTCAAAATGAGTTTGTTCAACAACAAATTTGTTCGCCATTTCAACAAGAATGCTCACAAAGTTGCCGATCTGACTCGCAATGCATACTTCAATTCATTAGCAGTCGCTATTCGAATGATTTCTATTTGTTTATCCAGCACGATATTAATTTTAGTTAAAATTCTCGCTTTATTGATGACAAGCTACCTCTTTTCGCCCAGTCGAGAAAAACGAGTTTGAATTCTTCGAATTATTCTCCATTCGATATATTCGATTTCGGATACGTTGATGATGTTTTATTAATAAACGTCCGAAACGTAATGCGGTAACTTTATCAACGTTGGTATTAATCTACAGAAATATAATCGAATGAGATAGCTTCATAGGTACTTCAGTGTAAAAATTAATGAATATCATAGAGAGAGTATTTCATCAACGAAGTGGTCATACCAGGCACTCTACATAGATGTTGCTCGTTTTATTACAGAAATTCGGTAAAAATTCAACAAAATCGTCTTTGTTTTGTATAGTCCATTTATTAATGTCTGACAGCACAGTAGCCTCATTAAATATTCAAATAGAAAATTATCTCTTACAGAGTGATCCTAAGAATTTTACAAGTAAATACTAAAATTCTAATGCAAAACAAGTAGGTTATCTGTACATCCCTGTTTCAGCTCAAAATACAATATGGTAATAAAACTGAACAATGCCAGCAAAAGGATAAACAGTGCGGCAGTGGCGGAGATTACGATATTAGTTCATTTTGCTTATTTAATTAGATTCGGTCAACATTACAGTTGAAATAAAATTCATTCGTTTAGGCATATTAACAAGTTAGATTTTTTTTAAATTAAATTAATTAGAGAATATATAGTTTAATTCTCATAATTCAAATTTATTGACAATGAATTAATGCATATTAAGTAAAGTAAACATACCATTTATAGGAAATATAAAATTCAATTTATAGTATCATCCTCTTTGCTGGCCATACAAGAATCATCCGAAGACTCGTCGAAAGAGATCACTATCGGTTCTATAGTTTGTTCTATGAGGTTATCTAAAACCCACATTTTCTCTTCCTCTTTAATTACATGATTCACAGCATCTCTCCAGTTCTCTTCAGTTATTGATGTCAATGAGTACTTTATGAGTTCACGGACATCTTTCATTTTAAATGTTTTATTATGTCTAGCTACATAACCTTTCATTTGGGCTCATATTAACTCTATCGCATTCAATTCACAATGGTATGGCGGCAAACGAAGCACTGTTATCCCACGATTCTTGGCTATTTCATCAATAACAAACTTTTTAAATTGTAGCTTGTGATCTAAAGCAACCTTTAAAAGTTCTTCTTTCAACATATAATCTTCAAATGGTATATCTTTTACGATTAACCAGTTTCTAGTATCAGCTTTTCTCCAAGAGGTAGATGGAAGATCTTCTGTTAATCTCGAATGATAAGTGGCATTGTCCATAACGATTGCGGCATTATTTGGAATTAATTCGACCATTTGTGTAAAATACATCTGCAGTCATTTCTTCATGATAGTATTTGGTTGATGTTGACTGAAACTCCAGTAAACCACCTTCAACGAACCCTTGATTGCATCCAATATGCGTTATTATTAGTCGGCGACCTTTACCGATAGGAGTTTTCAGTCTAGTAGATAAACCTTCTATGAAAGCTTGACGACTGGTTTGAATACTTTTGTCCTGCCATATTTTTTTCACTGAATGTCCTTCATTGAGCCATGTCTCATCTAGATAATAGATTTGTCTTCCCTCCTGTCTGTATTTTCGGATATCTCGTGAATACTGGCGTCTCCAACATATTATTTCTTCGTTGTCGCTTAGCACTGATTTGCGACTTTGCTTCTCCCAAGTAAAATTCAATTTGTGTAATATTTTCCACAAAGTTTTTCGCCCTATGTCAGGCTAATTCTCGTCCTCCTTCACCATTCTTAGAATTATGTCAAGGGTTGGGATCTCTTTTTTAAAATATAATTCATGTAGTTTTCGTCTTGTTGTATTTTGGATATGTTCATCAAGGTTAAATGGTTTTCTTCCAGTTGACTTTTTAGGTGGAGATATATTTCCATTTTCCCTCTCTCTTAGAAGCCTGTAAATAGTAGATTCACTAACTCCTGTCATATTGGAACATGTCGAAACTATATTTCTAACAGTAGCAGCCGGCATTTGATGTACAACAGCATCATGCACATTTAACATTACAGTCTTCGTTTGTTAGTTAATCACGCTCTTACACTTTACTGGGGTAAAACCTGAAGACATTTTTCACAACACAGTTAACACTTATGGAACATAAGCGACTCTAAGCAAAACAAATAATACAAATTTGGGCGAGACCAAGTTTCACCGTATATACCTGCAAAATTTCTAAGTAGTCATTGGGACAATCCTTAGTAGGACCCTATTGTAATGTTTCTTGGAAATGTTATTATCAACAACTCGAAAATCAGAAAGTAATTATCTGGAGAATGAATTGATAAATGGTTTGTTAATATGTCTCCCAAGAATTGACCTGCTTCAAATTCTCAAGATAATTAATGAAATATTCAGTCAGAATAGTTGCGTTACAAGATTATTTCAAAAATAATTTATTGTTTTAACTTTATGTACTCTACAAATGTATGAAGGTCAGTTAGTTGTTTTAACTAACCGAATTTACATTTATATATCAGATCGGGTATAAAATTAAATAGTAAATAAATTCCTTAGATGAACTGTGACGCTTATGCTTTACTACCTGACTAGCATCTGTGACCTTTTCGCCTGCTGTCAGTCAATAAGAAACAGACTATAGGAGACTTTGCGAAGAACCCACCCAGTTCAATTCCAGGGGTTTTAAGACGATACTTGAAATTATTCCATGGCACTAGTAGGATATCGAGGTATGATGGTCAATTTCTTTATGATTGTCCTCTAAGCTGGTATGACTGGTCTTTTGTTGAATATTCCCTCGCTTAGATCGCAAAATAAAGAAAAATGTATGGAATAGTCCAATTGCAATTAACATTTCGACCTGGATTTTAAATGGAATACTTACAATCATAAAAACTATGATAAATGAACCGAAACCTTTGTGATAGTGAAGTAGATCGATATCTTTGTATCCCTATTTGTATTTGAAATTCAAACTGATCAATTTATTTGAATATCTGACGAAGAACATCTCTATTATCCAATTATGAAACTGATATCACTGAACGTATGTAATAATTCTATTTTTTTTTAAATTTCCTACGAGAAAGTAGCGGTTCTCAAGTTTATGATGAATGGTTCTTTGTTATCGTAGGTAATGTCTAGTAGCGAATCAGATATATAGGTCCGAGATAAAGATCTAAAATTGAAATACCACAAAATGGCGGTTTACTTAATGCAGATTTTATGTAGGTGTGATCGATGTAGGGCTACGACCAAATAACAACGCTATCAAACTACTTAAGCTTGTATAATGGATTGAACTAGGAGATTAATAAATGGAGTTTGGATACGATAAATATCTAATTTTTGAAATTATCAAGTAAAATATTGTGTGGTAATATAGTGACGTGAGTATTTTAGTAATTTTACTCGAAATTCTTCTTCATTCTCATTCAGTTTTTTCTATTTTTTTCTTTTTCAATTTTTCTCTTGTTCCTTTCTTTAATTTCCTTCTTCCTTTTTATTTTGTTTTTTGTTCCCCTCACTTCTTTGCACTTTTCATTCTCCTTTTTATATTTCTGTTATTTTTTTTAATTTTTCTTCATTCCTTCCTATTATGTTATTCCTATTTCCTTTTTCCTTTAATTTAATATTTTGTTTCTTGAAATTCTTTGTTCAAATCCTCCTTTTTTGTTGTTAATTTTTCCTCGTTTCTTTCTTCATTCACTTTCTTTGTACTCTTTTCTCCTTATACCTCCTCACACTTCTGTTATCCAGATAGAAAAATCGGAAATAATTTTGTTGGAAATTCCATATTTCATTACTTTGATCAAAAACATATTTTGTATCAGGATAACAGAAAACCGAGGAGGTGTACTATTAGTTGCTTCTAGTAATTCGTATACTACCTCGCTTTCCTGATACAAAATCGAATTTTAACTAAAACGTTAAAAAATTTCGTTAGTTTTTAAATGAAACTAACTGTTTTTAGGATTTTTGAATTATATTTTGGAATTATTTAGAAGAAATTAACGTCATTTTAAAAAGTAACATGAGTAGATTTTGTATCAGGATAAGAGAAGAGGAAGGAGATGTACGATTGGTTGATCCTGATAATTCTTATATCTTCTCGCTTTTCTGTGATCTTAATAAAAAAAAACAATTTTTGTTAAAATAACGAAAATTTTGTATTTTCAACAAAATAATTTCAGATTCCTTAGTAAAAATTCGATTTTGTATAAGGATGTCAGAAAAGCAAGAAGGTATTTGATTTACCAGGAACAACCAATCATACACCTCCTCGCTCTTCTGTTATCCTAATACAAAATACTAATTTTGTTTCAACACGAAAACTTTCTATTTTCAACTGTAAGCGCTACGGCTTGAAAATGGACTGTATTTGAACAATGTCTTGCATTTGGCGAATCGTCAAGAAATACAACAACTGAAGATTCAAAGGAACTTACCAAAAGATGATGCTTTCTGCAACTCACTTAGCTTCAACGATCAATCGTTTTGCTTCTATTCTAATTCCTGCCCTTTGTGAGACGAATTTGAATTACCGGGAGCAACTGATCATACACCACCTAATACGTAAACATTGTATTTTCAACAAAATAATTTCCGATATTTCAATAAAAATCCGATTTTGTTTCAGGATAACAGAAAAGCGAGGAGGTATATAACTGATCGGGAACGACTAATCGCACACTTCTTTTATCCTGATACAAAATCGGACTTTAACTTACTAAAATATCGGAATTCATTTTGTTGAAAATACAAAGTTTTTGTATTTTAATAAAATTTGGATGTTGTTAAAGAAATTAACGGTCTCGACCCTTACTTCATGGAATCTGCTCATATTACTGTACATTAGAAGTTGAAGAAAATAGCTCTATCAATTTTCTTGATTTAAAAATTAAAAGAGTTAATAATGTACTTGATTATTCAATTTACCGAAAACCAACACACACTGATGTGACTATTCTTTATAGTTCCAATCCCCCCTTGTCATATAAACTTGCGGCATATAGTTCAATGATACATAGAGCTTTGTCAGTTCCTATGAACAAATGTAATTTTGATAGAGAGATTAATACAGTTAGACAAATAGCAACATCCAACGGTTATCCATTACATATGATAAATAGCTAATTAATAAAAAAGAGAAAAAAGTGGCATTACAACTAATATTTCCTAAGAAAATCGAAGAAATAAAAAGTTATAAAACCATCACACATGCAGGAAATATTTCTAATAATATTTCAAAGATAATATCTTTCGCAACAAATTCAACAATTTCTTTTAAAACAGAAAGTAACATGAGTACAAAAATTGTTAAATGTAAAAACAAAAATATTCCCATTAAAGAACCCACTAAACGAGAAACATAACAAGTATTTTTTTTTATGTTCTTTTTAGAGACTTTTCGTGATGTTTATTTAAAACGTAATTAAGATATATCCTAGATGTCTTAATTTTATTACCAACTATATTAACATCCATGTCATGTAAATAAAACATATTTTTGATGTACACAATAATATTTGAATTCGCAGTTACATACACATCCTATGAACTTCTATTTAGCAACTTCCTATAGGAAACATTCATACGATGTTAATTTGTATACTTCTCACTAATGTCACATACAGAACGTTACTGTAATATTACAAATTCACATGTTTATAAGATGATCACATGTTACAGTTACTTTTACAACTTTCGAAATAATTTTTAGTAACTTCCTTCGATTACGTCTGTACGATGTTAGTTCATAAAACTCTTAATAATA
Organism: Galeruca laticollis; assembly: GCA_963921935.1. NCBI lineage: Eukaryota > Metazoa > Arthropoda > Insecta > Coleoptera > Chrysomelidae > Galeruca > Galeruca laticollis. Next base: position 55,192,985 of record OY998185.1, on the reverse strand, counting down.
TCTCATATTAAACATCACAGTAACATAAGAAAAGAAGAAAACAGAAGAGGAACTGACGAACGAAACTAACAGTAGTTATCTGTGGAAACAAATGACAAGCATGAAATGGCGGATGGTTTTCAGTTGTGTTATAATTTTTTTGCAGGAAGCACATTTTTTTGCAAGAAGTACTTGAATAACAATAAAGTGGTCTTCGTGTTCGTTAATTCCTACTTAGCTACAGTTTCTATACTTAGTTATAATTCTTGTTATAATGGACGAACAACGGTTGTTATCGCGGTAAGTACCTATTCGAAATTCACAATTATCAAAACTTAATACTCATTCCATACTTTAATCGGCTATTGTACATTGAAATTCCAGGTGGCGGAATTGTACACTAACATTGTATAATGGAGTTTACAAAATAAGGGTTTTTTCAACTTTTAAAATATTTTAGTTAGTAAGTATATTTTGAAAACGATTCACAATATTTCAAATCCTAGATATGGATTATACCCTACAAAAAACTTAATATTGCAATAGGGTAGATATTATTATTAATAATAAAACATGCTCATATGTTGGCAGATATTTGATTCTAGAAGAAAATATTTTCAATGTTCAAGATGTTTCAAAAGCTACTTACATAAATAAAATAAAAAACAAATTTTTGGTAATTATGTAAAAAAAGGAAGTAACTATTTCAGATACAGACATTGTATTAAACAGTACAAAAAATATTGAATCAAGTATCTCTAGTTCTAATTCTGGTAGTAGTAGTCATGGCCATCAATGTAGTTTTGCAGGTTTAGAAAATTTTAACATTAATACTAACAATTCTTGTGAACAATTAGAGACTGTTTAAGACAGTCAACAAACAGAATTCAATTATTTATTATTGTAGAAACACAGCTATTGAATACTCAATTGGATACAATTAATTATTAACTCATTTAACTTGATAATGTGTTCATATATCTTCTTCATAAGTAGTTTTTTTGTATACAGTGTACTAATAATGCTTAGTTTTCATTCAATTCCACGATGTTAATATACAATATGTTCCAGGACGAAAATAACAAGATGAGAATAGTATATTATTTTATACAGAAAAGAAGTATGAATTTTCATGGCACACTTGAATTTATCTGCTAAACGGAGTGAGGCATGTAATAGAAGGTAAATCATGAAAAGTCACTTCTCGAAATAAAATATGTTATTATTCCTTTGAAGAATCGCGCATGTCTCTTATGGAAAATGGGTCCCAGTCAATTGGCTGAAAATCAAGTTTGATGTAGTTTATGATTATCGATCAAAGGTCTCCGTGGGCACAATTTGATCTAAACTAATTGTTTTATTAGCTGCTGTTCAGAACACCTTTAAATGTTTCACAAATGAGGATTTTGAATTGTATGTTATGGAATGGTTGAGGCACTCGAAACAGCGACTCTTGCATAAGAAAAAGTAACCGTAAGTAAACGATAGAATTTTCTTTAATCAGATTGGATTTCTGTTGATTTAACGTAATGTTTCATAAAATCTTTATGGTGTAAAATTTTTATTAGTAGTATTAATATAATTAAAAAATTATTCTAATAAATTTTCTCTAAACTAGCTGTAATGTATGTGTATCCGTTAAACTTTATTAATTCAGTTTCAAAGTATGTTACGTTATGGCAACTACAGATTAATATACCCTTCTTTATTTCTTGCTTTCACCGAATGCGTTCAATAGTTTCCACACTTGTTATGTAATATGCTTAAACAATTTGTTTTTTAGGTTGGATTCCTGGACAAGATATTTTTTTCTAATTTTTACCTGTTTTTTTTTCAAATTTACTGTACTGTTCATTAATAGGAAATAAACGTTTTAAATCCTTTATTGCTTTTTTTGCTATTTTATTTTAAATGTACAGGGTGAACAACTGAGAACGACAGTAGGCCACATCTCAGAAAAGAATCATGGTACAACTTTCAAAAGGGATCCTGAAAAATTGCTGGAAAATATTTTGCAGTCTCTAAAATATTCGCTAGGGGTGGAATGAACCCTAGAAAACATAATACTTCAAAAAAACATAACAAAGGTGTCCTAAAAATACAATTTTTGAAATTTTGATGAGATTATGAAAAAGTTTAAGTAAGGAGATTTTTTGCCATTATTCTTCAAATAACGGGTGGAGAAGGTTCAATCTTATGAACAAATGTATAACTTTTTCGTTTTTTAACCGATATGAATGATTTTAGCTGCATTTAAAATAGTTTTTCTGTTTAATAAGATTGATAACAAAATTGAATAATTTTATATCCACTCGGAAACTTAAAATGTAAATTGAAGCATTTTCTCAATTTTTATATCTGATATCGTAAATCTTATATCATGGAGTAGATTCCTATTTTTTTAACCCCTTTTCATCAGAATTCAAACAGTGCCTCATTACATTTGAAATTTCCGATAAAAATGGGAAAATTGTCGACTTTTTCACATAGCGTTGACAATTTTGTTAAGCATATCTTATTAAATAGGAAAAACTCTTGAATGACGCCAAAAACATTGATATTGAGTAAAAAACAAAAAAGTGTTACGACATTTGTTTTTTAGGTAGAACTTTCCCCCACCCCTTACTTGAAGAATAAGGACAAAAACTCCGTAACTACATTTTTTCATAATCTCAACCATAAATCAAAAATTGTGTTTCTAGGATACCTTTAGTATGTCTTTTTTGGAGATAATCACAGAGTATTATGTTTTTAAGTGTTCATTCCACCCCATATGAGATATTTTAGGAACTCAAAAATATTTTCCAGCGATTTTTCAGTGTCATTTTCCTGAAGGTATTTTTTTAAAGTTGTACCATGACTATTTTTTGAAATATGGCCGACAGCTGGCGTTCTTAGTTGTTCACCCTGTATTTACTGATTAGGCACAGAAACATCTATAGGATGTAATCTAGAATGTTTGAGGTATATTATTTAGAGGTTTAAGTAATGTCCATACGACATCTACGAGAATACACTGTATTGTTTTTGAAATGTCGCATTTAGATCCTTGATAAGATATTACTTTGTAGACATTGCATTAACATCAACAAGATGTTAAAAGGCATTTCAGAATATAACAGACATGTTGTTTTTAGTCCGTTATGAAGACTTCCTTTTGAGAAAGTTCTAGTAACATCACAGTAATGTAAAAAGACATTGCTGATAAGTTAAGTTGAAACATCACAAAAGATAACAGCCACAAGCTGGGCATAAGCGGTTGTATAGATGTGCATGTGATGGAAACGAGAGGAAAAAAAGGAAGAACATTATCACAATGTGATATTGAATTAATATAACTGTAATATTTATTTGCATAGTGGGGGAGTGGTATATATAAACTTAAATGTCCAGAATGTAATTCTGTATATTTGGGTCAGCCCCTGAGAAATTTTGAAATCCGATACAGTGAACACTTACGAGCATACAGATTTAAACAACCAAGTAAATCACACTACGCAAAACATCTATTTGACACCAATCATTCATTGACACTTAACACAGAACTAAAAGTACTACATATTTGTGATAAGAAACAAGAACTGGATTTCCTTGAAGAATTGGAAATTAGAAGACATTTAAGAAACCCACAATATGAAGTCGTCAGTGAACAGATAAATCTAGGGAATTCTCCATTTTTAAACTGACTTCTCAAATGATAATTGTAAAGATCAGCAGATATAGTTTTCTTGGTTTTCTATATAATTGCACAGTGATACTGATCTTAATTGGGAAAAAGATATCCAGGATATCCCCATAGGGCTAATAATATCTAAGCTTTAATATTTGTAATATCATATCTTCTTTTGTTTTCTATTAACATATTAAGTCAATCACAAGATAGGTCACTTCTTGGACTAGCCAAAAATAATTAACATCAGGTAGGCATCAAATGAAATGTAACTTCTGTCATTCCGACGATGATATCTAATATCGAAACAATTGTCAATTTTTTTCGAATTTTTAACATTTTTTTTAATACATTGTGAAATTATCTAGAAACAGTACTTAAGTAAGTAAGAGGAGAAATTTCGGTTTGTTAACACGATACAGCTTTCGGAATGTATTAGTGAAGAAAAGTTAGTTTTTATCTTCAAAACCGATCAGTTTAATTTCCCTTTTCCCATTATTTTTCACTATTATTTCACTTTTCTCGTAAATTATGTAGTCTCGCTATGGCTGTAAATGTCGTATCCCCTTAATTTTTACCAACCATAAATTTCATGCTCGGGCAGGAAGGAAGCGGAACAATTTCCCGGCCACTGCTCGTTACTCGTTAGTCAGTGGCCGCGCATGCGTAAAATCCCGTTTATGTTTGTAATGAGTTTTTCTTTCATTTTGTATTTCATAGTTCTTTGTTCGAAGATATCAACCGTGAAAAAGCTATAAGCAAAAGACCATATCACCGTATATAATTCTTATTATATGAAAATAACGAAACCAGATAAATTTCTCTTCTTTACTGAGGATCCAAATTGTGGAAAATCGATTTTATAGTAACCAACATATTTTCTTGAAATGAAATGTGTACGTCATTGGGTTTCTTCTTTTGGTCTGTTGACAGTGTATATTATTAATATAAAAGTATTCCTGTAATTTAATGTAATCAGCATATTTAAAAAAAATGTTAACAATACTACAAACTTTCTTATTGAATTGAAAAGAATCACATTTTTATCAATGAAAAAGATCTACATACTGTGGCAAACAAAAGCTCTGGGTATTGTAATTATCGGAAGCATTGTTAAAAACGATACATGAATATTTACGTCTGCATATTTCGACCTTTCCCTATTGTTCTTTCTCGATATTCTTAAAGAAAGTAGAGCAAACGTTTTCCTGTCGTTTATAAAAACATTTTTTATTGATTGTTACTTAAGTGTTCAGTAAACGCCCGAGATGAATTTGCATTAGGTAAGAAATAAAATCTTATACAGACAGAGTTTGTTTTTAGATACTTAAAATCATGTTTATCAACTTCATCTTCTTCCGCATCGACTGCTCCACTAACAGTTTCGTTCCCCTTTTTTTTCTCATTCAATTTTCATTTTTTCGAAGATCTCCACTCGAAATCACAATGATCAAGAAGCATAAAATTAATCCGGAGCTTGTTTTTATAACATAACTGCATCTAAGGAATTTAAATCATGGAGTCGAACAGTAGCAAACTAGAGGCGACACACTGTTTATTGGACTGAGAATAACGTCCTGAACTTCACGGGCACCCTACGGTTTCGATCTTTCCAGGACAGTAGTAGAAATTTCATATTTTATCTTCATAATACTTCTAATTAATTTCTGGAACTAATCTTCATCAAATTATTTATAATAGATGCTGTTAAACGCGTAGAAGACTGTTTTTACTTTTAGTTCATCTCACACAACTTCAATGGGAAAAAGAACAGGCGATTTAGATGACCATTTCATGTTTCTTATAGTAGATAAGTAGCCACTTGGGGGCAGATTCACCGAAAAATCCCTAGATTTAGGGAAAAATGCACACCAAAACGTCATAAGTCCTGTGTATAAAGTCATAGCGGCAACACCGCATTTCCCTAGACATTCATAAAAATTTTCCCTAGAATTTAACGATAATTCAAATGAGCGAGACTGGTTCTGGACCCCCAAATCATTTTTTAAGCGAAAAACATGTGGCTGTGTGATGATAGGTTGTCAGCGCCTTTTTTCGAAGTGTACCAATGGCCGATTTGTTGTTCATCCGTTTTTCATATACAAAAGCATAAAAATATTTCATTGGGATTAATTTGCCTATCTCCCTAGATTTAGTGAAAAATGCACTCCAAAACACCATAAGGCTTGTGTAGAAAGTCATAGCGGCAACATCGCATTTGTCTAGACATACGTAAAATTTTCCCTAGACTTTAACGATAATTCAAATGAGCAAGGTCGATTCTTGATCCGAATAATTTCCAAACGAAAACATCATTCTTCATAGTCTTCATATAAGTAAGAAAACCACATTACTTTACTTCCAACGAAGCAGTTTCCACGACCCTCACCCCTTCTCTCATGTCTTAGATGTCCTCTTCTATCACGGTGGACATCCGATAATTCCAGTATCTCTTTTTATAATTGTAAATCTATCAGGGTGAAATATTTGGGAATCTTATAGAATACTAATTATTTCAAGCTAAGCTTACTTTTAAATACTTTGCTGTCTACAATTAGTTGTTCATATAGGTACGAAAGCCACATTACTTTACTACCGATTGCGATTTTGACACACGTGACAGATGATGTTTACTATGTTGTTACCCCAAATGCGCTTTGGACTTGAGGTGCTTTATTATGGCATCTTATATTTACATAATTTGGTATTATTTCTTTTCTAAGGTATTCTTAACCCGACTATACAAGAAGTTACTAGAAAAATGTTACAAAGCATCCCAAAATATCTTGTTCAACCAAGCGCGCAATTGGGGTGAACCAACACTACTTTTATAATCATTTTCATTCACAATATTAGCATGTTAACTATAATACAAACTAATACAAATATTACACACAAAATAAAACTCTTTCCTTATTTCTATTAGGCGCATGTTTAATTTTATCTATTTTTATCTTAATTCTATAACTTAGGTCCATTTTTGCAAGTCCTCTTTCCAACCAGTAGTTCGACCGTTAGAATAGTTCCGAATTCTGAAACTTTAATTTGTAACGAAGTCTCTCTGTGTGTTTAACTCTTCCTTTAGAGCGGTAATTATCATTTCTGTTCCTCCGTCAATTTCTTCTAAGCGCTCGCAAAGTCTTAATTTAATACGACCTTTTATCTTCTCCATGGTAATGTTTTTAATTTGGGTAATATCTTCTTGGGTAAAGGGAATATTCTTCCATATCTCCGTAAAAAATTTTAATTTTCTATTTTGACGAATGTTTTGTCTTGGTAAGACTAATAATATCTAAGCTTCAATATTTGTAATATCACATCTTCTTCTTTTTTCTATAAACATATATTAAGTCAATCACAAGTTAGGTCACTTCTTGGTCTAGCCAAAAATAATTACTAAACATCAGGTAGGCATCAAATGAAATGTAACTTCTGTCATTCTGACGATGATATTGATTTATCGAAACAATTGTCAATTTTTTAGAATTTCAATAACTTTTATTATATTGTGGAATTAACTAGAAACCGTGAGTTTAATTTAAAACAATATTTGTTTTCATTGTTAATGGTAAACGCTGACACCTTATACACACCTGCAGGCTCTAGGTTTGCCCAATAGCTATAAAAATAGTTTTCTTATCGCTCCTTCAATTGTGCTACCTTCTTCTCTTTCTCCAGTAAACTTCTATATTCTTCCTTTATTGCAGTTGTCATTTCGATAAAATCCAGCTTCCGCCTCTTGGTATTTAGCTCATTCATTTCTTGTTTTCATTTCCTTGTCGATGTAATGTAAGCTTGCGACAGAGGGTCGATTTCTTTATTCTTACAAGGAGAAAGTTTGTTTGTTTTATTAGTTCTCTTCCTTAAAACACGTGCAACCAAATTATCTGTACAGATTATTCCCTCGTCCTGTATGTCAATATCCTCCGGTAGAAAAGTAAGTCTCTCCAGCTTTAATGTAACATTTTTGTATAATCTGAACATTGTCTCTGTTCTCCTTTCCTTTTACAATTTCTATATAGTTAACAGGGGGAAACTTGAAGCTGCATGCAGAGAGAATGTAATTTATAACCTTCTTCCTTGCATTGGATTCTTTTTATAAATTTATTTGTAATCCCATCAATTTTCTTGTATTGCTGTTACCCCAATAAACATATTGCAGTATTTGTATTGTTAAACACAAGACAACAGCTGTTCTGTAGACTATCGGTCAACTTTGTCCACATTTTTGCAATCGAAACAAAGTATGTCGGAGAAGTTTGGAAGTACAATTTACTATCTACTAGCAGAGTTATGCATTTTTCTAGAGGAATGTAGCCTTCTCCATGGGAATTTCCAATAGAGTAGTTATATATATATTATCGTAGCTTCTAATGTGGTAATGCCATGCTTCTATTGAAAAAAAAATATATCCGAAATAGACAATTTTAATGACAAAGTCATTACAACATTTACGAACTGAAATGAACATAGAATATACTTAATTTATGAGAAATAATTTGTTAGAAAAGTAGTGCCTAAAGGCTCTTACTTTTTATGAACTGAAAATAACGTAGAATAGACTTAACTTATAAGAAATAATTTTTGGTTAGCAAAGTGGTGGTTAGGGCTTGACTCTTATTTTTATTGTCTGGCAATTATTGACAATCATTCCAGAAATCCAACATTTCATCACGGAAGACGGAGAAAGGACGATAAAATCAATGGGAGATAACTCCCTTACAAGGTAAACTTTTTTCAAAAATTTCAGAACACCTTAAAATTTTTACGACTGTAAATATGTGAAAAGTATTGTCAAAAGGTAACGTTAGACATCCATTGTTTCTAGATTGATTGCCGCCAGCAGTACAATATAATATGTTGGTTTTTGTGTATATTTTATGTATTTTATTGAAAATAGATTGATTTCCTAGTAGATTTTATTAGTTCCTTGTTACAACTGTATCCTTTTATCTGTATAGACTTGTTCTCTTCTATTACTTACACTACCAAAACTAAGTAATTAAAAAGCACACAACTTAAAACTATGAAACATGAATTATTTTTGCTATTGAAGAAAATCTTGGGCCGGTCCGGTCCCGTAAAATAACTATCAGCGATGTGAAGAATTGAAACGAATTCTTGGTACCCTTCAGATGAATTTAGATCCATACATGAATACTTTTATCATTTTATTAAAACTCATGTCAATCAAATTAGTTTTTTCATTATCTGTTACCATCTGGGTTTATTTAAAACTGGTTTTAGGATTAATTTCTGTGAACTGGTAGAAATTGTCATTTTCAGGTTAATATATACATATGTTTTGTTCGATTTTGTTTCGGAATTTACCAAATGAATAAATCAAATCACAGAAATATTTAATAAATTTGAGAAGATCGATGATCTGGCTCATGCCGAAATTGCTGTTTTATGCCCTTAAAACGCGAGAATGTGCCTTGAGGCTTCTCTTGATTCCCATTCAAAAGAAAGCGTTTCTGGGGAAAGATTAGTCAAGTGTCAGCATTGGAATCCTGTCGGGCAAACGTAGAATGCACAACTCGTGCACCTGAATGCTTTCGATATATCATCTTTAAGGTGGTCTCTTTCAAAACCACCGACTTGAAGTAGAGATTGCGCATTCCCGATCATAATTACCGTTAATTTAACATCGACGAGAATTTTAATAATTATTATACAGGGTATAACATAAATTAAACCACTTATTCTACAGTCGAGATTCGTCCTAACAAATCACGCTGTTACTTTTTTAAACGACTCTAACTGTTTCTAAATGATTCCACAATATAATAAAAAATGATAATGATTCTAAAAAAATTGACAGCTGTTTCGATATTACTAAATATCATTGTCAAAATGACAGAAATCTCATTTCATCTGATGCCTACCTGATGTTTTATAAATATTTTTGGTTAGACTAAGAAGTGATTGATTTAATATATATGAATATTACAAATATTGAAGTTTAAATTGACTGCTGCTATTGAATAAGACGCTGCTACGATCGCTTCGGGATATAGCAAAGGTCGGACTATGCCGAAAGAAGGGACGATGGCAGACTAGACCAGATCTTCAACTTGTTGAAAGGTATGGTGGGCAGGAAACCGAAGAAGATCAGGTACTGTAATTGTGGCGAGCTAAAGCATGTACGCAGTTCGTGTAATTTCGTACTTGTGCATTTCCTCTTGTTAAAATTAGTTATTTTGTTAAGACTTTTCTTCTTTGCAGTTTTATTCTCATTTTTCAATTTTCCGGGAGAGTAAAAGTGTGATGTTCAGTTGGGTGGATTGCTGTGTGTTCTTAAGTGGTAACTCCTGAAAAACTTATTTATATACAATCTAGAATATCTGGAAGAAACGTAACTATGGCCCATTTTTTACCTTCGCATTGCTTGAGTAGTAATTTTTCTTCTTCAATTTCTTTTATTTCGGGTATTGGAATAGTAACATCATACTTTTGCTTTACCCTATATACGATTTCTCCAGATGTTCTTTCCCCTTTATAATCAATTGGAGCAGATCCAGGAATGAAAAGTTTTACTGTAGATAACCTTTGATATCATATTCCGCTATTTTTGCTTTATGAATAGTACCATCTATTAGGCCAAATTTGACTTTAACGTGCTCTTTTTAAATAAATTTCTACCATATATCTACAATAACTTCTTTTATTAGTTGTAGTTTGATTTTCTTATTGATTGGTTTCCATTAAATCTATTTCTTCATTAGAATTTTGTTGTATTTATGTTTGATCCTTTATAATTCTTTCTTGATCTAAGTTTGTGGTAGAAGAAATAATGGGGGTCACAGTTTTCAGAACATTGTTTGTTAAAATAGGAGCAGGTTACTCTAATGCGGATGCATTTATTTCTTGATTTGAGTTAAGTGAATTAACTGTCGTGGTTGGAAGATATGTTTGGGAAGGAATGTACAGTTTGTAATCAGTTGTAGGAGTAGTTTCTGCAGAAATTGGTTTTATCGATGAAGTGAAAAGTGCTGATGTAGGTATTGAAACATTTGGACACTGTGAAGACAGATGACCTGGATTATTACAATTGCATGTTTTGATAATCTTGAGATAAAAAATAAATAACGATATTATCCAGAGGTGTAATGTAAATTTGTTTAAAATATGGATGTTGGGGACTATTTGAACTAATTTTGGGAAAGTAGTTTTAGCCCTAAGATTTTTAATTTAAACTTAACCAAATCATTAGGTATAACAGGACCTCCATTAGATAAAACTAGTCTTTCCAAGTCGTCTTACTTGAATTACTTCGTTGTTAACCTTTTTATGACCATAGTTGTTAATAAAATTATCTCCAACTACTTTGCTTAACCTATTACACAAGCCAACAAAAAAAATATTTTTTTGATGCCAAGGTTTTTTGAGCTGATTTTAGCTATATTTGAGGCGCTGAATCTAAATATAAAGTCAGGTTTTCCCTGTCAGTTCTAGTTTCTTAGATATTAGTTATACTTAAAAGGTTACACGCACCTGCTTGCTATTATCCGCTTCCTGTTTTAACTAATGTTATATAAAATTAACTGTAATAATATCTGAGCTTTAATATTTGTAATATCATATCTTCTTTTTTTTATTAACATATATTAAGTCAATCACAAGGTAGGTTACTTCTTGGACCAGCCAAATATAATTAAAAATCAGGTAGGCATCAAATGAAATGTAACTTCTGTCATTCTGGTGATGATATTTAGGTAATATCGAAACAGTTGTCAATTTTTTAGAATTTTTAACATTTTTTCAATATATTGTGGACTGGAAACAGTAAGTTTCATTTAAAACACTAATGTTATGTATTTTTTTATTTTTTACATTGGTCTATTATTCAATTAGTAATTTAAAAAAAAACATTATACAATCTATGTATTTATTTACAACACCTTTTGTAAATCACCCTGACGTGTTTTGTTACATATGTTGAGAATTCGCTCTAAAATAAAACAAGAACACCTGTTAGTGATTTTGTAAAGAGAGTTTATCTTGGATACTTTGATGTTGAATTTGGTGATCAGGATAAAAACTGGGCACCACATATGGTCTGTAAAACGTGTACTGAACATTTACGACAGTGGACTAATGGAAAAAGGAAATGTTTAAAATTCGGCGTACCCATGGTTTGAAGGGAACACAAAAATCACTTTAATGCCTAGTAAATCTCAATGTTATTAATCGAAACAACCGTAGCAAGTGGAATTATCCTGATTTAGAGTTTGCAAGACGCCCAGTCGCTCCATCAGCTACCAGAGCTTGGCCAGGACGAGAATTTTTCCTCTGATCACTCTTCTCAAAATGATAAACGTGACTGTGATTATTTGGGGACGACATCAATGCCTCAACGTTTTAATCAAAATGAGTTAAACGACCTCAGCAGAGATCTCAACCTGTCAAAGGAAGCTTCTGAAATTCTAGCTTCTAGGTTGAAAGACAAGGAACTAAGATTACTTTTTACCGCACTAGAGAAAAGGATTTTCTCAAGAAGACAATCTTGTATATTGCCAGGATGTTAAAGGCGTTCTAGAAAAAATGGGACTATGTGAATTTTCTCCAAATGAATGGCGCTTATTTATTGATAGCTCAAAGCGAAGTTTAAAATGTGTCCTTTCACATAATGGAAACAAATATGGTTCAATACCAATTGGTCACTCAACGAAAATGAAAGAATCATACGACAACATTGCTTTAGTATTGACAAAAATAAAGTATACTGAGAATCAATGGGTCATTTGTGTGGACTTAAAAATGGTAAACTTCCTTCTGGGTCAGCAGAGAGGTTTCACCAAATAATCATGCTTCCTGTGCCTCTGGGATAGCAGAGATGAAACACACTATTGAATTAGAAAATAGCGGCATAAGAGAGAAAACCTGGAAGTGGGAAAACATGACGTTATTAACGATCCCTTAGTTGAATGAGAGAAAATCATATTCCTACCACTTCATATTAATTTGGGCCTATTGAAACAGTTTGTGAAGGCTTTTGATAAAACTGAACCGTGCTTTGCATATATAGGTAGAAAAATGCCCCAGTAAAGTTCAGAAAAACTTAAAGCAGGAATATTCCACGGCCCACAAATACGGAAAGTTATAAAGGACCCTGCATTTGTAACATTCATGAAAGAGGTCAAACGGAAAGCTTGGACCTCATTTGTTTCTGTTGTTCAAAATTTTCTGGGGAATCGCTAAGCTGACAACTACAATCAAGTGGTCAACGAGATGCTTGACAATTTGAGATCCCTTGGGTGCATCATGAGCGTAAAATTCACTTGGACCGGTTTCCAGAAAATTTGAGAGACTTCAATGAGGAACAGGGTGGAAGGTTTCACCAAGATATTAAAACTATGGAGGACCGCTACTAAGGACGTTGGGATGCAAACATGATGGCAGATTACTGATAGAATTTAAAAAGAGACTGTTCCCAAAATATGCATCCAAGAGTTTCACGAAAACGAAGCTTTCAAAGTGTGCATGAGTGACTGCTAATTTCAATAATGCCTTTTATATGTATTTTTGTACAAAAATATACCAACTTTTCATATTTTTGAGTAATATACGGGGTTGGGATAAAGTATGGAACCAAGTGATTATCTTTTAAACGAAAAGAACGATATTTATGAAAATTTGCAGGTAAGTGCAATGAAACAAAATGTATCTGATGTACAGTTTTTTGTTAATAATATACTTCCGGTTTAACTGGAAATGCCATCAACTTCTTTAATTTAAATGGGACTGTATATTTTTACAGATTTTGAAAGAGCTTGTTATTTTGAATTCATGCATACTGGGTTTAGTGTAAAAAAAAATGTAAAAACGAGGAATATAGCACTTCAATCAACCTCCTTTGAGTTTTTTGCATTAGAGCAAAAAACTATTTAGATAAACTAATTGATGTTGTTTGTATGCATAGTAATAAATAAACGAGTACTGTCTAGTACGTATTTTGTTCTACAAGTGTCAAACTCTAATTGGCGGAAATAAATTTTATATAAATTTTACTTTCTGTTTTAAAAGAAATTGTTGTATTCGTTGCTGAAGATATTATCTTTGAAATATTATTAGAAATATTTCCTGCATATGTGATGGTTTTATAAGTTTTAATTTCATCAGCTTGTTTAGGATATATTTTAAAACAGAAAGTAACGTTAGTACAAAATTGTTAAATGTAAAAACAAAAATACCACTATTAAAGAAGTCAGGTATATATAAACTCAAATGTCCAGAATGTAATGCTGTCTATTTGGGTCAGACCCTTAGGAATTTTGAAATACGATACAGTGAGCACTTACGAGCATACAGATTAAAACAACCAGATAAATCCCACTACGCAAAACATCTACTTGACACCAATCATTCATTGACACCTAACACAGAACTAGAAGTGCTGCATATTTGTGAATAGAAACAAGAACTGGATTTCCTTGAAGAACTTGAAATTAGAAGACATTTAAGAAACCCACAATATGAAGTCGTCAATGAACAGTTAAATCTAGGGAATTCTCCACTAATAAACTGTCTTCTTAAGTGATAATTGTAAAGATCAGCAGATATAGTTTTCCTGGTTTTCTATATCATTGCACAGTTATACTGATCTAAATTGGAAAAATGATATCCAGGATATCACCATAGGGCTAATAATATCTAAGCTTCAATATTTGTAATATCACATCTTCTTCTTTTTTCTATAAACATATATTAAGCCAATCACAAGTTAGGTTACTTCTTGGTCTAGCCAAAAATAACTGCTAAACATCAGGTAGGCATAAAATGAAATGTAACTTCTGTCATTCTGACGATGATATTGATTTATCGAAACAATTGTCAATTTTTTAGAATTTTCAATAACTTGTATTATATTGTGGAATTAACTAGAGACCGTGAGTTTCATTTAAAAACACTAATATGAGCATATTCCACGAAGTAAGGGTCGAGAAAGTCAATTTCATAGTTTTTTTCGTTTAAAAGATATTTACTTGGTTCCATACTTTATCCCAATCCTGTATAATAAAGACACACATTTTTGTTTTGTTTTTTTTAAATTAATAAAGTGGTGAATTATGGGGTTTTCACTAAAATTTGGTATTTCAAAAATTTGAGCTCCAACAGATTTGGGATTAGAGCATCAAATTTATACAAAAATAGCTAAAAATTCCCCAGCACCAAAACCACTGTTGACCAGTGATTAGAAATCCTGGTTGGATGTGTAATATTCTTTGGTTCAACTAGAGCAGCATTTTCTTTCAAATAATCTTGTAATTTCGTGTTTGTGATCGTATTAAGAACAATTTCTTGATTTCGTGATGGATAATAAATATTGTTGAGTCAAATCGGTAGAGACAATTTTTGAAATTATAATCATCGTTAAGTGTGGTCCTGTCACTCAATGGGTTTGAGAACAAATACTTCAAATTAAGATTTATGTGTTTACAATTGAAAATAATTAAAAAGTACTAACTGCGTTTTCTATAATGATAACTAATCTGTACTTATCTACTTTTCGATAATAATAATGACAATTCCTATATTATTTAAGAGGATTGGCTTGTATCCATTTGGGACTCAAAAAGTTCAAGTTTTACATGAGATAGATGGGGAATGGGGAGCTCATACATTTATTGATCTTAAAATAATAAGGCACATTGTAACGTCCTTACTTCGTAATACTTTGTATAAGATTTAGAATACAACTGCTTCCTTAGTTCCTTGATAAACCGAACAAATTTCTGATTTTATGGGCTGAAACTGCGTTAAAGCCTCAAGCAATTCACAAGTAGGTCAGTCGTGCATATATAAAAACAAAGAAGCATGTGAAATGTACATAATGAACATTTAACAACTCATCAAATGGCTCTTAATATTCTAATTTAAATTTTTTTTCCGCCAAATGAAAACAAGAGTGTGTAATTGCAGTATTAATAAGAGATGCACCTGTTTGTATGACGATGTGGTTGAGGCCTAAGTAGATTTTTATATTTTTTAATGACCGGTTTATAATCGTAAAAACCATTAAAACGTTGAAATTGAAAATATTAATCATCATCAATCAAAAAGAAACATGTGTAAAATGAGTTTTTAACGTAACGCCGTTTTAAAATCAACAAATTTCTTAAAATTACCGCATAGTTACTATCAAAACCTACAGTGACAGAAGATAGTGGCGACAATAGATGGTGTTTTTTTTTTGATTGGTTTCCTATGTCACTTGGTATCAGCACCCATGTACTCATAACATTACATTTTTAATAACATCGTTCCACTTTTGCCAACAATGTTCTATAATATATCTTATAAAAGAGCTTTTCTTTAAAATTACACATTGAAAACTATTTCAAAAGTGGAAAACACTTTTTAAAATGGTTATTAATTGTAACCACTGTTTTGTAGGAATTTGTACGAAAAACAATTGTAAATTACGACTTTGTTATTGGTATATCGTGAGCTTATGTAGTGGTTTCTTTAAAAAGTCTAATTTAAAGTCTCCCCTTATATATTATCTTTTCTACCTGAAAAGTTCAACAATAGAAAACACATTTTGGAATATAAAAGATACATTTAATCTATTTTCTGCCAAAATGCCAGTCTGTAATTTGTTTTGTTAATCGGTATACCTATAATACAAATTTTTTTATCAGACCACACGACCTCATAACGAATCGGATTGGTTTCCAAACATCGGTAAAAAGGGTGTAAAAAGGGCTATTAACGCATCACTAGTGGTATTTTAATAGTTTTTACCACATTTTGTGGGTTTTCTTAATATTCTTTCAAAAATATCCTATATTGGCTGTCAAAATGTCGATATAAAAAACGAATCTTTAGTGTTAGTTTGACTGGCAAGCGTGGAATAAGGATTTTGCAATGTAAACGTTTTAAAATTTCTCTGACAAGCCAAATTGCTTCCAATAAGAAAAGAACCTGTCTTTAAAAAACCATTAAAAAATGTTCCATTGTTTTTTGAGTTAAGTCAAGTCTTTATTTGAATGTGTAACGGTAATATAGTAAAATTTTCCGCAATTATACACTCCGGAATGTGTATCTTTCTGACAAACCGAAATTTCTCCAAAAATGTAGGCTAACTTCTCAAACCAAAACACTAATGAAACTTAAACCATATGCACTTACATAGAAGATTTTTCAATGAAATTAATCGTCTCGACCCTTACTTTATGTAATCTACTCATATTAGTGTTTTAAATGAAACTTACTGTTCCTAATAAACTCCACAGTATATTGAAAAATGTTAAAAATTCTAAAAAATTGACAATTGTTTCGATATTACCTAAATATCATCGTCAGAATGACGGAAGTTACATTTCATTTGATGCCTACCTGATGTTTAATTATTTTTGGCTAGTCCAAGGAAAATGTAACTTCTGTCATTCTGACGATGATATTTAGGTAATATCGAAACAATTGTCAATTTTTTAAAAATTTTAACATGATTCAATACACTGTGGAGTTAACTAGAAACAGTAAGTTTCATTTAAAACACTAATATGAGTAGATTCCATAAAGTAAGGGTCGAGAAAGTTGATTTCATCAAAAAATGTGACCCGACTGTACCAGAAGTTACAACAAAAACGTTACAAAGCATCACAAAACATTTGGTTTAACCAAGAATGCCTTAGAAAAGAGGTAATACCAAATTATGTGATTATAAAATGCCATACTAAAACACCTCAAGCACAAAAAGCTATAAATGTGCTCAACGAGTTTGGCTGAAAGAAGAATGTAAGACATGGTTTAGAATAAGGGACTCCTTAGACAACTACAGAAAAGTTGTACATTCTGAACTCACGTTCCAACTACATCCAGTAGAATTTGATTGTTCAGATGACAAAATTAGAGAAAATGTCAGCAAGATGAAGCACAAGAAATTTAAGAAACAAGAACAAAAGCTACAGAAACTTGAACACACACAACATGAAGTGCAATACTATAAACATCATGAAACTGTAAGTAATTACATACCAGCACACTTTGCACCACGATTTGAAAACTTTTCAGACACTAATTTTACAGATAATGAAATAGAATTATTAAATAAAGGTTTAAAGTACAGCATACCATTAAAATTTACGAATAATAAAAATGAAAGTAGAAAATAATAACCTAACAGTTACAAAATCTGACAAGAGGAACGCTACTGTCATATTGACAACTAATGATTATAATTCAAAGATATATAGCTGTATGGAATCTAGCGATGTAAAAGATCTTAGAGCAGACCCAACAAAAAAGTTTTATAATATTGTAAGAGATATTGTTAATAATTCAAATTATCTTTTAAGTGATTACATAAAATAGCGAGATAGAGGTCACTTCTTGGTCTAGCCAAAAATAACTATTAAACATCAGGTAGGTATCAAATGAAATGTAACTTCTGTCATTCTGGCGATAATATTTAATATCGAAACAATTGTCAATTTATTAGAATTTTTAACATTTTTCCAATATATTGTGGAATTGGCTAGAAACAGTAAGTCTCATTTAAAACACTTTATCTTTTTTATCAAGGTGACATCTTCTCAGATGATCCTGCAGCTTAGATAGTTTCATAGTGTAATTTCCCAAAACTTTGTTGCATAAAAGGCACATAGGCAATTGTTTCTCCGACAACGATGGAATGAAGCCAAGCTTCAAATAATCAACACTGTCCTGTCTTCATTTCTTTTTAGATTCGGACATGGCATCAGCCATCTGTGGGCAAAATTAATCTATTTAAATAGATATAAAGTCTAGCAGCTGTATATTAAAAAGTAATAGACCGTACTTAGTATCTGCTTCGGTGTGTGAGTTCGTAACAATAATAACACAATTAAACAAATAGCAGCATCCAACGGCTACCCATTGCATATGATAAATGAACTGATTAATAAATAAGAGGAAAAAGTGGCATTACAACTAATATTTCCTAAACAAACTAAATAAATAAAAACTTAAACCATTACAAATGCAGGAATTATTTCTAATAATATTTCAAAGATAATATATTTAGCAACAAATACAACGATTTCTTTTGAAACAGAAAGTAACGTAAGTACAAAATTGTTAAATTTAAAAACAAAAATATCACCATTAAAGAAATCTGCTATATATAAACTTAAATGTCCAGAATGTAATGCTGTCTATTTGGGTCAGACCCTTAGACATTTTGAAATCCCATACAGTGAACACTTACGTGCATAGAGATTAAAACAACCAGATAAATCCCACTACGCCAGACATCTACTTGATACCAATCATTCATTGACACCTAACACAGAACTAGAAGTACTACATATTTGTGATAAGAAACAAGAACTGGATTTCCTTGAAGAATTGGAAATTAGAAGACACTTAAGAAACCTACAATATGAAGTCGTCAATGAATGGATATATCTCGGGAGTTCTCCACTTTTAAACTGCTTTCTTAAGTGATACTTGTAAAGATCAGCAGATATAGTTTTCCTGGTTTTCTATATCATTGCACAGTTATACTGATCTTAATTGGGAAAAATTATATCCAGGATATCCCCGTAGGGCTGATAATCTCCAAGGTTTAATATTTGTAATATCGTATGTTCCTTTTTCTATTAACATATATTAAGTCAATCACAAGTTAGGTCACTTCTTGGTCTAGCCAAAAATAACTACTAAACATCAGGTAGGCATCAAATGAAATGTAACTGTCATTCTGACGATGATATTTAGGTAATATTGAAACAATTGTCAATTTTTTAGAATTTTTAACATTTTTTTATAAACTGTGGAGTAGATTCCACAAATTAAGGGTCGAGACAGTTAATTTCATTAATATGAAATAGTTTTGTGGATGTACGAGGGCTGCTAGAGTAATTACCGGATCAAAATACACGATCATTAAATTAAAAACGAGTAATTAAATTGTCGTACTACCCTTAGTACCATCAGTAAATAAAAAAATGATTACATACATTAAACGCAATGCATACATATTTCAAGCACTTATCTCTAACAATTCATCACAATCGAAGAAAGTGCAAGTTGGCAGCATTACAATTGAACGCTAAATAAGGTGGTACCAATCTTATGTGTGTGGTACTCAACATAATAAGAATTCAAACAGTAATTTACTTTATATAAAAAAATAGGTGAATGCATTTTAAATAATCACAGTCAGAGATTCGATTTATATATAGATATAACAGTTAGACTGTGCGTGATATCAGCACATTCACCAACATTTTAATAGAAGGACAATTTAAATTCATTTTTTTATAATCTTTATCTGATCTTTCAATATTGTTTTATTTAATATTACTTTGGTGCTGGTAATTATTTTTTCTGGTAATGGAGTATTAGATTGTATTAAAAAGATACTTTAAAAACACTTAGGTTCTCAGTAATGATAATGGGCTTGACGTTGAGTGAATTTGATCTACTAGCCTGGATTAATTTGCTTTGATAGGCATCTGGATCTAGAGGATTTTTAAGAAAGTATTTAATGATGGGAAATTATTAAACGTTTTGCCTCATCCTATAATTGATTTATTTGTCTAGAAACTTAGTTTGAAGATAATTAAAGTAACATCAACCATTTCTGATGCCCTGATCGAAATATGTGGAATAAAATGAAATTTTTATAAAATTTCATATATTTAGTAAAAAATTGAAAATATCACGGCGTGTAAACGTGAAAGTGAGTTTATACATGCAATATTTACATCAATATTAAAACCGTTAGTAATTGTTTAGAGCCGTCTATGCTAAACCATTTAGAAAACAGTACTAATGAATAAAATAAGAGAATCGGTGAAACATTTACATCGATCTGTACCTGGCAAGCGGATATTTATCAGCTGCAATTTTGAACAGTATTTCAGCTATTCACAGTAGCGGATCTAGGGTACTGGTTAAAGGGGGGTAATTAATATAAAAATTGTCATATAAGAAAAGTAAAATAACGATTATCTATATGTCCAATAATAATAAAAACTGACAATAAAGTTCTATAAGTCATAAAAATGAGATGATAATATATTTTAATCCATCATATGACTAATAAATAAAACATACCAGTTATAGGACGAGCAAACTCTAGAAATAAATAAGAATATTATGTTACTGTAAACAAGATAAGAAATGCAGAGTTAGCATATATTTATATCTATATAGAAATGCTGTTCAAAATAAAATTAATATTAAATTGTTAAATTATTAAGACAGTAGGTAGATACATTTTCAAGTAATTATTTCAAAAGTATTGTAATTTTGAGTATATTGTGAAAATTAAGTTTTATAAAAATAGTTTGCGGTGTTAAAAAGTTATAATTGGCGCAGTCAGTAGGATTCGTGCGGTCGTGAAAAAACTTTGTCGAATCGTTCGAATAAAGATCTCACGATTTGGTGTTTCAACATCGAGCGAGGATTCCGGAAGAATCTACTATCAACGAAGAAAGAAGAAACCGGAGCTCTTCAAATCACTTTTAAGTGCCAAGTTTCCTTTTTACCTTTCCATACCTTTTTTTAAAGAGTAGGAGAGATATTTTATAAAATTTTAAATATACTTGCGGCCAATTTATATTATGAACGGATTGGAAAATTTATTGGAAACATTTGATAAATGCCACTATAAAAAATCTAAATTGGGAGCTATATTTAAATTAAAATTGAGAAATATTAAACAGTATGACGGTGGCAGTAACACATTAGACAAATTTATAACCAAATGTGAAAAATTAATCGAAACATATGTATTGGATTGTATACAAGAAAAACTAGTAGGAAAAGTTGAAGCCATGGTAGAAAACAGAATGAAACTAAATAGATGATAAAAGATCAAGGAAGCTTTGAAACAGTGTTTTCAGATGGAAAAGATCAGGACTGCAAGAATAAACAAAACAAGGCTATTTAAAAATGAAGATTTAATTGAGTGAATGAAAGACGAGTACTCAGTGTGTATTTATTATTAAAATTCAGCTAAGCGCTTTCGACCATGAGGCGATTCTCAAAGCTGTCCTATAAAATTAAAATGTTTGTAAAATTTGGAAGAAAAATTTAAAAAAAGTTGAACTTACATCAAAAAAAATCCTACAACAGGTATCAAAAAACATTCAATGTATACAGAATGTAAAAAAGTATGATGTTACATCATTATTAGAATAAAGTGATTAAAAACATTAAAAATATTTATTTTACATCATGAAACGTAATT
The DNA here is from genome assembly GCA_963921935.1 of Galeruca laticollis. Taxonomy (NCBI): domain Eukaryota; kingdom Metazoa; phylum Arthropoda; class Insecta; order Coleoptera; family Chrysomelidae; genus Galeruca; species Galeruca laticollis. The sequence goes on along the minus strand of OY998185.1, from coordinate 55,171,146 downwards.
AAACATTTGGTCGTAAATACATCTATGGAGGAGTTTACATAATGTAGTAACGAAGGTGGAAAAGTACGCTGGCAAGATGAACCCAACATTTGATGGCCTCCCATATGAATTAGATGTAAATGGTAAAGTGATTGTGACCTGATGACCCAAACTATGTCCCATACATAGCCCGGCGTCAAGAATGTGATTATTAAATTTAAGTTAATTGTTACACACCTAGACCCATACTAGGCATGTATAAGAAGAGAAGAATTCATAGGAGTATGTTAAGAGTAAAAGGGAAGGATAGAAGGTGATAAGAGCTGTAAGATATGGAACACTTGTATATTGATGAACCCAACTATGACCCATACATAGCTAGGTTACAAGGAAACAATGTAGTTAATAGTCCGGGAAAGTAAGGAAATAAAAGTCAAAAGTGTCCCATAATTGATTTTTCATTTTTAAATGAAAATATATTGACCCAGCATCACTCTCCTAGATTGTCTAATAATTTCCGCTGGAGCTTGCAAGCACAGCTCAAACCACCTAAAATTCAAGTGATTTATGCTCGTGTCATTTCTGGATGTGTTCTTACAAAAAAATCGTGGAGATGAAAATTGGAGCAAATCTTATGCTCTGGAAGGTGACGTAGATAGTTTTTTCTAAAAAAAATTTTCAGATCTCCAATTTTCCAAAAATTGAAAAAATATACGAAAATTATATTTTTGGTTGGTAATTATAAATAGAATATTAATATCGAGGTCAAAACATAGATAAACATAGAGGGCAAACTTCTAAAAATTAACATTTTTTCAGATTTGAAAAATTCAAAATGGCGGCTGCGCAAATTGGAAACAATTTTTGTTTTCAATCGCGTCTAAATTAACGATATTGAGAAACGGATTGCTGCAATCGACAGAGTGAAAGTTATATTTTTATAAATAACATAAACAAAATTTAAAAAAATTTTTTTACATAATTTTTTAGAACATTTACCGAAAATAAAAATTTTTCCATCTAGTTTTTTCTCATTTTGGCGATGAAAAATTTGTTTAAAATATGTTTTCACGTTATAAATATGTGTGTATTTGAAAGACGAGTATTTAAAAAAAAATTTTTTAGATGCGACTTTTACGAGTTGAGATAAACAAATTCAAAGTCTGTTAGATTCTGTGATAATATTGATTGAAATTTTCAAATTTTGATCACTTCGTTAGGTTGTCGAATCCCAACTCAACTTAAACACAAGTTTTTATTTTTCTGCCGTCAATTGGACCATTCAAAAGAGAATAGTAATCCTAGCTCGCTCGGCCAAACGGTGCGGCGGCAGCTGCATGGCATTGTGGTGGGGGGTCAGCGCTCGTTCGCAGTTGAACGAAGCTCAAGCTTTTATTATGGTTTTCTTTGTAGAAATTTTGCATTTGTGGTTTGCTAATAGTATGGTTATTATCAACCATTACATATTGCTAGAAATAAGGTGATATTTATAATTTATATCTATAAATCCATTTATTATATATATTATACATAATTCGAAACATAGACAGTAAGAATAATATTTATTCACAAATTTACATCTATTTTCTACAAATTCTAGCCCTTCTTGGTCTCTGATGGCTTGGTACAATTCTCCTCGTCATTATCATTAGCAAACAAATCCTCATCGATATTATTGCTACTATCAATTGCAAGTTCACAATCAACTAATTGAGTCATATCAAAATTTAGCTCATCACTCAGAGATTCATTATCATCCTCGTCATTGTCAAATACCGTACTTACAATTTCGATGTTACAACAGTTTTTGCCTTCGCAATTTTTACATAATATCGTACAATGTATGCCAACTTTTTTACAACCACACCTAGTAGTAGAGCACCCTGTGGTACAAGAACACGAAATAATGTTCAATAATTCGTCGGGTACAAGTACGTCGTCAGTCATGTTAGTAAGGGTCTTTTGGGCGTTGCAAGCACAGCTCAGACCACCTAAAATTCAAGTGATTTATGCTAGTGTCATTCCTGGATGTGTTCTTACAAAAAAATCGTAGAGATGAAAATTGAAGCAAATCTTATGCTCTTGATGGTGACGTAATTAGTTTTTCAAAAAAAAATTTCCGATCTTAAATTTTCCAAAAATTGAAAAAATTTACTAAAATTATATTTTTGGTTGGTAATTATAAATAAAATATTAATATCGAGGTCAAAGCATAGATAAACATAGAGGGCAAACTTCTAAAAATTTACCTTTTTTCAGATTTGGAAAATTCAAAATTGCGGCTGCGCAAATTTGAAACAAATTTTTTTTTCAATCGCGTCTAAATTTATGAACATTAACGATATTGAGAAACGGTTTGTTGCAATCGACAGAGTGAAAGTTATATTTTTATAAATAACATAAACAAATTTTTTTACATAATTTTTTAGAACATTTACCGAAAATAAAAATTTCTCCATCTAGTTTTTTCTCATTTTGGCGTTGGAAAATTTGTTTGAAATATGTCTTCACGTTATAAATATGTGTGTCTTAGAAAGACGAGTATTTAAAAAAAAATGTTTAGATGCGACTTTTACAAGTTGAGATAAACAAATTCAAAGTCTGTTAGATTCTGTGATAATATTGATTCAAATTTTCAAATTTGGATCACTTCGCTAGGTTGTCAAATCCCAACTCAACTTAAACACAAATTCTCATTTTCCTACCGTCAATTGATCCATTCAAAATAAATAGTAATCCTAGCTCGCTCGGCCAAACGGTGCGGCGGCAGCTGCTTGGCGTTGTGGTGGGGGGGTCAGCGCTCGTTCGTAGTTGAACGAAGCTCAAGCTTTAATTTTGGTTTTCTTTGTAGAAATTTTGCATTTGTGGTTTGCTTATAGTATGGTTATTATCAACCATTATATATTGCTAGAAATAAGGTACAATGATATTTATAATTTATATCTATAAATCCATTTATTATATATATTATACATAATTCGAAACGTAGATACTAAGAATGATATTTACAAATTTACATCTATTTTCTACAAATTCTCGCCCTTCTTGGTCTCTGAGGAAATGGCTCTGTACAATTTTCCTCGTCATTATCATTAGCAAACAAATCCTCATCGATATTATTGCTACTATCAATTGCAAGTTCACAATCAACTAATTGAGTCATATCAAAATTTAGCTCATCACTCAGAGATTCATTATCATCCTCGTCATTGTCAAATACCGTACTTACAATTTCGATGTTACAACAGTTTTTGCCTTCGCAATTTTTACATAATATCGTACAATGTATGCCAACTTTTTTACAACCACACCTAGTAGTAGAGCACCCTGTGGTACAAGAACACGAAATAATGTTCAATAATTCGTCGGGTACAAGTACGTCGTCAGTCATGTTAGTAAGGGTCTTTTGGGCGTTCGAAGAGAATGAGCGATGACCCCCCACCAGAACGCCAAGCAGCTGCCGCCACACCGTTTGGCCGAGCGAGTTAGGATTACTGTTCTCTTATGAATGGGCCAATTAATGGTAGAAAAATGAAAAATTGTGTTTAAGTTGAGTTGGGATTTAACAACCTAGCGAAGTGATCAGAATTTGAAAATTTCAATTAATATTATGACAGTATCTAGCAGATTTTGAATTTGTTTATCTCAGCTTGTAAAATTCGCATCTGAAAATTTTTTTTTCAAAATACTAGTCTTTAAAAAACAAACATATTTATAACGTAAAAAGATACTTTTAAGGAATTTTTCAACGCCAAAATGAGAAAAAACTAGATGTAAAAATTTTTATTTTCGGTAAATGTTCTAAAAAATGTTGTTTATGTCATTTATAAAAATATAATTTTCACTCTGTCGATTGCTACAAACCGTTTCTCAATATAGTTAATGTTCATAAATTTAGACGCGATTTAAAAAAAAATTTGTTTCCAATTTGCGCAGCCGCCATTTTGAATTTTCCAAATCTGAAAAAATGTAAATTTCTAGAAGTTTGCCGTCTATGTTTATCTATGTTTTGACCTCGATATTAATATTTCATTTATAATTACCAACCAAAAATATAATTTTCGTAAATTTTTTCAATTTTTGGAAAATTTAAGATCGGAAATTTTTTTTTTTAAAAACTATTTACGTCACCTTCAAGAGCAAAAGATTTGCTTCAATTTTCATCGCTACGATTTTTTTGTAAGAACACATCCAGGAATGACACGAGCATAAATCACTTGAATTTTAGGTGGTCTGAGCTGTGCTTGCAAGCTGCGTCGTAAGCTCCAGTGGAAATTATTAGACAATCTAGGAGAGTGATGCTGGGTCAATATATTTTCATTTAAAAATGAAAAATCAGTTATGGGAAAGTTTTGATAGTTAACAGATATTTCGACCTTACTTTCCCGGACTATAAGAAGTTTTTTTTTGATAATTATGACAAACATAGATCCATACTACGCATGTTCAGGAGAGAAGAAACGAGATGAGAGTGTAAAGAGAAGATAGGAATGGTGGATATGCTAGAAGTTGTAATAAGAAGAGAAGAAGTCAAAGGAGTGTGTCAAGAGTAAAAAGGGTGGAAGGATATAAGATGATAAGAGTTATCAGATATAAAACACTGGTACTTTGATGACCCAGCTATGACCTATACATAGCTAGGTTACAGGGAAACTATGTGTTTATGAAGTTTTTAGATAGTTATGACAAACCTAGATTCATACTAGGCATGTACAGACGAGAAGAAACCGAGTGAGATTAGAAAGAGAAGAACAGTATGGCAGATATGCCAAAAATAGTATGAAAAGGGAGTAAAAGATATATGATAACAGTGACAAACCTAGATCCATACTAGGCCTATCACGAAAAAGAGGAAACCGAGGAAGAGACTAGCTAAGAATAGAGAGATAGCAGATTTGCTAGCAATAAGAATAGAAGGTAGTATGCCATACCTAGAACCATACTAGGCATGCGCAGGAGAAGAAAAAATTGAGGAAAAGTGAAAAGTAGGGTATGATTTGTTCAAATTTATAAGATTGCTTATATGCTGAACCAAACTGTGACCCATACATAGCATGGTGTCCGAAGTACACTGTGGTAATCTAGAACCAGTTAAAACAACTAACTCAGATCCATACTAGGCATGTCTCAGATAAGTTCATGAGTGGGGTTTTATTCCTATTATTTTAAAATCAAATATACGATTAATAGGTTGTTAAATGGAGTATGAATGTTTCTAGGTGTCTGAAACACAGTGTGTAATACAGTGATAGATGTAGTGCAAATGTGAGAGGTGAATAAGGTTGAACAAACTTAAAGTAGAAGAAAAGTTTAATAACAACAACTTTTCTCCATCACGCAACTCTAAAATCCTGCATAACATTCCCAGGAACAACTGTCTCAACACCCAGGTACATCTTAATTGTAAATTTCAGCCTCTGTTCAAAACCCTTGTGGTCCTCTAGGGCTTTCGTCTCACCTTCTCACCGTGGCGATCCGGTCCAAGAATATTTCGCCCAGCACTCGGCTGATTCGTAAAAGGCGAATGAATGAGTCTTTCCTATCTTCTATCCATTCTTCACCTTTATTTCTTCTTATCTTCTATTTTAAGTTTGCTCAACCCTGTTCACCTCTCACATTTGCACTACATCTATCACTATATTACGCACTGTGTTCCAGACATCTAGAAACTTTCATACTCAAACAGCCTATTCGACTTATATTTAATTTTAAAATAATAGGAATAAAATCCCCCCTCATGAACGTATCTGAGATATGCCTAGTATGGATCTGGGTTTGTTCTTGGAACTCATTCTAGATTACCACAGTGTACCTCGGACACCATGCTATCATAGTTTGGTTCAGCGTACAAACAATCTTATAAATTTGAGCAAATCATACCCTCCTTTTCATTTTTCCCTTATTAATAAAAAAGAGGAAAAAGAAAAATTAATATCAGTATAACTGTGCAATGATATCCAGGATATAATAATAATAATACTATTTATTTGCATATTTAAACTGGTTTTACATAACAATAATATTATAATAGACCTAATGCAAAAAGGAGCCAGAAAACAATTTTAAAAAGCTCTAGTCTGACCCCTGTATTAATTACAAAACTTAATTTTAAATAATGTAAAGCCTGACAATAAATAATGTATACATATAGTAGAACACGAAAGATCGAAAGAAATCAATAGTGGTAATGCGAGTATGAGTAAGAAAAAACTAATTTTCATCTATCAAACTTCTTTTTACATTGATCTTAAAACTGTTCAGATTCAGTACTTTCAGAGAAGCAGGAACCCTATTGTATAGGTGGTAAATATTGTATGTGAAGCTTCGTTTGAACATTTGTGTCCTATGAGGTGGTGGTGATAAAGCGCAAATTGAACGTATGAACATCAGTACGATATTTCATTTTATTTACCAAATAAGTGGGTCTCTTGCTCAAAATAATATTGTGAAAGAAGATATCACCATAGGGATAATCAAAAAATTAAAAGCATTCAACATACAAAATAACTCTAAGTTTATTTCATTTGACGTTACTAATATGTTCACTAAAATTCCTCCTAAAAATGTCTAATACTTGTAAGAAAATTACTAGAAAGATAAAAATATGAAACCAGGAATAATATCAGATATACTTGATTTATTTGATGTATGTATTAATCAGAATTATTTCACTTTTGACAATAACATTGATATTCAAAATAAAGGTTTACCAGTGGGAAGCCTTATATCACTTATTTTGGCAAACATTTTTGTGGACAGTCTAGAAAGAAAGATCTATGAAAGTAATATTTCAAAAAATGTTTTATTTTGGTATAGATATGTAGATGACATATTAGCTTGTTTTATAGGTAATGAACGACAATTAGATATATTTTTCAACCACATTAATAATTTACACCCAAAAATGAAATTTACATTAGAAGTTGAAGAAAATAACTCAATCAGTATCCTTGATTTGAAAATTCGAAGAGTTAATAATGTACTTGCTAATTCAATTTACCGAAAACCAACACACACTGATGTGACAATTTCATATAGTTCCAATCACCCCATGTCACATAAACTAGCGGCATATAATTCAATGATACATAGAACATTTTCAGTTCCTATGAACAAATGCAATTTTGATAGAGAGATTAATACAATTAGACAAATAGCAATATACAACGGTTATCCATGACATATGATAAATAAGCTATTCCATAAAAAAAGAGTGGCATTACAACTGATATTCCCTAAACAAACTGAAGAAATTAAAACTTATAAAACCATTACATATGCAGGAAATATTTCTAATATTATTTCAATGATAATATCTTTAGCAACAAATACAACGATTTATTTTAAAACAGAAAGTAACATACGTACAAAATTGTTAAATGTAAAAACAAAACTATCACTATTAAAGAAACCTGGTATATATAAACTTAAATGTCCAGAATGTAATGCTGTCTATTTGGGTCAGACCCTTAGAAATTTTGAAATCCGATACAGTGAACATTTACGAGCATACAGATTAAAACAACCAGATAAATCCCATTACGCAAAACATCTAGTTGACACCAACCATTCATTGACACCTAACACAGAACTAGAAGTACTACATATTTGTGATAAGAAACAAGAACTGGATTTCCTTGAAGAACTTGAAATTAGAAGACATTTAAGAAACCCACAATTCGAAGTTGTCAATGAACAGATAAATCTAGGGAGTTCTCCACTTCTAGGTAAAGAGGTTCAATAAAGGAGACTGATTGATATCTATTTGGTCGTTAAGGAGATTACCTGAATATTTATTTTCTGTTAATCTCTAGGACTTCTAATAAATTTAAACTAAAGGATTTACCGACTACACGGAGAATTTCAAAATTTGGGTCGAAAATGTGTTGGTTTTCTAATAAATTTCAGAGAAAAATAAAATTAGCAGTAGATAACGTTAAATCAATAATTAACGATAAAGAAAAATATAAATTATTTTTACCCAATCCGCAACACCCTGAACTTTATTCATTAATTAAACTCCATAAAGAGGGGTACCCTATCAGGCCAGTTGTTTCTTATTTCACAGCACCTTCATTCAAAATTTCAAAGATTCTCATAGATGTCATTTCTAAATATTGTTCATTCATACCTCGATTTTCAGTTAAAAACTCAACGGAATTAATTAATAATATTCAAGATATAATACTACCCCATAATTCTAAATTCATATCGTTCGATGTAACAAATCTATTCCCTAGTATACCTCCTAAAGAAACTATAACTCTTGTTGATAACTTGCTCACATACAATAATGTTAATCCTATAATTCACTCTGATATCATTACTTTATTAAAAGTGTGTTTGAATCAAAATTATTTTCATTTCAATGGAGAGGTTTATAGCAGTAAAGATGGTTTGATTATGGGCAACCCTCTCAGCCCCCTACTAGCAGAAATATTCATGGATAATATAGAAAAAATAATTCATGAACACCCCCTTAGTAAAAAATTTATGTACTGGCACCGATATGTGGACGACATTTTAGCTAGCTTCATCGGTACAAATAGACAATTAGAGAGCTTCATTACTTATATAAACTCGATTCACAATAATATCAAATTTACCGTAGAACTTGAACAAAATAAGTCTATAAACTTTCTAGACCTTACAATTTCAAATATAAATAATAAACATGATTTTTCTATATTTCATAAACCATCACATACAGATATTACAATTCATAATAGTTCGGTCCACCCATTCAGTCATAAACTAGCAGCTTTCAATAGTATGATACACAGACTCTTAACAGTCCCATTAAATATTAATAATTATACCAAAGAATTAAATATCATAAAACAAATAGCAGTTAATAATAATTACGATCCAAATTTAATTGACAATATCATAAATAAAAAGATAAAAAAACAGACTGTAGAACAAGTATTCCCTTTAGATAAAAATAATAGACAATTTAAAAACTTAACATACTTTGGAACACCATCCTTAAAAATTAAATAATTTTTAGAAACTTTAGACATGAATATTTCCTTTAAAACTGATCACAATTTATCCAAATTCATTAAAAATAATAAATCTAAATCTTCAAAATTAAACAAATCAGGAGTTTATAAATTAAAATGTGGTAATGACAATTGTGATAAAATTTATATCGGTAGAACTTTTAGAAATTTTAAAACTAGAATTTCGGAACACAAACGTAGCTATGACAACAAAAAATTAGATTCTAACTATTCAAATCATTTATTAGAAAACCAACACATTTTCGACCCAAATTTTGAAATTCTCCATGTAGTCGGTAAATCCTTTAGTTTAAATTTATTAGAAGCCCTAGAGATTAACAAAAATAAATATTCAGGTAATCTCCTTAACGACCAAATAGATATCAATCAGTCTCCTTTATTGAACCTCTTTACCTAGAAGATAGCTTAGGAATATTTGTAGTGAATGAATTTCCAGGTAATTATCTTTTAATACCATTGTTAACCTTAGTAAATAGATTTAGCACTGTATATATTAAGACATTTTTATATTTTACCCTCATTCGTTTTGACAAAGCTACTGTGTTAGTGAAACGCGTCAACAAGTTTAAATTGAAAATTAGTTCAAATATATGAAGATTTAAACAAACTATATTGTTTTATTTCATTGTTCAGTATGGATCTTCATCAAGTAAAAGCCTCATCTATTCAATTTTTCAACATTGAGTTTCATTTAAAATACTAATATAAAAGTATACTTTTTTAGTTAATGTTGCTACTAAACCATTTAATTGACAGTTGTGACTGCCTAATAACTTAACAATTCGAATAACTCGAAGGTTTTGTTTATTAGGAAGTAAGGAAACCGAATTTTTGGTTATTCGGTGAATAATAATTAGTAGGAACTTTGTTAGGAGGTGAAAAAAACGGGCCTTAGAAGTTCGACCCCTGTATTTCTGTCACGGTGAATCCCCTATTTCGTGATCCTATCAATTATCTGCTGGTTTTCACTCGGCGCTATTATTTTGTAAGTCTTTTTGATATTTTCAAATTAAAAAAAAATTAATATATAGGAACACCGACACTCTATAACTTTCTCTTACATAAAAATGTATATCTTTCTATTTTAAAACGAGGCTCTTTTATTAAGTAAAACAATTAAATATGAAAACGATGTTATTCCAAAAAGGAAATGTACAATTTGTATTTATACACGATATTCGTGATACCTTTTATGCTTCCGCGTTCAGTCGTCAGTTGATAGATAAAATATTTTCATTCTAGACGTTTGAACAATTATAGAACACGAATAAATTGACCCGACGACGTCCACCTGCAATAATTGTCAATTTTAAAATTTCCGAATGCCAATTATCATATTACGAATGTAGACTAGATAAAAATACATGTCAAGATATAAGTAGGTGATAAAGCTAAGGAAGAAGGATTATTGGACGTTTTTATAAGGGGGTTATAATTTTTTTGATTATACAGTGAAAACAATCTAGTTTAATCTGAAATCGCTACATTTATAAAGAAAATTGAAAAATGCGTATAACATGGTAGATTTTAGCATTTATGACAGTTATGATTAATTTCAATTTGTGATATGTGTTATGTACCCGATATATAGCTGTACTCGTAGACATCGGTCAAGTGCAATATAGTACAATTACCTGTGGTATTAACGATATCTATTAAGTACTAAAAAACTGACCTACGTATAAGTTTACAACAACCAAGATTATTCATCTATCTTGTTATTGTTATCATTCTGTTGATATGTATATTGACACAATTATTTTGGTACGTTTAGTAAATATAGATTGAATCGAATGTTTTGAATAGTGTTCATGACTTTTTGAAATAATTAATATTTGATATAACTTTAATTTGTCTTGTAATAAAATCATCGGAAAATCGAGTTCATTCAGATTCTATTATAGTCTGTTCCTTATTGTCTGACAGCACGCGAAAAGGTCACAAATGCTAGTCAGGTACTAAACCATAGGCGTCACCGTTCATCTAAGGAATTTATTTACTATTTAATTTCATACCCGATCTGATATAACAGGTAATATAAATGTAAATTCGGTTAGTTAAAACAACTAACTGACCTTCATACATTTGTAGAGTACATACAGTTAAAACAATAAATTATTTTTGAAATAATCTTGTAACGCAACTATTCTGACTGAATATTTCATTAATTATCTTGAGAATTTGAAGCAGGTCAATTCTTGGGAGACATATTAACAAACCATTTATCAATTCATTTTCCAGATAATTACTTTCTGATTTTCAAAATGTTGATAATAGCATTTCCAAGAAACATTACAATAGGGTTCTACTAGGGATTGTCCCAATGAATACTTAGAAATTTTGCAGGTATATACGGTGAAACTTGGTCTCGCCCTAATTTGTATAATTTGTTTTGCTTAGAGTCGCTTATGTTCCATAAGTGTTAACTGTGTTGTGAAAAATGTCTTCAAGTTTTACCCCAGTAAAGTGTAAGAGCGTGATTAACTTACAAACGAAGACTGTAGTGTTAAATGTGCATGATGCTGTTGTACATCAAATGCCGGCTGCTACTGTTAGAAATATAGTTTCGACATGTTCCAATATGACAGGAGTTAGTTAATCTACTATTTACAGGCTTCTAAGAGAGAGGAAAAATGGAAATATATCTCCACCTAAAAAGTCAACTAGAAGAAAACCATTTGACCTTGATGAGCATATGCAAAATACAATAAGACGAAAAGTACATGAATTATATTTTAAAAAAGTGATCCCAACCCTTGACAGAATTCTAAGAATGGTGAAGGAGGACGAGAATTTGCCTGACATAGGGAGAAAAACTTTGTGGAAAATATAACACAAATTAAATTTTACTTGGGAGAAGAAGAGTCGCAAATCAGTGCTAATCGACAACTAAGAAATAATATGTTGGAGACGCCAGTATTTACGAGATATCCGAAAATACAGACAGGAGGGAAGACAAATCTATTATCTAGTTGAGACATGGCTCAATGAAGGACATTCAGTAAAAAAAATGGCAGGTTAAGAGTATTCAAACCAGTCGTCAAGCTTTCATAGAAGGTTTATCTACTGTACTGGAAACTCCTACCGGTAAAGGTCGCCGACTAATATTAACGCATATTGGATACAATCAAGGGTTCGTTGAAGGTGGTTTACTAGAGTTTCAGTCAACATCAACCAAAGACTAGCATGAAGAAATGACGCAGATGTTTTTGAAGAGTATTTTACACAAATGGTCGAATTAATTCCAAATAATGCTGTAATCGTTATGGACAATGCCACTTATCATTCGCGATTAACAGAAACTCTTCCATCTACCTCTTGGAGAAAAGCTTATATTAGAAACTGGTTAATCGTAAAATATATACCATTTGAAGGTGATATGTTGAACAAATAACTTTTAAAGGTTGCTTCAGATCACAAGCTACAATTTAAAAAGTTTGTTATTGATGAAATAGCCAAGAATCGTGGGATAACAGTGCTTCGTTTGCCGCCATACCATTGTGAATTGAATGCGATAGAGTTAATATGGGCCCAAATGAAAAGTTATGTAGCTAGACATAATAAAATATTTAAAATGGAAGATGTTCGTGAACTCATGAAGTACTCATTGACAACAATAACTGAAGAGAACTGGAGAGATGCTGTGAATCATGTAATTAAAGAGGAAGAGAAAATGTGGGTTCTAGATAACCTCATAGAACAAACTATAGAACCGATAGTGATCTCTCTAGACGAGTCTTCGGATGATTCTTGTATGGCCAGCGAAGAGGATGATACTATAGATTTAATTTTATATTTCCTATAAATGGTATGTTTACTTTACTTAATATACATTAGTTCGTTGTCAATTAATTTGAATAATGAAAATTAAACTTTATTTTCTTTAATTAACTTCATTTAATAAAAATGAAAATTTAACTTGTTAATAGGCCTAAACGAATGAATTTTATTTCAACTGTAATGTTGACCGAATCTAATTGAATAAGCAAAATGAACTAATATCGTAATCTCCGCCACTGCCGCAGTGTTCATCGTTCAGCTGGCATTGTTCAGTTTTATTACCATATTGTATTTTGAGCTGAAACAGGGATGTACAGATACCTTTTTGTTTTGCATTAGAATTTTAGTATTTACTTGTAAAATTCTTAGGATGACTCTGTAAGAGATAATTTTCTATTGGAATATTTAACGAGGCTACTGTGCTGTCAGACATTGAGAAAAAGACTATAGGTCTTTTCTGTGCTAGTCTGTAAGATAATCTGTAACTCTACAAGGTAATTGCTATTCTGCGTACAACTGTTAAATGGTTACAGATTTGGTAAATATTTACGTGTGTATTGACTGGTGTCGTATGTCATTACAGTAATCCATTTATTTAATTTTTTGATAAAAATTTAACAAAAATGGACATTGAAATGACAATATTCATTGGAATTCTAATAGAAATATATTCCAAATATATTCCCCTTATTATAACAAGTTGGTAATTGACTATTTATAGATATCATTTTTAGGAACTTTATGAGAATTCAAAGAAAACGTCTGATAGATCAAATGGATCCCATTGATATGCCAAATACAGCATGTATTCAAATGCTTAGGCTTAATAAAGAATGTGCAATAAATTTAATAAATAGTTTACAACCACACGTTAGAATTAGAAATAATAACTCTATTTCACATGTGAAAAAGTAAGTATGTATTTACATATATGTGTGAATTATTATTGGTTACTTCAAAATTTTATTTTAACAGGTGCTTCTTACCCTCCATTTTTCAAGTGTAGGGTCTTATCAAAATTCGATAGCAACAAGTGCTTGGTTGTCTGCGAGTCAACCTACTGTTAGCAGATCAATTAGCGAGATTTGTTCAGCAATTGTTCAAGAATTATTACCAATCTGGGTAAAATTTCCTACTCAAAATGAGGAAATTTTGAATGTCAAACAAGGATACCTAATAATCAGATAGTTTTAATGTATTAACTGAAAAAATGTTTTTAGATTTTTTAAAAAATATAGTTTTCGAGGTGTGTTGGGGGCTATTGATGGTACTCATGTAGAAATTCTTGCTCCCTCTGTAACTGATATAAATCATCCACTTTTTGTATATATGAATAGAAAGGGAAAGTATTCTATGAATGTTATGCTGGTATCAGATGCTCACAATGAAATTATAGGATGTAATGCAACATTTCCTGGTTCCGTGCAGTGTAGCCAGTTAGTGCTATAAGAAATCATTTGCAAATTAGGTATCAGAATGGCGACCATACTAGTCATTTAATAGAATATAGTGGTTATCCTTTAGAACCTTGGCTATTTACACGTTTTTAAATCCACAGAACCAGCAAGAGGAAGCATTTAACAACACTCTGACATCTGCACGTAATGTTATTGAAAGAACCAATGGCATTTTGAAAAGAAGATTTCGCTGTTTGTCCAGATATCGAACACTTGTATATAATCATATGAGGGCAGCCAATATTATTTATACATGCTGTGTGTTGCACAATATGGCCCTAACTGCGGGTTTGAATCTGGATGAAAGAGAAATTGAATATCCGCAAGAAAATGATCACATTGACAATCCAGCTGCAAATAGAAATCTTTTGCAATTAGGAAGAGAAACAAGGGCGTCATATGTAAGAAACCAACCTGGTAGAATATATGATTCAATGTCAGATTTGTAATTTGTGGGTGCAGGATTCGCTAACAAAGACAGGCTTCAACAGTTTACATGTGTCAAATGTAGATAAATAGTAGGCCTTTATCTTAATTTTATTATAACTCAAGTTTTCATTATAACTCCTTATATCTATGGCTTATATCTTTTTAATTAAAATACCTGATCCACAAGACAAAGGACCCCAAGTTATATTGTGTTGAAATTTCAACACTTACTTTCACTGCTTTCTTTAGATTTGTTGTTTACAAAATGACTTAAATTTTGTTGCAAGTCACGGGTGGCAAATTGAGGTTCCCAAAATGTGAGGCCCCTCTTAAACACAAAAATAACACTAACACGTAATAATAATCAAACAAATTCTGAAGAAAAATAGCCGAAGCTTATAAGCAACTTAAATTACTAAAATTCTACAAATTGTGACAAGAAATAATGAAAACAAAATTAGGATGACGTTTCTTCGATATCTCCTTCCTAACGATTTCCTAATTTATGTAGGTAAGTAGCGACTTTATTGCCATAGAAACCACAGACGGACAAATTGATTAGTCGATGGGATTTCGAAAAAACGAAAAAGTTTCACATTAACGAAGATAACGTCACACAGTGTAAGAGGTAGATAGATATGTTCCGAAGCAGTTCTACGGCCATTTCAACTATAATTATTTAAGTGACAGTGTCGTACATTTGGAAAGACATTTATAAGGATCATTATTATTTTTTTTGTCTCGATTTAATTAAATTACATTTACATTACATAACAATGTATAGTAACTAGATATATATAATCCTTAAAAGTTAAATACAATAAATAAACATCACTTATACGAATAATAAATCAAAAATCTACTTTTGGATTAATTTGCTCTCATATGAAGATGAAATGGTAAAATGATGATGGTAAAATGGCACAATGATGAAGATAAAATGGCACAATGATAAAGGCAAAAAAGAACAATGTTCAAAAAAACTATCAAAGATATAAACAACTTCATCGTCATCGCCTTCAACACCATCGCAGGGACAATGTACCAATTGATTACACTTAGTGCACTGGATCTGTGGAATCTGAGTACAAATAATGAGAATACAAACACTCTTATATCATCTTCGGAAGAATAAGCGTCTATAATATTTCTTCTTCCTTCTTTTCAGCATTATCGAAACGAACATTTCGTTTTATTTGGTTGGCATTTACTTGTTAGTTTTGCCTCTCCTCTTTGTCCCGTTTTTAATACTGGCATAATTTGTAGTGGCGAAATAATAATACTACTCTTTGAGGAAGCAGAATTTTTAATATGGAAAATGGTTCGTTCTTAGAATCGGTATCTTTATGATATATATATGTTTTGGTATCTGCTTGAAGTAGTGATTTCAAGCAGCATGGCAACGGTTCGTTGATTTATTCTTCAGTTTGGCCATGTTTCACGATATCAGTTGTACCAGAAATCTGCCTCAGTAATGTCGAGGTCTAGCGGCCATTTTCCAGTCGCGCGAAATGTGTTATGTGCAGTGAGAATGGTTGCTTCCTTCTCAATTAATTTGCGAACTAGTTCCGCAATTTGAAATTGAGAAACGATTCCTGGTTTGATGTATGTAGTATGCAAATGATGGTTTCATGAGGCTGAAACTGATGATAAGCTTTCAAACATATCCAACGTAGATGAGTCCGGACGTCAGCTAAATAATAAAGCAGGTTATGTGTAGACAGCAAAAGGGTCCAAGAGCCACCGGGTTCTATTATTTTCATGTCACAAAAGTCGGCGTACGTCACCACTGATATTTTCCTTCTGTGGCTAAGGAACCATTTCACACCCAGAAGTCCTGAAAGAATAGTCGTGCTCATTTTGGACGAAGGTAGCTCACATTGCAGCAGTATGGATACATCGGAGTTTGCAGAAGAGAATAAGATAGTTCTGTTCTGTCTACCAAGCACCACGACACACTATCTGCAGCTACTAATGTTCTCAAATCCTATTATTACAATGTGTGCAATTCCTACATCAAAATGAATCCAAATATAAAGATTGCAAAACTCGTTTTTGGAGGATTGCTTTCAAAAGCATGGGTACAAGCAGCTATGACAGAGAAGGCCATATCGTGTTTCAGAAGTACAGGAACCATCCCCTTCAATCCTGATGCAATAGCCGAATACGCCTTTTCGATATCCGCATCGGAACAATAACTGGAAAACAAGGAGCGACGTGAGCCTATGTCACCTCAGCAGGTTGTTCACAATGGCATGAAGTCCCGAATCCCACGGAAGCAGCAACTGCAGAAGTAAGGAGTCATCAGGAATTTGGACAGGCGGAGATTACACTGGAAAACATGCAACCCCAAGTGCAAATCTCATCAGAAACCAGATGTCAAACTTCAAGAGCGACTACAGAATATTCTGAAATAACCCTTGGGAAACTCTTGGAGAGAATTTCACTAATACTGTTATATTTATATCCTTTATACCTCCCTTTTTACCCGAATTGAAACAGGAAGGGAATTGAGTTAATCTTTTCAGTGCCACTTTGATTTCAAATGCCTGCTAGCTACTCACTTTAATGATTTTCGGAGAGTGGTGTGGGTTTATCAAGAATCTCTAGTTCAATGCTAGATATGTATTTAATAAGAGTGTCCATTCACATTACTGTATACAGTTGAATAAAAAGAGATGATTATACACTGAACAATAAAAGAGACTTCCCGAGTAGTACTATTTGGTGTACAATTTTGTTTTGATTGAGTCGAATGAAAAATCTGGTAGGAATTTAATAAAACTAGTTCTCTTACTATATAGGCTAGGAAATTTTGAGATGAAACTAAACCCTAAGTGAGGTGGTTGTATATCAATTTAGCGGTTAAAATGTAATGGTTTCCACAATCTCATGTAAAGTAGGTTGAGCTAGATTTAAGGTGCCAAAGGGAACAGTCTAGGAAACGCACCAAAGCAGCTCGGACTATTTATTATAACCGAAAAGTACAGGTTAGATCTTACTTGTTTGTTTCTATGAAGGCGGCTTGAATATGTAGGTGTGCTTCTTCTCCTCAATAACTATCAGGTACGAGCTAAAATATATGTCTGCCTTGAGCCCCTCTAGAAGATGATGGATTAGTTTCCGAATTTAGGAGGTTGTGGGATTTGTGTTCCGGAAAGTTTGCTGAGTAGCAGTGAAGGCTGACAAAAGAAGGCCTGAAAACCCATGGTTGTGATAACTATGCGAAAGGAAATATAGTTGACGATGGCGACTTACCGTAGTTGAAGTTTGGCCTTTCAGGTAGGTAGCAAAGTATATAAATCCACTAATGTGGGAATCAACCCATGATATGCTATATAAAATAATTTACCTACTTTTTCAATTTAGGCTTTAAAAATCCGATTTAAATCGAGATTCACAGAGACCAGCCTTTTTACGACCAAACAAAAAAAAACCAAGAAACAGCAAACGGATATTGTCAGTTCTAAACTAGGGAATTAGTGGGCATCAATTGATCAATTAAACCTTAACCAAAGTAGGCACAATTATGTTAATTTGAAAATTTTGGAACAGAAGTTTCTTTCTCAAGGTCAACCTCTATTGTACTTGACATTTTGACAATGTAAACATTGTAAAAGGTTAGTAGATAATTGAAAACGGAATTAGTGACTTGATTGATATCAGTGGTAAGTGTTTACCGTCTTAATTCAAACTCAAATAATGGCTACTAATTTATAAAACTCTATAAGTTTCTTCAAGCCGTAACAATACTTATCTTAAAGCAAGTGGAATCTGCAAAGAAGAATTCCAAAAATTTAGCTAAATTTTGAATTCTCCTATCTCCTTTAAATATCGTCAATCTACGAAGAAAACGATTAAACAAAACCTTCGAGTCAGGGAAGAGTGGAGCGATCGCTGAAAAAAAGCGAAAGGAAAAAACATTACCAAAGGGACTACTGAAGAGAAGAGGAAAATCAAGCAGGGTATGAAACGAAATAGTTATTTATGTAACAAGTGAAAAAAGTAGCCTTTTTTCGACGAATGTGAATATTGTCACATGAGCCGCAGGCGAATGCGACAATCACATGAGTCGAAAAAGGCCTTTACACACGAATTGCATACAATATTTTCTCTACTACCGAAAATTTTATGAAAATACAGAAGCTTATTAGTAATTTTCTTTGGGCACTAAAGTAGGTTTAATTTTTCTTTAGAAGAAACTATAACGCTTTTATTGATTCTTAATAGAATATATTATATATTGATTAATATTTTGATCATTTTAATCAAAAGTGCAACAAATTAACAAAACAACAGACGAATTCAATGATTAACAATACTAATATTAAAGGTGCAATTTGTGTACTCGGACATTCTCGGAATATTTTGTTGTTTTATTTCTCCTATACCATTCTTTGAACAAATTGTATTATGTTTCGTAAATATTCACAGATTTTTGGGGCAATAAATTATTAGAAGCATTATGTGCTACGTATAATATGTTTGATGGTGTATTTTCAAAATAATCTCCTGAGAGATCATCAGAGGAATCCATCTTTATAATTATATGTATCTACCTATTCCGTTCTCTATAAAAATAATCTAAAATAACATCATAGTTTCCTAAAAATTTTCAATACTTAAATATAAATACATTTGCTTACCCTAGGTATAGTCGGAAGATCTCAATTTCAAATTTAAATATCAGGTTCAATGCACAAATAAATGTCAGTCACTCACAGCCAACTTATAGGTACCTAACTATACATCCTATTCTATTATTTTACAGTACCCAATAATTATTACGGATGTACTTTACTGAATTCTATATGTTTCAATCTCTGATTAAAAAAAAAACTTAGATTTAATATCCGTTTATTATACCTACCTATATTTTTATAAGACTGGATAAAACTACTTACAAATTGAAACTTTTTCTTTACGCACTAGTGCGTAAAAAGTTTTTCTTTACGCACTAGTGCGTAAAGTAAAGTTTTACGCACTCGAAAGTGTGTCTAAAGTAATTAATTTACGCACGGTAGTAGAAAAAGATTTTTTTACGTCTGATATTGAATCCGACTTATCGCTGGATATTCACTTGGAAGACGATGATGATGAAGAGTGTTGTTGTGTAGGGTGCGGTATTTTGTACAGTTGCACTGAAAAGGACGTAGACTGGATCAAATGTATTAGTTGCCAACTTTGGCTGCATGAACTCTGATCAAAATATGAATCCACGTGTGGGAAATAGCAGGAGAAGTAAATTCACCATTTCACCCAAGGTGCAATCGCCACTTTACCCTTATGTATGGGTGAAATGGTGGATTTGACAAAAATCCGATTTTTTTTTCACTTTTGTTATGCGTTGTACCATATTTTTTGATAATCCTATATAATGGCATATGAATCGTTGAAAAAAAATTGTATTTATTTTTCTTCACCATATCACAGTAGATTCCACAGAGTAACGTTTGAAATAGTAAATTTAATTATCTAAGTATTTTAAGGCATTCATTAATTACCTGAAAAGATCCTTTGGTTTTTAGAATCTGAACACTATAGTTTTCGCAAACTTGTCGTAAGTTACACTAAACTCTCGCTTAAGAGTCTGTGTTTATAAAATTGAATGCATTAATCACAGCTATTTCCTACATCTAAACTACGTTACTAAGCATATAACAACTTGCATATATGTCAAATGATCATCCTAAAAAGGTTGCAAGCTGTGTTGCTATTTATTGTCTTGTGAAAATATTATATTATAGAGATTTCAGCATTACCTATACTAGTTGTTTGGGATGAAAATGGCCTATCTACAGTTGTAATCGTAAAAGTGACAGAAAAAGTATTAAAAACTTATTTCATCGCCATCGTGGAAAAGTTTGGTATCTAAATGACTTACAATTTCATTTTTTTTATATTTACAATGTTCTTATTGATGTTTCGATACGAAATAAATATTCAACATCTTTTTAGTAGATATGTAATGGACCGTATTAATAAAAATCTTCAAAAATTCTTCTAAAAATTACAGGATCCTATCGAAAACAATTATAGTTATATTTAAAAAAAAATTACTCACAAATCTATCAAAATGAACGCAAAAAATCAACAACTATCTTATTAACCTAATATGATTTCAGTTGACTTTTTACCCGTTTTCTTTCGATGGAAGAAGATGTGATGATCTGAACTGTTATTATTGGTACTACATGGGAATGTTTTTATTGCCTTAAAAAAATGTAATTGTCGACGCTACTGCTGACAATCACTGTCCGCTTCCCGATAATGAGCCGATTGCATCACACAAATATTCGAACTAATGGAAACCATAAAGTAGTTTTAATTTCGTCTTCATCGACATCGGCTGCAAAGGCGTGAAAGAAGACTTAAAAACGACTTATCGACAATTTCAAAATTGATCACCGGACCAGAAAAATCCGAAAAGTATTAAAGTCATTAAATATGATACTAAAAGTTGTTTTATATGGTACGTTATACTGATATTTCTAAAAAAAAATCACGCTTCATTGATAGAAGTTTCTTTATATGTAGGGGAGAGTTGGTTAAGATGGCGCAGTCGAAAAGATGAAGCATTGCTATATCCACTTACTTATACGGTTTTAATTTAAGATTTAAATTTTGGCGCGAAGTTAATTCGTTTACAAGAACGCCACTATAAGCGGAAACGCGCCCACAAGACTATTAGTCATTCAGTAGCCCTCAAAGTGATAGTCACGTGTAGTGTTATTAAAGGAGTAGTTCTCGCAAAAACACGTGGTAAGTCCATTTTTTAATATAATATAATATTGTGCTTATGTCGTATAATCCTCAATTGCATTCTTATTGGATTAACGAAGTTTTTGATCTCCAACATCTATAATTTTTGTTTTTTCAATATTTATTATATGATGGCGCTATTTGGGCAAAGATGACGCATATTTGATCGGCTAAGATGACGCACTTTTCTACTTTGCGTCATCTTTGCATTTTAAACATATAACGACTATTAGCCATGTAATAAATTATTATTTTTTCAGATGGGTAAATATAAAAGAAAAACTGAAAGAAGACCCTATACCAAAGAGAAACTGATTTCTGCCCTTGATTCTATTGGAAAGGGGAGTAAAATTCGTGCAGCGGCAAGAGAGTTTGATATACATGAAGCCACTTTAATGAGACATCTCAAAATAAAAAGAAACATTAATCACAGTAAGAAAGCGTGGATTCCGTGTAGGTTTGAATGATACATATTGATAGTATTTTTTATAGGTAAATCAGAGTCACTAGGGAGAGCACCAATATTCTCCAGGACCCAAGAACGAGAACTAGCTGAACACGTTAAAAAAATGGCTAAGCTTTCCTTCGGTATAACAGCAACTGAATTGCGACAAGTAGCTTATGAATATGCAGAAGCAAATAATATAAAAAATAATTTTAACAAGGACCAAGGCATGGCAGGGCCCGATTGGTTTAGAAATTTTTTAAAAAGAAATCTCGATCTTTCTTTAAGAAAGCCCGAATCAACCAGTGTCAACCGAATATCTCAATTCAATAAAGTCGAAGTTAGTAAATTTTTCTCAAAGTTGGAAGAAGTGCTGACGAAATATAAATTTGGTCCGGATCGAATATACAATGTTGATGAGACAGGCTGCTCAACAACCCCAAAAGAAATCAGCAAAAGATTAGCCCCAACCGGCGTAAAACAGTTTGGTACCATTGCTTCGTGGGAACGCGGAAAGAATATTACTGTTATTTGTGCTATGAGTGCCACGGGGTGTTTTGTGCCCCCACTGTTTATTTTCCCCAGGTTACGTATTAGTCCTCAACTAGAAAAGAATGGTCCATCTGGGTCAGTCCATACTTGCAGTAAAAATGGCGGGAGCAATGATACAATTTTTATGATGTGACTTAAACATTTTCAGTCAAAAGTTTGTTCTTCTGTTTAAAGTCCCATTTTGCTGATTTTGGATAATCACTGTAGCCACATTTCGTTACCAATATATGAGTTTTGCAAAAATCATGGAATCGTTATGGTCAGCATCCCCCCTCACACGTCTCATAAATTGCAACCGTTGGATTTAACATTCTTTGGTCCCGTTAAAAATGCATACAGCGAGCAATGCAATCTTTTTCTTAAAAGAAAAACGCCATATGACATAGCAGAAGTTTTTAAACTGGCTTATGAACAGGTTGCAAATGTGGAAAAGGGGGTATCCGGATTCTTGGCAGCTGGTATTTGTCCCCTTAATTCCGAGAAATTTGACGAAAATGACTTTGCACCAGCAGAAAACCTAATTGATCATGCTATGCTAGGAATAAGCTCTCCTTCCCCACCCACAAAATAGAAGAGAAAACTCCTGCTCAAGTGCACCCGCCTTCACCCCGACCATCTACAAGCCGCCAGGCAATTCTGGACGAACAAAACCAGGACTCGTATTTTACGCCGAATTCACAGGAACTGAAAGCCTCTGAAAAGGGAACATCTGTTATTAAACTTTTACCAATTCCAAAATCCAAAGGTGTCCTGCCACGGACGAACGTGCGCGAAAAGCAGCATTCGGAAATATTGACCAGCACGCCGTTTAAAGACGAGTTAGAAGAAAAGCACAGAAAAAGAAATGAAAAGGCAGTGGCTTCAGTAAAGAGACAAGTTGCAAAAAATAATTCAAAAGAAAAAACAAAGAAAGCTAGAGTGGTGAATAAAAGAGGATTTAAAAGAAAATCGAATAATATTGACAGTGACAGTGAATCAAACAGTGATCTTGATGAAAAAAACTTGTGTGATGACGACGAGCTGGACGACATGTGTGATGTGCCGGAATATGATAAATGTCTTTATTGTGCTGATTCTGGCAAAAATAGAGAACTGTGGTACAGGTGCACCGTTTGTGGTTTTTGGGCCCATAAAGAATGTAGTGGCAAGGATTCCCCTTAAGGATTTGTGTGTGACTTTTGCTCTTAAAAGAAAAAAAAATATTTTTTATGTATTTATCATAATAATAAGAGTTAGAACTGAGCTTTTGCTGTGCTGTTTTCGTGCTGGAACTGTTTTTCATATTTTTCAAGAAACTATTTTCTGTTTTTTTTTACGGAAAACTCTATAATAAATTCGCTTTTGATAAATTTACGTTTTTCATTTTTTAATTTCAATTTTTAGCTGTTTAATTGCAGAATTTACCAAAACCTTAAAGTGCGTCATCTTATCCTTTCACCTATGCAAAGATGACGCACACTTTAAGAAAATAAAATCATAATTTTTTTGCCTTGATATTTAAAAATAATTGTGCAGTAAATAGTCATCTATAACCCTTCCAATAATGTCGTGAAGAAGTTCAAACTCATTTATCCAAAAAATATATAAACTCTGGGCTTTTTCCCTTATGTGCGTCATCTTCACCCACTCTCCCCTAACCTCTTTAAAAATCGCAATACTGGATAGATATACCAAATAAAACTACACCCACAGGGTCATCCGATAGTCAAACATTCTTTTCTGTCTATTTTTATATTTTAAGTCGGTATTTTTTCTATTTTCTTATTTTATCAACTACCGCAAACTTCATTGTGTTCTACAATAGGTTTTCGGGATTACAATGTATTATTGTGTATAATGCTTGAATTAACCACAATATTCACTTAACAAATCGATGAAACACTTTATTTGAAAATCCAATTCCAACAAACAGTTTACATGCGTGGTTCTTATATGTTGTTACCTTGGCCCCGCCTCCCAGGGTTGGAAACCTAGTTTTAACACATCACACAAAAAACCTTGAAGACTGGCAAAAAAGTCCACTATATGTTACATACAATTGCTCCTTGCACTTTGTTTAGGTTATCTTTTGTGATTTTGAAGTTCCTTTAGTTTATTTTCGACATCTCTGGCGATATTATAGTCATAATATGAATTTCGAACATTGAAGACATATGGAATAAGAGATTCGCTTATCATATTTACAATGAAAACCCGACTTTGATTAAATAGGAATTAGTAATATCAGGGGGAATAAAAAATTTACCAGGTCAGTATAATAATGATTAGCCCACTTTTTCATAATTTTTTAAAATATGGTATAATACTGAAATTTGCAAAAATTAATACACAGCTTGGGATGCGGATGAAAAATGAAATGATGACGGACCAAGAAAATGGGATTGCCGTCCAACATAATCAAATAATATCAATAAATGAAGCAAATCTACAAAATGCTTTAGAACAAAATCAGCAAATGTTGCAACAAACGCAACAAGAAAAATTGCGATTAGAACAAATATGTCAGCAAATGCAAGAACAGATTGATCAGCTGCCGAAACAGATGGCACAATTGAAAGTCGAACAACAACCTGGGAATTCAAATAGTTCAGGAAATGTATGGAGACAGTCTAGAAAAAATTCGAAATCTCAACAATCTTATTACACTGACGAAGAGGAACTAGAAGCGGAAGTTGGTTGGATCGGAAAAAGTTATAAAAGAAAGAAGAATAAACCAACCGGACAAACCCCACCAACTCACCATAGCCAACAAATGAAACAACAGGTGAGTAAAAAACCATCCCCAACTATACTAGATAAAAGTGAAAAATATGATCAGATATAATGACTACTATATACTAATGGCATAAATGCTTCATCAAAAGTTTTAGCCTCGAAAGAAATTAAACTTCGTAAATCCAGAAGACTTCAGAGATGTAACCTAAATATTCAATGAAGCTGAAATAAAATAGCACTCTTATGAGAATAAACTAAATCGACCTATAAGAGTGATTGCAAAAGGAATAAGCCCAACATTTGATTATAAAACGATACTTAACAATTTTAAGAATAGAAAACACCGAATCTTAGCATCTTTTGAACTAAATCTTCTGAACTGTAGAAAAGCCAATACAATTTTTGGTAGTTTAGTAGTGTCCAGGTTATTTTAGTCAAATGAAAAAATCCATCAACATTATGTCTATTGAAACCCTTACATCAAGCCAAAGAAGTCGCCTCTTGTTGCCTCAAAGAAGTATTTAAACAGTATTCGTAGTTAAATAAAAATCAAATTCGGACACCATTACTATATTTACATAGAAATACTACACTATTTACGCTTATTATTAATTGTAGAATGTTTCATTACTGTTGCGAAAATTTGCTACATAATAATCACTCGTTTACTAATCGAGATACTGAGAGAAAGAATTGCAAAATATTCATGAGAATGTGTAGCTCAAATAGATAAACTCACGAGATATACAGAGAAAGAGAAGCGTAAGAATAATAGAATATGTTACAAAAGTTACTTCAGTAAACTACTTAGATACAACTTGAGCTTGTCTCAAAGCTGGAGCTGAACCGACTCACTTGAAGAAACATTCACGACTGACGACCGAGGGTTAAAAATGATATTTTCTTACAATATAGATCGTATGCCATCAATAAAACACGTGTAAATCTTACAAGAAAGGATATTTGCCACCCAGACTTTTCGAGGTAAATATATAATGTCTAAATAAAGAGAGAATAGATATCTTCACAAATTGTTTATTCAACCTTTTATGAGAGGAAATGCGTCATAGTATATTTCGGACGTGACCAATAAACATTGAATATTATGATAGGGATCGTTGTTCACACCGTGCGGACTATAGTTTTTAAAATATAAAAGGGGGTTGTAAATTTTGTCGCGGCACAAAAACGTCAGAATAAATGAATAATGTTTATCATTGTGGTAAAAAGTTGTAAATTCGATACAAAAGAGAGAAAAATGTCTTTTCGAACAAATAGGTAAAACGATTTTTTGCCCGCTATCCTTATATTGGTAGAAACTATTTTTGATGCCGTTTTGTTCCGCAAACTCGAACACAGCCTTTCGGATATCACGAATTGTTAAACAATAAAACATTTTTCCAGTTTTAAAGTTAAATCCTCTAGTTTCTGTTCCATCTCTTCACTAAAGACTTACTCCTTGATAAGCTCTAATATTTGAGGACGTTAATACTTTATTTTTCCAATAGTTAAATACTTTTAACCCTGCTACTGCACACTGGGGTCTAGAAAACCCACGCGCACTTTATATTCTACCTTGTGCGCAGTGTTTCGATTGTGATCTTAGGCCAGTGCCATGTAAATTCAGTTAACAATTGTATACGAGTGAGGCAGGACGTGAAGCATTTTATCGCTTATAGGTAAGTGATAAAATTTGATTTTAGCTGCTCCTGAGTTACAGAGACCCCAGTGTGCATGATTAAGTTATATATTTTCTATTAGAAATTTTATTTCCTATTATTTTGTAGGAAGATGTCGAGACCTGAACGGAACGGGCAATGGTATGTGGGAGCTGTGAGATTGATTTATCTGCCTATTTTATCAGATTGACTACGAAAATCTTAAGCTATATTTTTTTTCAATTGCACAATAGAAAAGAATGACATTTATTTAAAACGTTTTGTATACCTAGAATTCGAAAATTTTAGTTTTTGTTATTTTTTGTGAATTTCTAAAAAATCGTGCATTTTGTTGCAACTTTTTTTCCTTTTTTTTTTAATTTGACATTTTTAAAATAAAAACTTTTGTTTGGACTACTTTTCAATATGTTATATGCTCTCCAAAATAACCACTTTAACCATTCCATGTGTGAAAATATTAAAAAAATGTTAACAACTTGAAAAAACTCCATTTTATTTATTGGGCTTTTGAGACCCCAATGTGCAGTTCGTGTCTTGAAAAATAAGTGTGCAGTAGCAGGGTTTAATGTTTTGAGTTTAGAACATTATACATTGCACATACCTAACTCACTTAGACCGTATTTTTCTGTCCTATATTTTTTTATGGTCTTTTTCGTGTCCATTTCTGACTATTGCCTATATTTAATTGACCATTCTGCAAGAAAATTGAGATAAGAATGTTGTATTGAACCGGTACAAAATAGGTAACTCGTAAGTTGCCCAAATTAGGACACCACCCACTATGCATATAAATATTACAGTTATGTTAATTCAACATCACATTGTGATAATGTTCTTCCTTTTTTTCCTCTTGTTTTCATCACATGCACATCTATACAACCGCTTATGCCCAGCTTGTGGCTGTTAACTTTTGTGATGTTTCAACTTAACTTCTCAGCGATGTTAAAGCGCTGCCTTTTTACATTACTGTGATGTTACTAGAAATTCTTCAAAAGGGAGTCTTTTTATCGAACTAAAAACAACATATTTGTTACATTCTGGAATGCCTTTTAACATATTGTCAATGTTAATGCAATGTCTAAAAAATAACATCTTATCAATGATCTAAATGAGTTCCTAAAATATCTGCTATGGGGTGGAATGAACACTTAAAAACATAATAATGTGATTATCTCCAAAAAAGACATACTAAAGGTATCCTAGAAATACAATTTGTGATATATTGTTGAAATTATGAAAAAATGTAGTTAGGGACTTTTTGTCCTTATTCTTTAAGTAAGTGGGGAGGGAAGGTTCAACCCAAACAACAAATGTCGTAACACTTTTTTTTAATCGACATCCATGTTTTTGGCTTAATTTGAAAGAGTTTTTTTCCTTTTTAATAAGAATTGCTTAACAAAAATAACAAAATTGAAAAATTTTGTCAACACTATGTGAAAAAGTCGACAATTTTCCCATTTTTCTCGGAAATTTCAAATGTAATGAGGCATTTTTTAAATTCTGATGAAAAGGGGTTTTAAATAGGAATCTATTCCAAGATATAAGATTTACAATATCAAATATAAAAAAATGCTTCAATTTACATTTGAAATTTCCGAGTGGATACAAAATTATCTAGTTTTGTTATCAATCTTATTAAACAGAAAAACTTTTAAATGCAGCTAAAATCATTAATATCGGTTAAAAAACGAAAAAGTTATACATTTGTTCATAAGTTTGAACCTTCCCCTACACATTATTTGAAGAATAATGGCAAAAAATCTCCTTAATTGAATTTTTTCATAATCTCATCGAGATTTCAAAAATTGTATTTTTAGGACACCTTTAGTATGTTTTTTTGGAGTATTATGTTTTCGAGTCTTCATTCCACCCTAGCAGATATAACAGATATTTTAGAGACTGCAAAATATTTTCCAGCAATTTTTCAGGATCACTTACCCAAAGGTATTTTTTTTGAAAATTGTACCATGATTCTTTTCTGAGATGTGGCCTACAGTCGTTCTTAGTTGTTCACCCTGTACATTTAAAATAAAATAGCAGAAAAGCAATACAGGATTAGAAACGTTTATTTACTATTAATGAACAGTACAGTAAATTTGAAAAAAAAAACGGGTACAAAATTAGAAAAAAAAATATCTTGTCCGGGAATCCAACCTAAAAAAAATAAAAGCGTGTAAGCATATTACATAACAAGTGTGGAAAGTGTTAACTATTGAACGCATTTAGTGAAAGCAAGAAATAAAAAAGGGTATATTAATCTGTAGTTACCATAACGTAACATACTTTGAAACTGAATTAATAAACATCAGGTAGGCATAAAATGAAATGTAACTTCTGTCATTCTGACGATGATATTGATTTATCGAAATAATTGTCAATTTTTTAGAATTTTCAATAACTTGTATTATATTGTGGAATTAACTAGAGACCTTGAGTTTCATTTAAAAACACTAATATGAGCATATTCCATGAAGTAAGGGTCGAGACAGTCAATTTTTTTGAATTAATAAAGTTTAAAGGATACACATACATTACAGCTAGTTTACAGAAAATTTATTTGAATAGTTTTTTAATTATATTAAAACTAATAAAAAATTTACACCATAAAGATTTAATGAAACATTACGTTACATCAACAGAAATCCAATCTGATTAAAGAAATTTCTATCGTTCACTTCCGGTTACTTTTTCTCATGCAAGAGTGGCTTTTTCGAGTGCCTCAACCATTCCATAACGTACACTTCAAAATCCTTATCTGTGAAACATTTAAAGGTGTTCTGAACAGCAGCTAATAAAACAATTACTTTAGACCAAATTTTGCCCATGGAGACCTTTGATCGATCATCATAAACTACATCAAACTTGATTTCCAGCCAATTGACTGGGACCCATTTTCCGTAAGATACATGCGGGGTTCTTCAAAGGAATAATAACATATTTTATTTCGAGAAGTGACTTTTCATGATTTACCTTCTGTTACATGCCTCACTCCATTTGGCAGGTAAATTCAGGTGTGCTATGAAAATTCATACTTCTTTTCTGTATAAAATAATATACTATTCTCATCTTGTTATTTTCATCCTGGAGCAAATTGTATATTAACATTGTGGAATTGTAACTTAATGAAAACTAAGCATTACTAATACACTGTATACGAAAAAAACGACTTATTAAGAAAAGATATGAACACATTATCAAGTTAAATGAGTTTATAATTAATTGTATCTAATTGAGTATCCAATAGCTGTGTTTCTACAATAATAAATAATTGAATGCTGTTTGTTGACTGGAGCATTCAGTATCATAAGTTACATATTCTTCAACTAGATTAATATAGGTACCATTGTAAGGGACAGCTACAGCTTATTTATTGTATTCAGTGAATTTTCAAATGGAAATGAGCTTTTTAACAGAAATGTCTGTTTTTGAAGTCTTAAACAGTCTCTAATTGTTCACAAGAATTGTTAGTATTAACGTTAAAGTTTTCTAAACCTGCAATACACTATATTGATGGCTATGACTGCTACTACAAAAACTAGAACTAGAGATACTCGATTCAATATTTTTGGTACTGTTTAATACAATGTCTGTATCAGACTATCTGAAATAGTTACTCCCTTTCATTACATAATTACCAACTATTTCTTTTTCATTTTATTTGTGTAAGTATCTTCTGAAACATCTTGAACATCGAAAATATTTTCTTCTAGATTCAAATATCTGCCAACATATGAGCATGTTTTATTATTAATAATAATATCTACCCTATTGCAATATTAAGTTTTTTGTAGGTTATACCTAATGCATATCTAGGATTTGAAATATTGTGAATCGTTTTTAAAATATACTTACTAACTAAAATATTTCAAAAGTTGAAAAAACCCTTATTTTGTAAACTCTATCATATAATGTTAGTGTACAATTCCGCCGATTAAAGTATTGAATGAGTATTAAGTTTTAATAATTATGATTTTGGAATAGGTACTTGCCGATAACAACTGTTCGTATAGAAACTGTAGCTAAGTATGAACTAACGAAAACGAAGACCACTTTATTCAAGTACTACTTGTAAAATATGTGCTTCCTGCAAATAAAATATAACACATAACTGAAAACCATCCGCCATTTCATGCTTGTCACAGATAACTACTGGTTTGTTTCGTTCGAAGGTTCCTCTTCTGTTTTCTTCTTTTTTTATGTTATTGTGATGTTTAATAAGAGTTTCATGAACTAACATCGTACAGACGTAATAGTAGGATGTTACTAAAAATTATTTCGAAAGATGTAAAAGTAACTGCCACATGTGATCATCTTAGAAACATGTTAATTTGTAATATTACAGTAACGTTCTGTATGTGACATTTGTGAGAAGTATACAAATTAACATCGTACGAATGTTTCCTATAGGAAGTTGCTAAAAAGAAGTTCATAGGATGTGTATGTAACTGCGAATTCAAGTATTACTGTATACATCAAAAATATGTTTTATTTACATGACATGGATGTTAATAGAGTTGGTAATAAAATTAAAACATCTAGGAGATATCTTATTAACGTTTTAAATAAACATCACGAAAAGTCTCTAAAAGGAACATCACAAAAAAGACTTGTTATGTTTCTTGTTTAGTGGGCAGCACATGTTCCTAAAATTTACGAAACTATTGCTAAAAGTGAGTTAACCAAGGAGAAAAGTATTGAACAACATCGTATACATAACTGTTGTTTGGTAAAAACAGATTATAGCTTAACCAATACCTAAACTTGTTCTAAAACAAGCGTAACTGACATAAAACTTAGGATAAACAAACCATCAACTTTACTACACATGCGACATCTTGCATCCTGCTTGTTTATAGATAGAACTAGTTAAATATGTGAAAAAAAATGTTTTTATACTATGATTAAAATTACATACATATTTCAAAGCAAAAATATAAAATATTAACGCAATTTGTTGTTATAATCTCGAGATACGTGCTGTATATAAACGCGGCATCTGTTGGTTGATAATTTAATTATATACCACTATCACAGCCTACTATTCATTTGTAATAATACCCACTGTATTCTACCAAATGTACGGCTTTAATTCATCTTTAATTCCATTTTAAGTAGAAATTAAAAACAAGTGTCAGTATTATTAATCATAACGTTATTCAAATATTTGGGAGATCATCATGATTTAGATCCCTTTCGACGATAAGAAATAATTAATAACTGCTACTGACAAAACAACAACGTTAAAAAAAAGAAGGGAAACCTAACCTCAACATATAATCTTCATTAAAACGTAGAATATCTGTTATATGTGCAGTTCTCTTTTATAAAATAAATTTTCATTGTTTGAGTCGACATCATTCCATTCACAAAAACATTAGAGATATACTTCGGAATTAATTAGATACGATGAAGGTGTTATTCTGACAGCAAATTAGTGGCGAGTTTTCAGCTAATTTATAATTATTGTGGCCATTGAATCTGACTTTTACCACGGATAAATGCGTTACACTGCAGATATAAGTGACAGTGATTTACGTAGTTGTATTTATCTGAGAAGAGTGAGACGAACACGCCATTCGCGATCTTATCGGATCGGTATTTAAGAATCATTTTCGTTTGAATGCAGTGCCACCGTCAGACTACTTGATGCATCCCGCTTTGTCTACCGGTCAAAAGACTGAATCACAATAGGAAAGATTTTTCGGACTCTACTCTGATTTTTACAGCGTAAATTGAAAAAAATATTTACGATTTTTAGTCTTATTTCAGAATGAAATAGGGCTATTGTAGAGAGTAGCATGACGCGACTTCGGAAAAATTTCAATGCAGTTTTTCGTTTTGGTGTTCCTAGATGCCAAAATCACCCTCCGTTCCAAAGGTTATATATATATATATATATATATATATATATATATATATATATATATATATATATATATATGTGCATATATATATATACATATATATATACAGGGTGTCCCGGGACTAATGGGAAAAAAGTCGGGAGCGTATAATATGAGCTAAAATAATGTTAGTACTTCATATAAACTTTTTCTATGCAGGCCCTCGTTTTCGAGTTATAGGCCTCCAAAGTTTTAATTTTGAATTTGGTTTTTATTTTTAATTTTTGTACTAGTTATTTGATCTTTATGAAATTTACGGCAAAGATATAATGTATGTGTATGTTTATTTTGGTAAGGTAAACAGATTTACAGTAGTGCATTGAAGCCAGGGACGAACTACTTGCAATGGTTAGTGATCCAAAAATTTTGCAGGGATGGCACACCCTGTATGAAATTATCGAATTTCACTTCCCCACACATTAGGCTAACGAAAAGATACTTTTGTTGGAATTCGATAAAATAAGCCGTTTGGCTAATATTTACAGTTTTATTCATGCACTACGTACCAATTTACGCATTCGCCATTTTTATAAGTACACAACGAGGTAAAACGTAACTTATTAATAGATGTCGAAGATTTACCTACAGTACTACAAAAAAATAATAGCAGAAGATGAAAAACATTAACGACTTATTAATTCGAAAGTTGGTAAAAACTTTTTATAAGTGTTTTTACCGTTTATCAAGTTACCATAGGATTAGTTGTCAAACGTTGTGTAGAATAGTTCGTAGTCAGTACTTGTCAATAATTCATAAGTCCTCAATTTAACAGTTACAATGGCAAAATTCGCTTTTATCGAGTACGCAGATATGCATCTAATGTATGGACTGGCTTCTCGAAACTGTTTAGAGGCCAGAAGGCTTTATGAAGAACATTTTGCAAACAGAGCATTGCCAGACATACGAATGTTTGAGTGTATTGATCTCAGGTTACGAGAAACAGGTATGAATAAGTAAATGTAATTTTCTATGTATACAAAACAAAATTTTTAATTTTAGGAATATTGTTGCCAAAAAAAAGTGGAGAAGGTCCAGTACGAAGCATACGTACTGTGGCAGTTAAACAAGACTTGTTAAATGCAGTTGATAATGAACCATTAACGAGTTTTCTAAAAGTATCAAGAGAACATAACGTCTCGAAATTAGTTGTTCATCGCGTCCTAAAAGAACAGCTGTTATATCCTTTTCACATGAAAAAAGTACACAGTATGACAGTGGCTGATTATCCTGCACGGCTTGAGTATAGCCAGTGGTTTCTGCGAAAACAACAAGCAGACAATACATTTATTAGTAACGTTCTCTTTACGAACTAATCCAGTTTCACCAGAGATGGAATCATAAATTCTCATAATATGCATTTATGGGATGATGTGAATCCACATGGCATTATCCAAAATAGGAGCCAGCATAGATTCATGGTTAATATTTGGGCAGGAATAGTTGGCAATCATTTGATAGAGCCATATACTTTATTGACGGTACTTTGACTGGTCAGAGATATTTGGAGTTTTTGCAAAATTAGTTATGGAACCTGTTTGATGTTGTGCTACTACAAACTCGTAGGAATTTATGGTTCATGCATGATGGGGCCCCTCCTCATTTCAGTTTAGATGTACGACAGAATTTACACACAAGGTTTCCTAATAGATGGATTGGTCGTGGAGGCCCTTTTCAATGGCCACCGCGATCAGGAGACGTTAATCCTATGGATTTCTTTCTCTAGGGTTATCTCAAAAGTAAGGTATACGCAACACCTGTGCAAACAAGACAAGATTTAATAGACAGAATTGTGTTACACTGCAATGTTATTAGAAATAATGTGGGATTGCTCATTCAAGTGCAAAGAAACAACCTTCGTAGACTTAGAATGTGCGTGGAAGTGGGAGGAGCTCATATTGAACATTTATTAGAATAACGTTAATTTTTGTTGTTGTTTAGGAATTAGTATTAGTCTAATGTTTTATAACTTGTGTTTTTTGAGGTTTTCTTGATGGTTTAATAATGTTATGTTCGTAATTTTGATTAAAAGGAAGTAAATCCTGGACATCGTATTAATAAGTTAGTCAGGTAGATTTGTACGTAGTGCATTAATAAAACTGTAAATATTATCCAAACGGCCTATTTTATCGAATTCTAACAAGAGTACCTTTTCGGGAAGTCAATTTCGATGATTTCATACAGGGTGTGCCATCCCTGCAAATTTTTTGGATCACTAACCATTGCGAGTAGTCCGTCCCTGGCTTCAAGGCAGTACTGTAAATCTGTTTACCTTTCCAAAATAAACATACACGTACATTATAGCTTTGCCGTAAATTTGATAAAGATCAAATAACTAGTACAAAAAATAAAAATAAAAACCAAATTCAAAATTGATACTTTGGAGGCCTATAACTCGAAAACGAGGGCCTCCATACAAAAAGTTTATATGAAGTACTAACATTATTTTGGCTCAGATTATACGCTCCTGACTTTTTTCCCATTAGTCCCGGGACACCCTATATATATATATATATATATATATATATATATATATATATATATATATATATATATATATATATATATATATGTATGTGTTATAACGGAATTTGCAAGCACGATAGAGGGCGTATTTTTTGACGGATCGAAACCAAACTCACTACAAAAATCGGTTAGGCCAAAATCTTGGACGAGTTCGTTAATGACCCAAATCGGCCCAGTAAAAACAAAATGGCGGCCTGTCAAAGTTGAAAAAAATCGTATTTCCTTTATTTTTCATTTGACGCAAAAAAGTTACTAAGCTTTATTATAGACCTTAACACGTTCTAAAACTTTTGTATTTAACATTTTTCTCAAAATCGTACATTAAAACATTTATTTAAGAAAATTCACAAATTATAACTGAATTTGTAAGCACGATAGAGGGCGTATTTTTTGACGGATCGAAACCAAACTTGCTACAAAATCGGTTAGGCAAAAATCTTCGACGAGTTCGTTAATGAGCCAAATCGGCCCAGTAAAAACAAAATGGCGGCCTGTCAAAGTTGAAAAAAAAATCGTATTTCCTTTGTTTTTCATTTGACGCAAAAAAGTTACTGAGCTTTTTTATAGACCTTAACACGTTCTACAACTTTTGTATTCAACATTTTTCTCTAAATCGTACATTAAAACATTTATTTAAGAAAATTCACAAACTTACCAGAATTTTTTTTAATTTTTTTGTTTTTGATTTGATGCCAGAATGTTACTTTGGTTTTTTGTACATCTCTATTACTTTTGTATCTAATTTTTTATTTTCGGTTTTATGCAAACATGTTACTGAAATAAGACTGTCCAATTGGTCCTGTGCCATTGGGATTTTTTTTATACAGATTGGTGTTAAAACGCAACAAAATTAAGAGAAATTATGGAAGACTTGTTTAAGAAATGAATTTTGTTTGTGAGAGTTTTCTAATTTGACATAATTTAGTCGTATCTACACTGTTGTCAGATCTTTTATTATTCTGAAAATATAATAAACTTTATTATTTCTAAATATAGTAACTATCCACTAAACAAGAAACATAACAAGTTTCTTTGTGATGTTCTTTTTAGAGACTTTTCGTGATTTTTATTTAAAACGTTAACAATATATCTCCTAGATGTCTTAATTTTATTACCAACTCTATTAACATCCATGTCATGTAAATAAAACATATTTTTGATGTACACAATAATACTTGAATTCGCAGTTACATACACATCCTATGAACTTCTCATATAGGAAACATTCATACGATGGTAATTTGTATACTTCTCACTAATGTTACATACAGAACGTTATTGTAATATTACAAACTAACATGTTTCTAAGGTGATCACATGTGTTGCAGTTACTTTTACATCTTTCGAAATAATTTTTAGTAAGTTCGTGTGATTACATCTGTAGGATGTTAGTTCATAAAACTCTCAGTAATATCTCATATTAAACATTACAGTAACATGAAAAAAAGAAGAAAACAGAAGAGGAACTGACGAACGAAACAAACAGCAGAGGGATTATCAACAGTCGATTCGAACCCACTCTTCGATTCGAAGCGAAACTCGAACCGTAGACGATTCGATATAAAGAGTGGATTATGAACGTACTTCGAATTGCAATCGGCTAATTTCGGTATTTTACAAGAAAGGACTAGGGAGTTTTCGAAAAATTACTAGATTAATGACAATTGGTATTTGTGACTGTGACAAATAACCTCATTTTTCTAATTGTAATTAAGTATTTTCCATTCTATTCTTTTAAATTAAAATAAATAACCTGATATTTGAATGAAAAAATTATAAAATGCTACCCATTGTAAGGATAGCTCATAGAAATGGCGAAAGAAAGCAGCAGAACAGACGATTAATTCTAATAAGAAGACCAATCAGAGACTCCATTAATCCATTTCTTTTGCCTGATAAACGTTTTGTGGAGTTATTTAGATCAAATAAACAAACGATTCCACACTTACCACAAGTAACAACAATAAGAGGCAATCCACCAGAAAAGAAAGTTTTTGTTGCTCTTCAATTCTATGCAACAGGAACATATCAAAGACCATTAGGCGAGGAACACAATTTTGGCATAAGCCAGTCGTCTGTTCATTTTGCAATACATGAAGTGACAGAAGCCAGAAACTCGATATAATTCAGCACATATCCGAGCCCGTAATGTAATTGAAAGATGTATAGGTGTCCTAAAATCCAGATTTCGGTGTATACTTAGAGAGGGGACTACAAGATACACTCCTGAATTTGAGTGTAGCATTATAAAAGCCTGCACTGTACTACACAATATGTGTATTGAGTAGTAACTATTTCAGATAGTCTGATACAGACATTGTATTATATATTACAAAAAATATTGAATCAAATATCTCTAGTTCTAGTTTTTGTAGTAATAGTCATGGCCATCAATATAGTTATGCAGGTTTAGAAAATTTTAACATTAATACTGACAATTCTTGACAATTAGACAATTAGAGACTTTTGAGGAATTTAAAAACAAAAATTTCTGTTAAAAAGCTCATTTCCATTTGAAAATACATTGAATACAATAAATAAGCTATCTATTTCCCTTACAATGGTGCATATATTAATCTAGTTGAAGAATATGTAACTTATGACACTGAATGCTCCAGTCAACAAACAAAATTCAATTATTTATTATTGTAGAAACACAGCTATTGGGTACTCAATTGGATACAATTAATTACAAACTCATTTAACTTGATAATGTATTCATATCTCTTCTTCATAAGTAGTTTTTTTGTATACAGTGTACAATGCTTAGTTTTCATTAATATACAATATGTTCCAGGATGAAAATAACAAGATGAGAATAGCATATTATTTTAGTCAGAAAAGAAGTATGAATTTTCTTGGCACACCTGAACTTACCTGCCAAACGGAGGGAGGCATGTAATAGAAGGTAAATCATGAAGAGTCACTTCTCGAAATAAAATTAGTTATTATTCCTTTGAAGAACCCCGCATGTATCTTATGGAAAATGGGTCGCAGTCAATTGGCTGAAAATTAAGTTTGATATAGTTTATGATGATTAATCAAATATCTCCATAGGCACAATTTGATCTAAAATAATTGCTTTATTAGCTGCTGTTCAGAACTCATTTAAATGTTTCACAAATAAGGATTTTGGACTGTACGTTATGGAATGGTTGAGGCACTCGAAACAGCGACTCTTGCGTGAGAAAAAGTAACCGTAAGTAAACGATAGAATTTTCTTAAATTAGATTGGATTTCTGTTGATTTAACGGAATGTTTCATAAAATCTGTATTGTGTGAAACTTTTATAAGTTTTAATATTATTAAAAAACTATTCTAATAAATTTTCTGTAAACTAGCTCTAATGTATGTGTATCGGATAAACTTTATTAATTCAGATTCAAAGTATGTTACGTTATGGCAACTACAGATTAATATACCCTTTTTTATTTCTTGCTTTCCCTGAATGCGTTCAATAGTTTCCACTTTCCACACTTGTTATGTAATATGCTTACACAATTTTATTTTTTTAGGTTGGATTCCTGAACAAGATTTTTTTTTCTAATTTTGTAACTGTTTTTTTCCAAATTTACCGTACTGTTAATTAATGAATAAACGTTTTAAATCCTTTATAACTTTTTTATATTTTATTTTAAATGTACAGGATGAGCAACTAAGAATAACTGTAGGCCACATCTCAGAAAAGGATCATGGTACAACTTTCAAAAAAATTACTTCTAGGTAAGTGATCCTGAAAAATTGCTGGAAAATATTTAGCAGTCTCTAAAATATCCGCTAGGGGTGGAATTAATACTCGAAAACATAATACTCCAAAAAAGCATACTAAAAGTGTCCTAACAATAAAATTTTGTATACAAAAGTTGTAGAACGTGTTAAGCTATAAAAAAGCTCAGTAATTTTTTTGCGTCAAATGAAAAACAAAGGAAATACGATTTTTTGTCAACTTTGACAGGCCGCCATTTTGTTTTTACTGTGCCGATTTGGCTCATTAACGAACTCGTCCAAGATTTTGGCCTAACCGATTTTTGTAGCGAGTTTGGTTTCGATCCGTCAAAAAATACTCCCTCTATCGTGCTTACAAATTCCGTTACAATTTAGGATGTTACTTGACATTTCAGATAATTTTTGATGTAATATTTTTTAGTAAATTAATCATTTCACTTCAAAAAAATGTTTCATTATGAATATTGAACGTTATTATTGTGAATTATTATATTCTCTTGGCGTTTGGATTTGTGCTGTGTGAAGTACCTTTCGAAATGGTATACCTGATGTCGTGATTTACGTCGGGCGTACACCGAGACGAAGATTAGACTGAAAATGTTTTCTTTATCGACATCCATATCTTCGGAGGAGAAGTGACACCTTCGGAACAAGTCCTTACATTTTTATTCTGTTGGCTCTATTAGTCCCACTGGTTTCTTTGATTGTTTTTTGATTCTCTCATTTCAGCAACGATGTTATCTCAGATGCGATGTCAAATTAGCAAAAAGATAAATTATCGCAATTGGAAATTGAATCCAATCTATTTAATTGGTGTTAATTTTTTTAAGTAAGAAATGTAACTAGGTAATGATTCAAATAACTGATAAAAACTTTTATAGCTTCGGCATGCACGACAACTTATAAAAGTTAATTACAGATGGCGCAATGACGTATGATTCCGCGCCAACCGATTTCTCGCAAAATCCGTCATTGTAATTTTTGTGTTATCGTGTTCAGAAATCCAATATGGCTGCGTAATATATCATAACAGCACGTGAACTCGGTGCAGTACCATTATTTCAAAAATTTGAATAAATGCCAGATAAGGTGAAATTTACATATTAATATAAATCGGGGTTAATGTCGTATGCGTGCCTCCGCCGGTAAGGTAGGCAACTAGCGAGCCGATAAGCTTATTTCGCTAACATTTGCATATTTACCAGAGACGTCGTGATCTTATGGAAGAAATTGAGACATATGTTACTCGTGAAATCTATCTTCCAATGTAAATTTGATGCTATACAGGATGCAGTTATGTGAAATAAACGGTTTCAAAGAATAAAACTAACTTAACCGAAATTTCTCCAAAAATTACCAAAAAATTTAGTATATTTAGATACTACCAAAACCGCCATCTACGGATGTCACCTCTCAAGTTACTCTAGATAGAATAAAATTTCCATTCAATAATCAATTAAAGTACCTAATCAAATTTGAATCACGTAAAATTCCATGTTGTATATTAAATTTATCCACCTTCTTCTATTTTCAATTGATACTTACAAAGAAACATTCTTCCAAGTGATTCTCAATTTATTGCCTGAACTTTATTTAGATAAAATCCGTAGATGGCAGTTTCAGTAGTATTTCAATTATTTTTGTAGTTTAATCTTTCAATTAGATCTAGTGTTTATTCAGTGATTCGTTTTTTCTACGTGTGACAAGAATATACTCCTTAATCGAACATATTTTTATCTAAGACTAGACTATCTACAAAATATTTTCTTCAATAACTGAAGATAATGTAGACATACACTGAACTTAGTCTTTACTATTGCCCATAAAAATAAACTGAACATAGATAACCATATTATATACAGGGTTAACCTGTAAGATGGCCTAAACAAGACCTAATCATAAAACTGGTCATTTTTGTATGCACTCCAGAAGCTGTATCGCTACTGGATCCGGAAATATCCCACCAGCCCTTGCTTCAAACATCCTAATTTAGTACTAGCTATATATAGTGATTTGGCCAGTCGTGAAAAATTTCCAGTACAATGGAAAAGAGCGAGACTACTACTTCTGTGGAAAGCAGAGAAGACAATTGATAACCCATCCGGATACAGTCCGATATGCCTACTGGATGTTGAGGGAGAACTCATCCTCATAAAACTGAAGAAAAAAATATCGCGAAAGGAGGGGCTCTGAACCAGACAGTTCTGTTTTGTACAGGGGAAACAGCCGTAGAAGCGATAGAAGAAGTATTAAAAATTGCCAGGGCAGCAGGACAAGAATACTCCACAGCGCATGGACGACTATGCGCGATCATCACATTGGACATAAGAAATGGTTTCGATAGAGCTAGTTGGCAGATAATCTTAAACTACAGGGAAGTGAGATAAATGTGAGCCCCATCAAAGTAAAAGGAGCCTACCTGCCAGAAAGGGAGATACAGCGAGACCTAGAAACTTCAACTGCAGGGTACCACAAGGTTTAGTCTTAAGACTAACGTGGTGGAATATATTCTATGATGGGCTTTTCAGAATAGAGCAGCCAGCTGGAGAGACCATTATAGCCTTCGCTAACCATATTACCGTGATGGTAGTATCCAAAGGAGAAGAAGTTTTGATGTGCGAGCAAATATAGCATATAACTGGCTGCAGGATAATGGCCTTTAATTGGCACCCGAAAAGACAAAAGCTGCTATGCTTATGACCAAATTAAAAATAGGTGCTATTGAATTCGATCTGCAGGGTGTTATTGTAAAACCCAAGAGAGTAATCAAGTACCTAAGAGTTTGGTTGGATACACATCCCCAACAAGTCGTTCATAAAATCTTATATGTTTACACACCAACATGAAAAACATGTTATATCTCTTTAAAGAGGGAGACGGGAATAGGCTGTTGGCTAAACATAGCCGATTCGCTAGCAGATGATGTGTGACTTTATTTTGGGAAATGTAAGTTTGGGGTGTAAATAATCAGTTTTTTACATACGATGCACTGCAGAACCCTAATAATTATTCTGATAAAATGTTTTTTAACAATAAGTTTATATTTCAACACAAAACAGCATAAAAAATATTCATGTAACCCAAACAACTTAAAGAATAATACTAATTCTAAACCGAGGTACTTTTCTTGTAAATATATTGCATTAGATGTGTAGAAAGTCTATTTTAATAGAAAGAAGCGATATGGAGAAGAACTTACCCGAGGACTATAAAAGAAATAAGAAACCAAAGAGGATTTCCCTAAAAATAGCTTCGCTATAGAGGTTAAATAGAAGCGGTGATAGGATGCAACCTTGTCTAACACCACGACGAATCTCCGCTTCTTCTGTTGGTTGGTTTTCTACCATTGTATTATCTTTTTGGCCCCAATAAAGATTACTAATTATTCAAACAGTCAATGTTTTTGCTGAAGAGCAGCTGATGTAACTTGTCATGTTTCACCTTGTCAAAGACTTTCTCGAAATCGATATAACATGCATACACCTGTTCGTTTATATCAAGACAGCGCTGGAAAAGAACGTTAATCCCAAAAAGCGCCTCTCGTGTTCAAAGTCCTTAGCGGAATCCAAATTGTTTGTTGCTTATGTCTTCTTCTAGTCTTCTGTAAATTCTTTTGTGAATAATCTTTAAGAACAACTTCAAGGTGTGGCTCATAAGTGCGATGGTTTGGTAATCTGAGCATTCTCTTGGATTCGGTTTTTTTTGGTATGAGCACAAAAGTGGATGATAGCCACTGTTTAGGAATTTGTAACTTATCGTAAACGCGGTTGAAGAGGTCCAGAAGAATATCAACCACATCATCGTCAGAGAGTTTGATAAGCTCTATGGGTATCCGATCAGGATCAGCACCGTTACCGGGTTTCATAGTTTCCAGAGCATAAAATATTTCTGATCTTAATATTTTTAAGTGCTTCTAAGACCGGTTTTGGAGGTCTTTCATCATCGAACAGTTCCGACAGGTATGCTTTTCACCTTTCAAATTTGTCCCCCACGTCAGTTTTTGTATCCTTGATAGTACTACTAGCTGCCTTGACCCTGTTATATCCAACCATTTCCTTCATCTTTTGGTGCATATGAAAGCTGTCAAATTTCTTTTTTAGTACTTCTATTTCCTCACATTGAGCTGCTAGTTATTCTTCTTTTGCTTCCTTGATTTTTCTCTGTATAGGAATAGGCAATCTCATCGAAATAATGCGTAAGCGGTTCCAGTAGGAGATGCGAGAGAAGAGTGGTTTTAGTCGGCATTCTGGAAAATCCGGGATCTAATGTAAGGTTTCCTTTACTCTGGGAGAAAAAAAGAGGCTGTATTGTGCTAACAAACCGAAATTTCTCAAAAATGTAGCATGTCTGGAATTATAGCTTATAGGCTCTGGTGGGCTGAAAATCAATAGGGTTCATCTGTGAGCTGCCCTAAGCAATAAGCAATTATAAAATTAGTCTCTTGCATCCTCCAGAGGCTGTATCATGTAAACAATTTCACCAAAAAAGTATTAGGCACATTTTTAAATGAAACTAATCCCTCAATATAATAAGAAAATGATAAAAATTCTGAAAAAAATTATAATTGTTTCGTTGATACTAAATATCATCGTGAGAATGACAGAAGTAACTTCTGGATTTCTTTACACACTGGTCCAAATTACATGGACTTACCCTAAATACCATAAATTCGCACTAAAATTGTGTATCTTACATTTGAAAAAAAATTATGTTTTGATACGCCCATGTCCACTATTTCCATATTTATACTGGTCTCAAGGAGAATATTTGCCACAATTGTTAGGAACACGACATCCAGTAGGTAATATCAGGTGCATCGTCGGGTGACATTTTGTGCCGATGAGGAAATTATGGAAATGACAGGATAGAAAAAAACACGTTTGATTTATCGCTGTAGAATATGAATAAGAATTGTTGAAGTTGCGGCACATAACAGTGTTAATTTCACTTGTAGTTATGTAAATTGGAGACTTAGAATAAACTACCATCAAGATTTATGGAAGTTTTCAAATGAGGAATCCCATTCAACTTGATATTATTTACACTATATAGGGCCGAACCACTATGAAACAGACGGATCTTGGAACAGAGTAGTCGTTGTCCCTATGTGATTGTATGATCGAAACTTTTACATATACATTTGGCAATCCTGTGCCTATCTCCCTTAACTACTGAAATGGCGCGTTGAACCAGTTGATAATTCTATTATTACATTATTACAGTTATTTTCTCACAGAACCGGGATGGAACTTAATATTCTTTGAATTTTGCCAATATTGCCCACTTGCCTGTGGACAATTTTTCTAAAAGTCAGAAAGTGATATTTCATAGCCATCCACTTCAACTCCCGAGCAACTAAGACCATATCTTTGGGCACCTCCAAAAAAGAACATCCAGCGGGGCCCTCGTGGGGGGAAAACGGCAATCATCACTGACACGCAGATATATTGAAATGGACGAACGTAAAAATTTCAAATTTAAATATTACAAAATCCATAGGCTTGCTTATTTATTTCTGACAGTTCATTTTACGAGCATATTAATAACCCACTAAACAAGAACATAACAAGTCTTTTTTGGGATGTTCATTTTAGAGACTTTTCGTGATGTTTATTTAAAACGTTAATAAGATATCTCCTAGATGTCCTAATTTTATTACCAACTCTATTAACGTCCATGTCATGTAAATAAATATATTTTTGATGTACACAGTAATACTTGAATTCGCAGTTACATACACATCCTATAAACTTCTTTTTAGCAACTTCCTATAGGAAAAATTCATACGATGCTAATTTGTATATTTCTCACTTATGTCACATACAGAACGTTACTGTAATATTACAAACTAACACGTTTCTAAGGTGATCACATGTGTTGTTGCAGTTACTTTTACATCTTTCGATTTAATTTTTAGTAACATCCTACTATTACGTCTGTACGATGTTAGTTCATAAAACTCTCAGTAATATCTCATATTAAACATCACAGTAACA
Organism: Galeruca laticollis; assembly: GCA_963921935.1. Lineage (NCBI taxonomy): Eukaryota > Metazoa > Arthropoda > Insecta > Coleoptera > Chrysomelidae > Galeruca > Galeruca laticollis. The sequence continues at coordinate 55,126,174 of OY998185.1, read as the reverse complement.
TAAAAAATAGAAGAAAACAGAAGAGGAACTGACGAACGAAACAAACAGTAGTTAACTGTGGAAACAAATGACAATCATGAAATGGCGGATGGTTTTCAGTTTTGTCTTATATATTATTTGCAGGAAGCACATTTTTTGCAAGAAGTACTTGAATAAAGTCCTCGTTTTCGTTAATTCCTAATTAGCTACAGTTTCTATACTTAGTTATAATTCTTGTTATAATGGACGAAAAACAGTTGTTATCGTTAAGTACCTATTCCAAAATCATAATTATTAAATCTTAATACTCATTCAATACTTTAATCGGCTATTGTATATTGAAATTCCAGTCGGCGGAATTGTACACTAACATTATAATAGAGTTTACCAAATAAGGGTTTTTTCAACTTTTAAAATATTTTAGTTAGTAAGTATATTTTAAAAACGATTCACAATATTTCAAATCCTAGATATGCATTATACCCTATCAAAAACTTAATATTGCAATAGGGTAGATATTATTATTAATAATAAAACATGATCATATGTTGGCAGAGATTTGAATCAAGAAGAAAATATTTTCAATGTTCAAGATGTTTCAGAAGCTACTTACATAAATAAAATAAAAAACAAATAGTTGGTAATTATGTGAAGAAAGAGGAGTAACTATTTCAGATAGTCTGACCCAGACATTGTATTAAACAGTACAAAAAATATTGAATCAAGTATCTCTAGTTCTAGTTTTTGTAGTAGTAGTCATGGCCATCAATATAGTTTTGCAGGTTTAGAAAATTTTAACATTATTACTAACAATTCTTGTGAACAATTAGAGACTGTTAAAAACTATAAAAACAGAAATTTCTGTTAAAAAGCTCATTTTCATTTGAAAATACACTGAATACAATAAATAAGCTGTAGCTGTCCCTTACAATGGTACCTATATTAATCTAGTTGAAGAATATGTAACTTATGACACTGAATGTTTCAGTCAATAAATAGAATTTAATTATTTATTATTGTAGATACACAGCTATTGGATACTCAATTGAATACAATTAATTACAAACTCATTTAACTTGTTAATGTGTCCATATCTGTTCTTCATAAGTAGTTTTTGTTTGTATACAGTGTATTAATAATGCTTAGATTTCATTAAGTTACAATTCCACGATGTTAATATACAATATGTTCCAGGATGAAAATAACAAGACGAGAATAGCATATTATGAAAAGAAGTATGAATTTTCTTGGCACACCTGAATTTACCTGCCAAACGGAGTGAGGCATGTAATAGAAGGTAAATCATGAAAAGTGACTTCTCGAAATAAAATATGTTATTATTCGTTTGAAGAACCCCGCATGTATCTTATGGAAAATGGGTCCCGGTCAAATGGCTGAAAATCAAGTTTGATGTAGTTTATGATGATAGATCAAAGGTCTCCATGGGCACAATTGGATTTAAAGTAATTGTTTTATTAGCTGCTGTTCAGAACACCTTTAAATGTTTCACAGATAAGGATTTTGAAGTGTACGTTATGGAATGGTTGAGGCACTCGAAACAGCCACTCTTGCGTAAGAAAAAGTAACCGTAAGTAAACGATAGAATTTTCTTTAATCAGATTGGATTTTTGCTGCTGTAACGTAATGTATCATTAAATCTTTAGGGTGTAAAATTTTTATTAGTTTCAATATAATTGAAAAACTATTCTAATAAATTTTCTGTAAACTAGCTGTAATGTATGTGTATCCGTTAAACTTTATTAATTCAGTTTCAAAGTATGTAGCGTTATGGCAACTACAGATTACTATACCCTTTTTTATTTCTTGCTTTCACTGAATGCGCTCAATAGTTTCCACTTTCCACACTTGTTATGTAATATGCTTACACAATTTTATTTTTTTTAGGTTGGATTCCTGAACAAGATTTTGTACCTGTTTTTTTCAAATTTACCGTACTGTTAATTAATAATGAATAAACGTTTTAAATCCTTTTTTGCTTTTTTATATTTCATTTTAAATGTACAGGATGAGCAACTAAGAACAACTGTAGGCCACATCTCAGAAAAGGATCATGGTACAACTTTCAAAAAAATTACTTCTAGGTAAGTGATCCTGAAAAATTGCTGGAAAATATTTTGCAGTCTCTAAAATATCCGCTTGGGGTGGAATGAACACTCGAATACATAATACTCCAAAAAAACATACTAAAGGTGACCTAAAAATACAATTTTTGAAATGTTGATGAGATTATGAAAAAGTTTAATTAAGGAGATGTTTTGCCATTATTGTCCAAATAATGGGTGGGGAAGGTTCAAACTCATTAACAAATGTATAACTTTTTCGTTTTTTAACCGATATTAATGATTTTAGCTGCATTTAAAAGAGTTTTTTTATTTAATAAGATAAGATAATTTTGTATCCACTCGGAAATTTCAAATGTAAATTGAAGTATTTTTTTAATTTCTATATCTGATGTCGTAAATTTTATATCTTGGAATAGATTCCTACTTTTTAACTTATTTTCATCAGAATTTAAAAAATGTCTCATTACATTTGAAATTTCCGAGAAAAATGAGAAAATTGTCGCCTTTTTCACATAGCGTTGACAAAATTGTACAATTTTGTTAAGCATATCTTATTAAAGAGGAAAAACTTTTTTAAATGACGCCAAAAACATTAATATCGATTAAAAAACAAAAACGTGTTACGACATTTGTTTTTTAGGTTGAACCTTCTCCTTACTCGAAGTATAAGGACAAAAAGTGTCCCTAACTACATTTTTTCATAATCTCATCAATATATCAAAAATTGTATTTCTAGGATACCTTTAGTATGTCTTTTTTAGAAATAATCACAATATTATGTTTTTAAGTGTTCATTCCACCCCATAGCAAATATTTTAGGAATTGAAAAATATTTTCCAGCGATTTTTCAGGGTCATTTTCCTGAAGGTATTTTTTTAATGTTGTACCATGACTATTTTTTGAAATATGGCCGACAGCCGGCGTTCTTAGTTATTCACTCTGTATTTGCCAATTAGGCTCAGAAACATCTATAGGATGTCATCTAGAATATTTGAGGTAAATTATTTAGAGGTTTAAGTAATGTCCATACAACATCTAACAGAATACACTGTATTGTTTTTGAAATGTCGCGTTTAGATCATTGATAAGATGTTATTTTTAAGACATTGTATTAACATCGACAAGATGTTAAAAGGCATTTCAGAATGTAACAGAAATGTTGTTTTTAGTTCGTTATAAAGACTTTTTTTTGAGGAAGTTCTAGTAACATCACAGTAATATAAAAAAGCGATGTTAAACCGCTGAGAAGTTAAGTTGAAAGATCACAAAAGTTAACAGCCACAAGCTGGGCATAAGCGGTTGTATAGATGTGCATGTGATGAAAACAAGAGGAAAAAAGGAAGAATAGCTCGGAAAAAATGCAACGTGCATTATTTTGCATGTTTATACTTTTTCCCAAAAAATGCATTTTTTAAAGAGTTGAGAATTTTTTGCATTTATTGCCAATTATTTTAAAATCCTATTGAACAGAAAGTTTTCATTATGGAATTTTTAAATTTGTTTATTGGAAGGGTCTCACTATATTGATTATTTTATTCTTAAAATGGGAAATACCAAATACCATAAACAAGTAACTTTAACCGGGGGATCTCCATAACATCGCAGCCGGAACGGTCTCTCCCGGTAAATATTAGGTAAACCTTTAATTGAGCAGTATCTTAGTAACTCTTCATCTACATCTCTTTTAATCTCAAAAAATCTTTTTAAAAATTCATTAATAAAGAGTAATTTAATATTTATAAAAACCAATTATATGTTTGTATCTACAACTATTAAAAATTTAGAAAAATCTTGTATTCCATTAACGGAATCAGTAGCTCCAATTAGCCAGTTTGAGTCAAATTGTAAGAGAGTCGGTGACCAAATTGGGACCGTCGTTCTAAATAAATTCAATTCTGTGACTCAAAATAATACAGGCTTTCAAATTTTGAAAAATATGTCGAGAATTTTTGTGGGCGAAAACTATGTAAATATACCGAATTTAGAATTAAACATCATTTGTAAATATAAATATGCTCCCATTACATCAGTTGATGTTGAGCGAAGTTTTTCTATTTTTAATCATATGTTTTCTGACAAGAGACAAAGTTTCCTCCTAGAAAACTTTGAAAAACACATAATTATTAATAGTTTTTACAATAATTGTAAGACGTGACTTATGTCTGTTTAAATATTGTTATTTTGTTTTATTATTACCATAATGATTTTAATAGTACCTATGTATTATTATTATTATTATTATTAATAAAATCTGATACTTAATATACACTGACTTTTTTCCCATTAGTCCCGGGACACCCTGTATATATATATATATATATATATATATACATCCTGCTATTCATCCGACGTCCCTTTCATAGGCAAGCATCGAGATATTTTATACTTTTTTGCAAGTATACAGTTTCAAAAGCTATCCTTACCTATATATTTGTGTTAGATTCTTGATAAAATTAGTTTTAATTTTTTGTCAAAATTTGATAATTAGGGAATATGACGTCCTTTCAAAAATGAGCTATTGGACGTCGAAATGTATACCTAATTATTAAATCCCGCCCCCACTCCCTACCATAGTAAAATAATGAAATAATAGTATTATTCAACATTATAATATACATCATTTCTTGCATTTTTTTCTAAAATCCTTGCATTTTTTCTCAATTTGTGATGCATTTAAATGCGCATATTTTTGGCTTTGTCGGTTTCCTTTTTTCCGAGCTTTAATCATCACAATGTGATGTTGAATTAACATAAATGTAATATTTATTTGCATAGTGGGAAGGCTCTCAGCGTATGCAGTTTTTAATAATTTCATTATCAATGAAAATTCAAAATAGTTATTTTTAATATAGTATCCATTTCATAGCGGTTCTCCCCTACACTTATATAGAGAAGCAATATTTTTTCCATTAAGGGATCCTTGACTTTTTTACAAACTTGCACACTCTTGAGATAAATTAAAGTTCCCCACTTGTTGCACAATATACTATTTCAACAGCCCGCTTTCATTCAATAATTTATTTCAATTATGTACGAACTTTTATAGTATCTTATTGGTGCTCTCGCAGACTATCTGCAAACAACATCTTCTTCTTCCCTATATACACAAAGACGTACCGTTTATATGTCAAATGTACCATTTATATATATCATTATATATCTCAATTTGGACTTAATGAAGCTCGGTCTTACCGTAGGTGTGGCTACGCGTCAACTCCGCCCAAACATGAATCCAGCCTCGATTTTCTGGGTGGAGTTTTAAGCCGTGTGCGTTGAAGGCCAATGAGAAATGCACGTTTTGTTGAATCCCTCAGGGGACATATAGCGGTAACATAAGCTACCAACTTTCAAGTAGCTCGTTTGGTATAGTTTGTGTATGCGTATTGTTACTTTAGCGTTCATTAGCGGAACTAAGACGATCTAAGAATGGGGAAAACTGTTACTTCATTTTTTATTTATCAGAATTAAAACAGCGGAGTGGACAACCTCGATGCCCGGATTTTTGAAGCAGGGGTAACCTATGCTTAGATTTTTTTCAGATCGATTATGTGTGTTCATACGTTCAGAAGTTAATAAGAAATTTTATTGTATTTGCAGTTAGTAAGAAAATTGGAGACTCGGGCAAGAAAATAAGTAATAGCTTTGATTTTCAATTCAACTTTGATTTTTCTACAATTTTTTTATAAAAGAATTGACCATCATTGAATATTCAATACAGCTAATTTATTATTATTTTTTATATAAAAATTTAGACTATGAAACTTGAATTTATAGGGCATATGGAATCAGACGTTTGAGCAAAAGGAATCAAGTAAGGTAAGAAGGGTCACATATGAGAGTCCATCAAATTTTTGAGTTCAATAGGTAAATTAGGCCAACATACTATTATAATATTTGTAGTAATTAATCCTAAAACAGCAAATATGGAAATCCTAACAATATATATATATATATATATATATATATATATATATATATATATATATATATATATATATATATATATATATATATAGTTAAACTTGATCTTTTCCGAATAATTATTACTAAACATAGGTTTATTGGGGAAGCGGCAAATTAAGACGAGTACCCTTCATACTTTTATGTCCAAGCTTTCAGAATTTATTTATTCCATTTATAATATACATTCTCATATACTTTATCCTTGAAAATGGAATAAATAAATTCTGAAAGCTTGGACATAAAAGTATGAAGGGTACTCGTTTTAATTTGCCGCTTCCCCAATAAACCTATGTTTAGTATATATATATATAGATATATATATATATATATATATATATATATATATATATATATATATATATATATATCATATATATATATATATATATATATATATATACATATGTCCAAAAGTTTGGAATACGTACAAATAATATATCTACGCCTATGGTGGTTTAAAAACTGCTGTTGATATTTATTCTAGAGCCTTTTTAAATGAAAATTATCAAAAATTTGATTCGTTTTGGTTGCAATTTGGTCATATTAAACTGATTTTGGTATTTACACATTATTTCAGTTCTTGTTTTAATTTCATTCGAGCCGTTTAAAAATGCCTAGAAACATGATATCTCATTTTGACAGATCTAGAGTAATCGCATTGTTACAACAGGGCTTTATTCAAAGTGATATCGCCAATATTATTTGGCGTCACTCAGAGTGCTGTATCGAAAATTTAAAAAAAAATTCCAAGACACAAATGACGTGAAGGATCGCCCCAGAAGAGGCACAAATCGATATACAACAGCAGCACAAGACTGGCAGATAACATTGATAGCTCGAAGAAATCGTCTGGAATCTACAAGTGGTATATCCAGAGAAAGTTTTAGGCTTGAAGGACTGAATATTTCACGGCAAACAATAACACGCAGACTAAATGCAGTAAATTTGTATCGTAGAATACCCTTACGTGTTCCCAAACTAACCTATCAACACAAAATTGTAAGGTTGCAATGGGCTCGAGAAATGGTACATCATGGTCCTAACTGGAATAAAGTGATGTTCTCTGATGAATCAAAAATTGGCTTGGTTTCTGATTCGCGAAAAACACTAGTTTGAAGGGCTTCAGGACGACAACATCGACTAAAAACAGCCCAACCGCGTGTTCCATTTGAAGGTGGGAGTATTATGGTTTGGGGTGGTATTATGAGGACGCCTCTACTGGTTCTGGAGAGAAGAGTCACTGGTGCTGTATACATCGAGGAGGTTTTAAATCCTGTCGTGCGTCTATTCCGAGGGGCATTAGGTGATAGATTTGTGTTTATGCATGACAACGCACCTCCGGATTAAACAGCGGCAGTACAAAATTTTCTGGAAGAAGAAGTAATATCCACAATATGGTGGCCCTCGAATTCCACAGACATGAACGTCATTGAACATGCCTGCGACATTCTCAAAACACGCATTAAGAAGCGAAACAATCACCCTATTACACTGCGAGAACTAAAAGATGCTGCTCGTGAAGAATGGGAGAGAATTCCTCAAGCCCAGCTCGACCATTTAATCGACAGCTTGCCAAATCTCCTACAGTCATACATACAGGCCAATTGAGGAAATACTGAATATTAATTTTATAAAAAAATATTTTTTTCCATACTAATTCAATTTTAAATGTGAGTGGTACATTGTAAATTTTTCACTCCAAAAGAATAAATAATTTTTTTTCATATTGTTTATCTGGATTTGAGATGTATTTAGTATTGGTGAGAGTTGTAGCAAAATGATGTTTAATTATTCAGAATTTTTTTATATAGAAATCAAAAAAAAGATGAAATATTCCAATATTCCAAACTTTTGGACATATGTGTATATATATATATATATATATATATATAATATTCTTTTATAGTTGCCCCACGTTTGGGTGACAAAATTATTATATATTCAATCTAATTAATAATTATATTTTAATAGATATATGATTATAACAATATACAATATTATTCGTCGATGTTTTCACAATTTGTGATTGTAGCGACACTATTGCACACACACCTTTAGCAGCGTATGTAACCTAATTTACTTTTGACAGTAGTTGTCAGACAATGCCCGGCTAAGATAAATATTAATTTCTGTATTTTCAAAGATAAATTAATTCACAATTGACTTAATCACTCTTGTCTCAGGGTGGGATCAAAAAATTTTAAATAATAATAATTCAAATTTTCTAATTTTCAAGTATTATCCAAATCAAATATTACTCTATATTCAGAATCTCGAGTAAATGTTTATTCAATATAATAAAAGGCACTTGAATTATCTTATGACATTTACAATTTTACTGTCACTGGAAATTAAGCAAATGTCACTGATTAAATCAAAATTTCTATAGCATGCAAAATGTTAAATACGATGAAAATAGATACTGAATGAATACCACAGTGAGTTGGAATCAAAATCATATATTATACGATCAGATAACAAAATTACAAAAGTATTTATTGTTTCCCAAAAATATTATAAACGAAACAAAGATAATACTATCTACCAACCTTAATATTAGTACAACCTATTCTATAAATGAACTAATAAAATTTTTAATCAAAAACTCAACTCGTCTAATATACACTTGACGTGTATCAATGTCAAATAACGCAATTTTTCTGTTCAAATTGTCTATTCAAAAATTTTTCACTTGATGTAAAATCTTATATGTGTAACGTTAATTTGGTTTAGCTCAAATTATGATATAGATGCATCTATATTCGAAATGTATTTGAAAAGGCCTGTTATTTCTCGAGAAATAATTTTAAACTGGAGTGGACTCACCAAATAGGACAGGAAAACTCGTACGTATTCTAAATGTATTTAGAATTCTGCAAAACTTTATAAATATATGATTTAGAAACTGGAGCCACTTACACTTGATACGTTGCAATTCTTCTACGAATTATGCACGCACTGGCTTTATAATGTATGGCTTTATGATCTGATTGTATATTTATACAATTTGTATCAAATTCTCAAAAAATTTGAGAAAACTCTTATTAGGATGTTGTCTCGTGGGGGTTTCAAATTCAACTAACTAAACTTTTTCTAAATAAATAAATCTCTTCTCTTGTGGTTACCTAAAATTCTTTTAAAAAATATTTTCCTATAACAAAGAGAGATTTGAATTCTTTTATTACCATTGTAATTCTGATAGCAGAGACATCTGTATATTAAAATTTCAAATATATTTTCAAAATCATAATATAATCTATCTATCATTAGATATATTCTGCATAAATATCAGAAATTAAATGTCAAATTTGATTTGTATACCGAATCTTTCAAAATTATTGATTATACATATAATACAGTGTGTATCGAAAGTATTGCATACACATATAAATAATTTTCCTTAATTTAATGTTTCTTCTAATTTTTAAATAGAGGAACTCTATTATATATATATATATATATATATATATATATATATATATATTGGCTAGTAGGTTACAATTCACATAATAAAATATTGCCCTCAGAAGACGACGTAATATTTTGTGATTACATTCGTAATTCAACTGACATGTACTTCGGCCTTACACCTTCTGATATTCATCCTATTGCATACAAATTTGGCAATTTTGCAACGGAAAAATATCCATATTCCTGAACAATGGCACTTAACAACAATGGCGTCAAGGGATTAGTTTTCCAGTTTAATGAAGAGAAATTCTACATTGTCGATTGGATTACTAGAAGCCACAAGAAACGCTAGGGCTGTAAATTTCAACAGAATATTAAGAATATTAGTTACCCTCTGTGTAGATGTGAATGTCGTAGGAATTGCTATCCCGCCTATACTTATATTTCACAGGAAGCGATTGAAGCCATACTTCATGACTAATGCTCCAGTTGGTTTAATCGGAGAAGCGAATGGGTCTAGTTGGATGGATGCAGAAATTTTTTCGCTTTAAAAAACATTTTGCAAAAAAATTAGACCACTTGAAAATAAGATTTTGCTTTTACTAGATAATCATAGATCTTATTTTGGCCTACAAACAATTGACTTTTGTCGAGAACATGGTATAGCTCCCCAACGTCTCATGAATTACAGTCCATAGATCGGAGTGTTCATGGGCCACTAAAATCATATTTGAACAGTTATATGGACGCTTTATGACTTACCTGGAATTGTTGCTGAAGCACTCCCAAAAGCTACTACATCATTCAACATAATAAATGGATCCAAAGTGAGTGGAATCTATTCTTTCAACCGGGATGTCTTTCAGGTTCATGAGTTTGCTCCGTCTTTACCAACTGACAAGCCAATGGATCCTATTGATGATGATTTAGTAGCAGAACCGAACAGAAACAGAACACCTCCAGATATTATTTCTGACGATGTATCGATACCATTTACGTCCAAAATATCTGACGAAGACATGACGTTACACTGAACTGGAGCTGTTCAAATAAATAACGATTCGAAGACATCAACTTCTAAACGGATCAATTAAAAGCCTCCAAAAAATTGTTAGAGCACATTCGCCCCTTTCTAAAAGCTCTTATGACGGCCAAGAAAAATGTCAAGCAATAGAAAGAAAAGGAAATCAGCTATATTGACAAAAACTCTGAAGAAGATTGCACTAGAAGAGAAGGCAGCATAAGTAAAGAAGGAGAATGCGAAAAATGTAAAAAAAGGTGATTACAAAAAAGAAAAATGATATTGAGTCAAGGTCGTCAGATGATGACGATTTCTTGAGTTTGTATTGCCTAGAGGCATACTCATGGAAAAGAATAGGTGAAATGCCAAAAGTGCAAAGGCTGGACTCATTTCGAATGCAGTGACGATGACGGTGGTTTTTTCCTTTTATATTCATTGTGGGGAATAAGATTATCATTCAACACATCTCTTTATGTTTTATTTTGTTATAGTTTTAAGGAGGTTTTGTTTTATTTTTATTTGTGTTTTCATATTTAAAACGAATATATTTTGTTTTTTATTGATGTTTCAATGTTATATATGTTACAATTGTCTCGCAATTCGTTACATTTGTCTCCAGAGGTGGTACAATTTCTACGATTTTGTAGAGGCACATCATCGAACAGCTTCCAAAATTCGTTCTGCAAAAAGTCAAATATTTCACATATATTGATGAATGCCTACTATACCTGCCCAAACATTTACTATAATCTAGAAATATATACTGGTTATCGTATTCATTTCTACTACAGTAGGTAAATCTTAGACGTGGTATTAATAAATTACTTTTAACTACGCAAATCGGTACAAAGTGCAATAGAACAATGGTAAATATCTTCAACCAAACGGCTTATTATATCAAATTCCAACAAAAGACGCCCTCTACATTGAGCTAACGAAAAAGACATATCATACCAAATAACTGTAAAATGAAAGTACATACATATATTTCTTCATTATTATAAGTAATTTGTTTATACATTGTTAAGGTTTTAGTTATATTCCTACCTATAATTTGATTAGTACCTATTGCAAGAAAATATGGCCACTGTCACGTGCGGTTGATTTTGAGACTACGTCCATTTTATATGAATTTCTATTATGGTTTATTGATTATTCATATTTTTATACCCAATATACACCATAAATACCAAACAGCGTTTTGAGTCAAGTATTCTGCATGACAGGAAAAGCTCGTATTGCCACTTAGAATACATATATTCTCACTTATCGGTTTTGAAAACCAACAGTGCCACTGTAAGAAATAATATAATCGAAATAAATTAGATTTAAAAGTTAGATAAAAAAATCCATTCTTTGTACATCGTTGACAATAAAACTCTTATTTACAAGAACTTTTCGTCTGAAATTGCCATGTAAACACCCAGTATAAGCGTGATTCAAAATTTTGGTGAATGACTGCACCAAGTAGAGGTTCTTTCGCCAAATTTTTGACTCGCACTTTAACTCAAAGTTATAAGCATAGGTATACAAAGTGGTTATAGCTTACGGTCCTCTATAATCTTAGAAGATAATATAGGAGTAAAATGTAAAAAAAACTTGAAACGTTAAATATGCGTTTTGAATCGCCCTATAAAAATACAGAGTGTCAAATCAATGTTTTTTTTGTAATAAAATTGGTCATATCTTGTAAAATTTTCGACGTAAGATGGTAAATTGATCCAGTTATTGAAATATGTGATAAAATATAGGGTGTCCTATATAAAATAACGAAATTTCAGTTAAAACGTTTATATATTGTAACCCCCAATGAGTGATTCTCTATATTAGTAGCTAAAGCTGTAGGTAAGTACAGCGCACGGAATGATCAAGTTTCAGAAGTGTGTATCACGTACTATATTTTTTCTACGCCCATTTCTGCTTCGTTAAAAAATTAAAGATCTTTTACAATAAAATTTGAAAATGACAGCATTTTTGGGCTTATTGATTGTCCATTATAAGATAAAAAAAGTATAAAAATATGTCCAAATTTTTGGTTAATTATTCATGAAGATTATTTCCATTTTTTAATGTTTAATTTGTTTTTCTTATAAATAACACAGCTCAACAGAAACATTTTTTGCTGCCCTAGATATCTCAGGATCTCTATATTTTCAAGAACACAGTGTTCTGGTTTTTTCATTTTGAAATATTTAAAATAATTGACAGTTTAAATCGGCTTTAAGGAACACTTCTTCATCTTGGCATATCTTTATGCCTTTTCAGACATCTGATTTTCTAATAAGTTTTGGTATCTATTGAAAACTCGCTTTATGAGCATTGATTCTGCACATTACCCTTCTGATTGTATAACTTCCCGCGAAGACAATTATTTTATAAAACTGGACGCACGATATGACTGAGTCTGAAGGTGAAGCTTGAAAACTGTTTTGTGTTGGTGGTGGAAATGATTTAAATAACCATATAGTATTGAGAGATGTGCACTTGGCTTTCAAGAGAAATGTGTCAAAGGAAAGTCTTCAAAAAATTTTTTATGTCCGTTTTGCACCTTCAATAAATTTTTGCATTCTACAAGGTTTATATAGGCTTATAAGTGTTTTGATCCTGAAATTTCACTTATCATTTTGTAAAACGAATAAACATATTATAAATAACAAAAATCAAATCAATCAAATACTCTTTATCCAATAAAGGTCAATTCAGATATCCCGTAGTACGATTTGTCCGACAGGTTGAACAAATTGTGCCATTTTCATTTTTTATTAATCAAATAAACAAACCATCTGAGATACCGCACCATACATTTATCTTAAATTTGTGCTGAAAATGTGATTTTCGGAATACATAGGGATTTGCAATAACCCAATTGTGACTGTTTTCCGGATAAAAACTCTTCCACGTGTAAATGTGGCCTCGAAAATAAAAAGAATTGATAATATTAACTGTATCGACCCTTACTTCGTGGAATATGCTCATATTAGTGTTTTTAAATGAAACTCACGGTCTCTAGTTAATTCCACAATATAATAACATTTATTGAAAATTCAAAAAAATTGACAATTGTTTCGATAAATCAATATCATCGTCAGAATTACAGAAGTTACATTTCATTTTATGCCTACCTGATGTTTAGTAGTTATTTTTGGCTAGACCAAGAAGTAACCTAACTTGTGATTGGCTTAATATATGTTTATAGAAAAAAGAAGAAGATGTGATATTACAAATATTGAAGCTTAGATATTATTAGCCCTATGGTGATATCCTGGATATCATTTTTCCAATCAAGATCAGTATAACTGTGCAATGATATAGAAAACCAGGAAAACTATATCTGCTGATCTTCACAATTATCACTTAAGAAGACAGTTTATTAGTGGGGAACTCCCTAGATTTAACTGTTCATTGACAACTCCATAATGTGGGTTTCTTAAATGTCTTCTAATTTCCAGTTCTTCAAGGAAATCCAGATTAAAACAACCAGATAAATCCCACTACGCAAAACATCTACTTGACACCAATCATTCATTGACACCTAACACAGAACTAGAAGTGCTGCATATTTGTGAAAAGAAACAAGAACTGGATTTCCTTGAAGAACTGGAAATTAGAAGACATTTAAGAAACCCACAATATGAAGTTGTCAATGAACAGTTAAATCTAGGGAGTTCTCCACTAATAAACTGTCTTCTTAAGTGATAATTGTAAAGATCAGCAGATATAGTTTTCCTGGTTTTCTATATCATTGCACAGTTATACTGATCTTAATTGGAAAAATGATATCCAGGATATCACCATAGGGCTAATAATATCTAAGCTTCAATATTTGTAATATCACATCTTCTTCTTTTTTCTATAAACATATATTAAGCCAATCACAAGTTAGGTTACTTCTTGGTCTTGCCAAAAATAACTACTAAACATCAGGTAGGCATAAAATGAAATGTAACTTCTGTCATTCTGACGATGATATTGATTTATCGAAACAATTGTCAATTTTTTAGAATTTTCAATAACTTTTATTATATTGTGGAAATAACTAGAGACCATGAGTTTCATTTAAAAACACTAAAAAGAATTGCATTCATAAAATTACGATCTCCATTTTTTTATCATCCACTGAGCAAAATTGATTCTTAAAGGATAATCTCTACGCAATAAATTTTGTACCGGTGTAAAATGGTGCACCTACATGTGACGAAGTAAGAATAATGGCGTACAAACTTGCTGTTCACTTAAAACGGCCACATAAATTTAATCACGATCAAGGTATACCTAAACAATGAATTGATTGTATTCTAAAGTAATAATTTTCAATTTTTTAGGTAAAGCATGCTACAAGTAGATGCAGTATTTGTTAAGAGGAAGAATAGATCTTTCTGTTCGCAAATTCGAAAACACTTAAATTACACGGGCAAAAGGAATGTCCAAGAAAATTGTAGCAACATATTTCAATGAATTAGAAGTGTGTACATAAGTGACGAAACAGGTCTTCAACTAAACACGAGAGCATCTTAGGTAATAGCTGCAGGTTATTAGTTCCGGAGAAAAGAGAGAGACTATTAGTGTTATTTCCTGCATTAATATGGAAGGTAGCTACTTACCTCCTTATTGCATTTTTAAGGGATAGAACATAAAGGAAGAGTGGCATGATGGTATACCAACCGGTTAACAAATAAAAATGTCTGAAAACTCGGCCTACGTCAATTCAATACTTTTTTATGATTGGTTAAAGAATCATTTATTTCCGAGAAAGAACAGTTCTCCTACTTTCGGATGGACATACATCTCATGTCTCTGATGATGAACTACTAGAATTTGCTGATCAGAACGATATAATTTTATTTTCTCTGCCCCCTCATACAAGTCAATATTTACAGCCTCTAGATTATTGTTTTTGCAAATCCCTTTAAGGGGTATTTTTATGAAGGTTGTAGACAATTTTTGAAAGGCAACCTATTACTTGTATAAATAGATTGCAATTTGGGAAACTATTGGGAGAAGGATGGGGTAAGTCGGCATTTGTTTAAAATGCAGCTTCAGCTTTTAAGTCAACAGAAATTATGACGTTCAATTCTCAAAGCATTCTCTACTATGCCTTTTTGACCACCAAAGTCAGACTCTAGATGTGAATAATTCACAGTCAGCACCTGTAGCCCAACACCAAGGAAAGTAGACGCCCTCTACAGAAGCACCAAGTAATCAACGCCAACGTGATCCTACCCCACTTGCTGGACCTTCAGATATTCAAAACCCACGTCAAACTAGTCCTCTGGCAGGACCATCAGGTATACGAGACCAACCACATTTAAGTCCTCAACCAGGAACATCTAGTAGGAACAATAAAACTGTACGCGCCAGAAGTCTCAAAGTTATCCCAGGAAAGGCGCTAGATGTTTTTTCCTCGGTACCAATTATTCCACCTTCGGTTCAAGCAGCGAAAAAAAATTTGAGTAGGGTCGTAACGACACCGGCGTCAAACTCAAGTAGAACCAAAATCCATAATTAAGTCTCAAAGGTTTGTTCCTTCATCAGAATCCGAAGACTTAAATTTAACCGATATCTCCTCAGATAACGAAAATATTGAGGAATATGAAAATGAGTATGTAGGATGTAAGGAAGATTATCGGTAAATTATTAGCAATGACTGGATACAGTGAATAACATGTAAAATATGGCTGCATGAATGCTGCACCAACCTAAAAAACAATTATCAAATGTGTGGGAAAAAATGAGTATACAAGAAATAATAAATTTACCAATGACTGGTCCATCTCACCTACATATTGGAGGAGGAACAAACCACATACCTATATTTAAAAATTCTTTTGGTTATTTTTTGTAATACATTTAGTTACTGTATAATGTCTATTTGGTAGGTAATGATGTAATATTTCTCATTTAACTGATTTCTTAATTAAGAAGTGTTTAGAAACAAGTTGTTGATTTTTTTTAAAAGGTAGTCCATCTCTGCCCCAATTACCCTTTTATAGTCCGTTTTTAAAAGGCATGGAGTAATAAAAGCTCATTAGGTATGCAAAACCGATACAGGGTGTATAATAAAATATCTCAGAAGTTTATCTAATTTTGTACTAAAATTTCTCATTTGTTACGAATTTCAGGTAGACACCCCGTAACTCTGTATTCGGTTGGGTCGCCTATTGTATTGAAAGGGTCGCTCTATTGTATTTGAATGAACAAATAAACAATTTAATCCTCAGAGGCGTGCAATCAGGACAAAACAAACTTGGTATATGAATATGAAGGCACTATGAAATACTAATTACGAAAACTATTCAAAAGAGTTCATAATATCGATTCAATAAAAACACATTTTTTTGTGTTCCTATGAATAAACAATAAACATAAAATATTATATAAAAAATAGCAAATTTTTTTGCAGTAGGTATCAACTTTACTACTAATATACCGTTTACAACAGGAGAGGAAAAAAGAAAAATGCAGGAATAAAGTACGAATTAATGTAATATTTATAAAAAAAATTTAACAAATAATAGTAATAACTAACACAAAAACTAGTCTATATATCAGAATCAGACGATTCTGTTGAGCTTCCATTATTAACATTGATTATAAATGGTTCAATCATGTGTTCACTTATATGATCCATTTCCCACATATTTAGTTCTTCTTGTATCACGTGTTCAACACATTTCTTCCAGTTTTCTTTGGTTACGTTACCTAACGCGTCTTCGAATAAAACTTTTACGTCACTCATTTTGAATGTCGTATTCTTTCTTGAAACTTCCCCTTTCACTTGGGCCCATATTAATTCTATGGGATTGAGTTGACAGTGATAAGGAGGAAGCCTCAGCACCGTTATACCACGCGCTGATGCCATTTGATCTACAACGTATCTACTATATTTGTGTTTATGTGAATTGGCCAGTTGCAAGAGCTCATTTTTCGGCGGGTTATCTGGGCATTCAGTATTTTTCGAGGTTAGCCAATCGTGGATATCTTGTTTACGCCATGCAGTTGAAGGTAATTTCTCCACTAACCTGGAGTGATAACTTGCGTTACCCATAACAATGACTGAGCCTGTTGGAATTAGATCTAACATTTGTGAGAAATATTCTTCGAAAACGTCTGCATTCATATCTTCATGATAATCTCCGGTTTGTTTCGACTCAAAGCACAACAATCCACCTTTAACAAAACCTTCGGCACTTCCGATATGAGTAATGATGAGTCGACGTCCTTTTCCTGCTGGTGGATTGAGGCCTGTTGACCACCCTTCAAGAGCTGCCTGCCTCCGACTTTTGACATTCGTGTCTTGCCAAAACATTGAAATAGTATGACCTTCATTTAACCAAGTCTCATCCAAATAATAAATTCGTTTTTGATCTAGTCTTGCTTTCCGAATATTGCGCAAATAACTCCTCCTCCAAATGACAATGTCGTCTCTATCAATCAACATTGCGTTCCGATAATTCTTTTTATATTCAAATCCAAGTTCCTTCAAAATTTTCCATAATGTACTTCGAGACATTTTCGGAAAATCTGAATCTTCTTGAACCGAAGCCACAATTTTGGAGAGAGTTGGGATCTCTTTTCTAAAGAAAAAAGCATGCACCTTACGCCTTATTCCATTCTTCAAGTCGTCATCCATTTCAAGTTTGGGTCGGCCTGGGGACTTTGCTGGGGCTGTGATGTTTCCATTTTTTTTTCTCGTTCATTAAATTATAAATTGTTGTTTTTGAAACACCCATCATTAGTGCAGTAATCTCCACAGTTTCATCAACACTTCCTGTCAAATTCATGATTTTTCTTCTAATTTCTTCGTTCTTCAACGAGGAATAGCAATTTAATATCAGATTTTTTTCGTTCAGCGACAATGGACCAACTTTAGGTCGCTTAGATGGGGATAAATCCATATCTGGTCGAATTTGGTTGAAGCACCATATAGTTGGAAGGTGTAGTTAGGTGTTTGTCTCGTGTGATGAGAAGAGAACTTGTATAAATGAACAAAAATAAACAACGGTTAACAATAACGGTGAAAAATAATAACAAATAACAGTAATAATGGGGAAATCAATCAACACAGCAGTATCTCCAGAACAGATGAACTGTAAATTGAAAATATTCAACCTTTCCGTTACTTTTATAGTTGAAAAGTTCTAGTAAGTACATTGTATTATGGGGGCATTTTCTTAGAACTGAAAAGACTATATTTCACAATAATAAAACCATTTTTGAGCTACCTGTTTGTCAAGTTTCTCCAATTACCTGCTAATTGGGTGAAATAATCGGCAAATGGGGTTGGTTTGGATATATATATATATATATATATATATATATATATACATACATATATATATATATATATATATATATATATATATATATATATATATATATATATATATATATATATATACATACATATATATATATATATATATATATATATATATATATATATATATATATATATATATATATATTGTCACATACAGGTTGTTCCACCATGGTAGTGATATGTGTTGATATTACATTTAATATTTAATTACTTAAAAGAAAGTTGTATTTGTGAAACACAATATTTCTGATTGTAACGAGAAATTTGTTAGTGCAGGTCCTACACGAAGCTGTGAAACTCACGTTAACATCTGACAAAAGTCTTCGGAAATCAGAAATAAGAATTGTTAGCTAAAAATTATTATCATTTCAAAAGAAATAGTATATTCAATGCAGTTGTGTTATTAGTATTTTATCTATTAATTTCCATTGAATAAAATCCAAGATTGAGATGTTTTGTCCAACATTTTCTACATTTTCATTAATACTTCTTGTATATGTCGAATTTGCTCTGTCATTTCTTGTCTACCCATTCATAAATTTTATTACGTGTCCAAACTACTTCTGAAAGATTTTTCACAATATCCTTTCCATATTTTTCTATCATCATTATATAGTCAAGTTTTGTGGTATGTTTTATTATGAATGTCAGTAATGAATATAATATGCAACCAATCCTTTGAAAATTAAGTAGTTACCTATGTTAGGATGGGAGTTTGTTAAAACTGAAAGCTAGGGACTTGACAGAATTTTTGACAAGTAAAATTTTGGAAGAAAAGAAAAAAGATATTTAAATATATTGGAGAGACTATTGAAATATTGAAAAATTAACAACAATAAATCCAACAAATATAATTTGAAAATAAAACATTATATTGATAACTGAGATGAAATATTTTGGAATGATGAAAGGTTGGTGAAGAAATACATGAAGTTGACTTGAAACAGCAATTATACACAAATAAAACATATTTAGAAGATTTGGAGGAAAGAAGAGAATAATTTGAAATAGGTCTGATCAATTTTTATAGGAATTCTGAAGTTGACTACATTGTTGAAGTTTTTTTCGAATCATATCACATTGAATGTTTTGTTAATTGTAATTTTAACATATTATTTTAATAAGATAAACTTTGTACAGAAAAAGATAGTCCAAAACAAAGATCTTTGTTGAGGAATACAAAAAGAAGCAGTTCCTTTATAATGAAAAAGGTAAGAGCTTTCATTATAAAATTGAGAATGAATTGGTAAAAATATAGAATATAATATATTTTGGTTACACTAAAGAAATTTCCATACAGGGTGTTTCCTTAATAAAGTTTATAATTTGAATTTATAATTTTAAAAAAGTATTTATAAAATATTATTATATCAATATTGTTATTTGGCGATAAAATAAGTACGTAAAGGTCAACAACAATTGTTAAAAAAAACAAGTTTATTAATATTTCAATATATGTATAAAAATTTAAAATAATTCAAATTAATTTTTAAAAAAAGAAGGAAGAGATATAGTTGAATACTGCAAATCTATCAAGAATCGACTCCCTGAAAATAAGAGAATCTGTACAGAACCGGAGCAAATATATTTACATTCATTTATGGTAATTCAAATAAGGCCTGAATCATATTATTAAATTTCACTTACCTTTTTAATGGTTAGTTGGCGTCCTAAAACTTTTTAACTTCATAGTAATTCACCTTATTTATCTAAATTGAATTTAAAAAAATAAATTTTATACATACAATATTTATATTTATAACAAATTTATCCCTGCAACGTGAGGATAATAAAATCCTTCTTATACCTTTCTTATAGTAATTACTTTTTTCAGTATATTATAAAAATGAAGATGAAAATTCGAAACCTCTTGTATATGAAGGGCAACAAAACTACTGTTAACCAAAGAATCAATAAAAATTTCATTCATTTCGATACTCCGATAGTCCTTTTAATATACTTATTCTTTTTCCCTGTGACGAGCATCTCTTAAGAATCAACGTAATCAAAACTCGTAAGAGGAAATCAACTTACTCCCCCGTATATACGTCAACATCTACATAATGTTAAATCTCGACTCGTTTATTTCATCCTTAATTGCTCTTAAATTTCCAACGAAAACCCCGATAACAAAAAATAACCTCTATATCTATTGTCATTTATAAAGAAAACACCTCCATGTAAACCGTATCTTGTACATAGAAGCCGGCAATACGTCAATAAATCCATACCATTTATCAGTGATCTATTACGCGTCTATCTCTCTTTTGCATCACGTTTACGTTCGACTTTCCGTCTCTGTCTCGTGCTCAGGTGGGTTGAGCACCGGTGGGTAAAGCCTGCCTATCACATGCATACAATAGCCAACCGTAATGAAGGTAGTAGCGTTAGCAACCTGTAAAAGTAGCTGGCTAGTCATTCTTTGTCGTGCTCGCGTACCGTGAGCTTCAGCATCGGTTTTCCTTTCGAATTAACAAAAAAAGAAGGAACTGAAAAACGTGAATGTAGTGGATGTAAATGATTCGTATGTAAAATGTTGATTTCGAACGGAAGTGGATTAAGTGCGGCCGGAAACGATTTTTCTAGTGTGGCAGCCCTGTCGGGGTGTTGTCCCGTTCCTGTCACTCCTGCGGCACGATCGGCGATTGTTAATTGGAAGATGGATGCCGTCGGATTGTCGGTTCCGAATTCTGGTGCTAATGGCTTACCTCCGACGGCTATATCACTATCACCTACAGGTTTGAAAATTATTCCAAATAATATTACTATACATTTTTCTTATTTTATCTTATCTTAGATGTTTACATACCTCCCAGAGACATGGCTGCATTAAACTTTTTCTGTACTAAGCTTATTGATATTTATTTAAATAATATTAACGATACTTTCATCATATGTGGAGATTTCAATATTCCTGAAATGAAATGGTTATTTAGCGGGGGAGATTATTTTAAGCCAAATAATTATATTAATCCTAGATCTAGCTTATTAGTCGACACTATGTCTCTGGTTCATATGGTTCAGTATAACCCAAATGTGAATATATCTGGCAACACTCTAGACCTCATATTTAGCAGTGGTTTTTCTATCAAAAATTTACGTCTTTCATCTAATCCATTAGTTCCCGAGGATCAGTACCACTGTACCTTGGAATTCGATATGGATATTCCTTTCAATATTTGTACTAGAGTTGTTAATCAATATCGCTGGAATTTTAAGTTGGCAAATTATCACGAAATTAACCGACTTTTAAGTAGTGATAACTGGGCAGCTAAATTTCATTCAATTGACATAAATAAAGCAATTAATCTGTTTTACAATATTATTGACCAGATCGTTCACTTACATGTACCTCAATATCACAGCTATTATAAATAATACCCTCATTGGTTCTCTTCTTCTACAATAAAAGTGATTAAAGAAAAAATTAAATTTCACTGTCGATGGAAGAAATACCATAATAATTTAGATTACTTAACATTCAAAATTTTACGAGGCAGATCAAAATTTTTAATAAATGAAGATTATAAAAAATACTTGACTACTGTAGAAACGAATATTATTCATAATTCTAAATATTTTTGGCAATTTGTAAAAAGCAAAAGAAAAGCAAATAATTTCCCTAATAACTTGCTCACTGCTCAGGGCCCTACAACCGACTCACAGACAATTTGTGATATATTTTCAGATTATTTTTCTTCTGTTTTTGTAAGTAGTGATGCTAGTAACTTTGGTAATATGTATACTAACACACCACTGAATATTTCTAATTACACAATTACTCGTGAAACTATTGATAAAAAAATTGAAAATTTACCCAATAAAGGTCCTGGGCCAGATGAATTACCTACTGATTTTATTAAAAATTGTAAGGAATCGCTAACTGAGCCATTATTTTTGCTATTTAATAAATCTCTCAATTCAGGTCAATTTCCTGATACATGGAAAACAGCCTTTATTACACCAATTCATAAATCTGGAAGCAAGAATAAAGTTGAAAATTATAGACCTATTTCTAAATTAAACATCTTTAGTAAGGTGTTTGAAAGTATTATTTTTGATTTCCTTTATCATGACGTAAAAAACCTACTTAACATTGAACAGCATGGCTTCATGAAAAAACGTTGGGTAGATGCAAATTTATTCCTATACGTTGAATACATACTTAAAAGTCTAAATGATAGGCATATCGTTGATTCTGTGTATACTGATTTCAGTAAGGCCTTCGACAAAATAAATCATTCCGTCCTTGTCTCAAAACTTTCTGAAGTAGGTATACATGGTAATTTATTAAGATGGTTCGACTCCTATGTCAGAAATAGGTCTCAACAAGTAATTTTAGGTGCTCTTAAATCTAAGGCTGTGGTAACTACTTCAGGAGTACCTCAGGGGTCCCATTTAGGTCCTTTACTTTTTAATTTATATATAAATGACATCTCTAGTTGCTTTCAATTTGCTAAGTTTGTTATGTATGCCGATGATTTGAAAATATATCACTCAATTTCATGTACTTACGACAGAGTTCGATTGCAAGAAGACTTAGACAATTTATCCGACTACTGTGTGAGGAATAATTTGTTTTTAAATGTCTCAAAGTGTAATTATATACAATTTTCTCGCTGTAATTCAGACTTGAACTACAACACATATGAAGTTTCTAATAGCGTATTACACGCTGTAGATACAGTTAGGGATCTTGGTATTCTTTTAGACTCTAAATTACTTTTCGATCGGCATATTTGTAATATAACTAGAAAAGCTAATCAGCAGTTGGGCTTCATATATAGAACATGTTTCGAGCTTCAAAACCCTTTTACCGTTAGATCATTATATATGGCATACGTAAATAGTATATTAACGTTTGGTTCTACTATTTGGAACCCGCGTTATTCAGTCTATATTTCAAAATTAGAATCAGTCCAGAACAAGTTTATTTCATATTGTAAAAGAAAATTTTATCCCGGTGTGGATAGGCAACGTATTCGTTCTAATTTAAAGATAATTTCACTAGATCATGGTAGGCAAATTGCGGATGTACTGTTTATTCACAAAATCCTCAATAACAATATAGATTGCCTTGAACTTACAAATTTCATAACACTTCGTATTCCCAGCCACTCAACTAGAAACAATTATACCTTTATCACACATCAGGCACTCACCAATTATTTTCTAAATTCTCCTGCTCACAGAATAACAAATACTTACAATAAATTGTCCAGTATTGTTGAAATGGATATTTTTCACCACTGTGCGATTAAAAAACTACTGAAAGACTATTTTTTGCAAATTTAATTTTGTTTTATTACCTACTCTTGTTCTCTATTTTTTTCTCTTTTCTTTGTATACTTGTATTTATTTTTATTTAATGTAGTTATATGATTGTATTTATATTTTCTTTTTTACCTAATTTGTAAAATTATGTGTAACTATTAGTGGATACTTCTACGGGTTTGTCCTGTTTGTATCCCAAATAAATAAAATAAAATAGTGTAAAAGATACGATTTTTGAGTAATGCAAAATACTATTTCAAACAAAAAACGCTTGCAAAACACAGTCCCATGGGATTTGGTTTTTCAACGATTTAATTGGTTTTAACTCGCCTGCATAATAAAAACAATTTTTATAAAATATTCATACTATATATATACTGGAACAGTTTTAGGAATAGAAACATGCGGTTTTCGCCAGTTTTATTGAAATTTATTAAAGTTTGTTTCTCAATGATGGGATATTTTATCGTAATGCCGGTTTGACCGGAAATTAACACGGCGATTTTTAGGGATAGGGCAACTTTGTTATTTCAAATAGTACACCCTGTATATTTTTAGTTTAACACAATGCTCAATCTTTCTAAACATATATAGTTTGTGCTACTTTTTCTGGACATTATGGCCTAAAATTTAAGTTAAACAACGTTAAGCATTTTCTGAGGCAATTTATTATAAATGTCGATAAAATCAACAATTTTGAACGTAAATACATTAACAAAAAATATTTTTGCAACAAATTTTCAAACTCGGACGTTTACACACATTCGCTATTACTTTTCCGCCAACCTATCTAATATGCGAGAAAAGTATTGGTTTACCCACAAAAAAGTTGGAAATTTGAAATTTTTTTTGAGTTATTTTTACGTTATCCATCAACAACAACACGAAAAAACGGTTTTTAGAAAAAAAATCCTGTGTGTATGTCGTCGTCGTCGTCGTCGGCCACTTTTCCTTGCAAGTCTTGTTAGCACGATACAGCGTCCAGAGTGCAATAAGTCACCAATTTTATGATGGAATATTGTTAAGGACATTTCACAGATGAACCCTATTGATTTTTAGCTCACCAGAGCCAGTACAACGGGTGCTATCGTACGTGAAGTACGACATTTTGTCGTTTTTCGGGAAATTTCAGTTTGTTAGCACAATACAGCCTCCGGAGTATATACAAGTGATGAATTTTATGATTGGATATTACTCAGAGCGTCTTAAAGATGAACCCTATTGATATTGAGCTTGCTTAAGCCAGTACAACGGGTGCTGTGGTACTTGAAGTACCAAATTTTTGTCATTTTTGGAGAATTTTCAGTTTGTTAGCACGATACAGCCTCCAGAGAGTATACGATTGAACAACTTTATGAATAAGTATTGTTCAAGGTGTCTCAAAGATGTACCCTATTGATTTTCAGTTGACTAGAGCGAGTACAGCGGGTCCTATAAAACTAGATATACTAAATTTTTGGTTATTTTTGGAGAAATTTCGGTTTGTTAGCACGGTATATCCCCCGAAGTGTATACAAGTAACAATTATTGATAGAATATTGTTCAGATGCGGAAAAGTTAGTTTTAATCTTTAAAACCGTTTATTTTTTATCTTTTAATTGAGTTTCGAAATCTAGCTATCAACATCTCTCTAGAAATAGTTTCAATCACATTTATTATATTTGTCTGTAATTCTTCCAAGGTTGTAGGGGGTGGGTTGTAACATCGATCTTTGATGTAACCCCAAAAGAAAAAATCCGGTACCGTTAAATCAGGTGATCGCGGTGGCCACCTCACTGGACCTCTTCTTCCAATCCACCTTTCACCAAATGTTGCATTTAAAAGTTCTCTAGTGATCATTGCATAGTGTGGACTTGCACCATCCTGCTGAAAGTAACATGTTTGTAATAAATTATCTAGCTGAAGTTGCGGAAAAAAGTACAGTTGTAGCATATCTATATAATTTACTGCGGTAACGATAGGTTTACTAAAGAAAAATGGGCCATAAATTTCTGTAGAACTCGTGGCACACCATACATTTACTTAAGGTGAATCTCTTACATATTCAGTAGTTCTGTGAGAGTTCTCTGAACCCCAAGTGCGACAGTTGTGTCTATTTACTTGACCATTTAGGTGGAAAGTAGCCTCGTCAGACATAATAAGGAGATTTCTGTAATTAATTCTTGTAAATAATCTTAAACCTTGGCGGCAAAAATTAACGCGCACGGCACGGTTAATCTCTTTCAATTCTTGCACCAAGTGAAATTTGTAAACCTCTAATTTTAATTGTTTTTTTAAAATCCTATGAAGTGTGCTCCTAGAAACGCCCGTAGTGCTAACCATTTTTCTGACCGATGTTGTGGAATTTACTTCTACAGATCTTAGAACTTGGATAACTTTATTTAATAAATTGTCTTGGTTACGCTCTCTTTTTTGATGAGCAAGTGTGCCTGTGTACCATAACTGACGGTACCAACCTCTTATTGCATTTTCACTGGGTGGTTTTTTATTACACGTTCTTCGAAATTTTCTTTGTGTCATCACATTTGACTTCGTTTCTGCAAACATTATTACACACTTTCCTTTTTCAGATAAAATGAACATTTTTCAAAGAGAAATAAGGAAACTAATTGTGGTAAACTGACAGTTCGCGTGAAATAATTATTTGCTGAACTAAGCAAAGCCTATTTAAAAAATATATAAATCTATTTCCAAATGCCCCGCTAGTTATCGAAACTTAATTAAAAAATGGCAAATGTGTATAAACGTCCAAGGACACAATTTTGAAATTTGTTATAATATTCTTTTTTGTTAAATGTCTTTACGTTCAAAATTGTTGATTTTATCGACATTTATAATAAATTGCTTCAGAAAATGCTTAAAGTTGTCAAACTTAAATTTTAGGCCATAATTTCCGGAAAAAGCAGCACAAACTATATATGTTTAGAAAGCTTAAAGATTGAGCTTTGTGTTAGACTACAAATATACAGGGTGTTCTATTTAAAATAACAAAATTACCCTATCCCTAGAAATCACCGTGTTAATTTCCGGTCAAACCGGCATTACGATAAAATATCCCATTATTGAGAAAAAACTTTTATAAATTTCAATAAAACTGGTGAAAACCGCATGTTTCTATTCCTTAAACTATTTCAGCAATAAGCGATCAAAACTCCGAAAAGTTAAGTGGGACAACCGGTACATAAAAAATATACCTACGCAGATATTTCCAATATTACTTAAAATGATTTTAAATAAATAATAGACAGGCAAATATTTTTCACTATTCACTTGTCAGCTGTAAAAAATCAAAAAATAGTGATTCGGATTCCGAATTAACAAATACTCCACCAGAATGCCGCAGATGAAACTAAAAAGAAATTAACTGTCTCGACCCTTACTTGGTGGAATCTACTCATATTAATGTTTTGAATGAAACTCACGGTTTCTAGTTAATTCCACAATATGATAAAAATTGTTGAAAATTCTAAAAAATTGACAATTGTTTCGATAAATCAATATCATCGTCAGAATGACAGAAGTTACATTTCATTTGGTGCCTACGTGATGTTTAGTAGTTACTTTTGGCTAGACCACGAAGTGACCTAACTTGTGATTGACTTAATATATGTTAATAGAAAAAAGAAGAAGATGTGATATTACAAATATTGAAGCTTAGATATTATTAGCCCTATAAAGTTGTCAATGAACAGATGATATCCAGGATATCACCATAGGGCTAATAATATCTAAGCTTCAATATTTGTAATATCACATCTTCTTCTTTTTTCTATCAACATATATTAAGCCAATCACAAGTTAGGTTACTTCTTGGTCTAGCCAAAAATAACTACTAAACATCGGGTAGGCACCAAATGAAATGTTACTTCTGTCATTCTGACGATGATATTGATTTATCGAAACAATTGTCAATTTTTTAGAATTTTCAACAATTTTTATTATATTGTGGAATTAACTAGAAACCGTGAGTTTCATTTAAAACAATAAACTAAAAATAATTTACTTCCTAACAAATGTCAACATCGATATATAAACGAATATGAAACTTTTATGGAATGACTGTAATAAAAAAAATACATATAGAATACGTGAAAATACAATGTTAGGAAACTTCACAGAAAAAGCTTCATCTTTATATTCCATAAATAGTGTGACAGAAACTACAATTCAACTGAATCATAATATAGATATTACTATAGATTTATATTATAAACTCACTATTAATAATTGTTTTGAAGTAGAATACAACAAAAATCAATAAACCTGTTAACTATACAATTCTCAAATATTAATGTGCAATTTTAGGTCGTTATTCTCTTTAAAATTTTTATTAAAATTAGCGATTTTGATGGGTAAAAATAGGAAAAATATTGTACGTAACACGGGAAGTAAGTAGTTTGTCAGTCTCATTTCTTGACTGCGAACATCTACTTACTCCCCTCGGCACGTAAATAACTATCGTTCTCCTTTTTATGAAACGCCAATATAAATAAATCTTTGGTAAGTCCCTATTATGAAATATTTTTTGCAGTGCTTAAATTTATCAATAAACCATTCATCTGGAATCATGTCAATAATAAAAGAAATAATAATAATTGTAGATTGTAGATTACAAAGGGGTCGATTGGCCTATAGCTGGCCTTTCCACAATGCGACCTGAAAAGATCTTTTTTCCACTACTAGCTGTGAAGTTGACAGTTATTGCTTCTTCTAGCCAACTGAGAAGTAAAATTAGTGATTAATAATTTTTTCTATTGTTAACCTAGGTCAATAATGGACAAACTCAAATGTTTTGAGAATTCAGGGATAATAGCTTAACAAAAACTAGTGCAACATAATATTGTGTGCCCAGGAGATTTTCTTTAACGTATTTGCTTTTTGAAATTACCTAACATAATAAAAATAATTTAAATAAAAATGCCATTAACTTAAAATTCGCGCTCATAATATATGCATGGGTTATAATATTTCCGTTTGTATCAATTATGTTACTATAATCTAATAACGCAAGAATTAGATTGTACCTATTTAGCCATAATTTCA
This sequence comes from Galeruca laticollis, assembly GCA_963921935.1. Lineage (NCBI taxonomy): Eukaryota > Metazoa > Arthropoda > Insecta > Coleoptera > Chrysomelidae > Galeruca > Galeruca laticollis. The sequence goes on along the minus strand of OY998185.1, from coordinate 55,097,079 downwards.
ACCATTATTATTTGTTGCTCAGTGAGCATTCATCAACGGTTAAGTTATAAGTTATGTTTTATGAACGCACCTGTTGTTTACAAATAAGTTTTACTAGTGGAAATGTCAATCTGTATAAGGCTACTTGATTATCGTTTTATCAGTGGAAAGGCGAATTTACATTCCTGTGATACTCCATTTATACAAGAAATTCTTTTAATTTTTATCTTAGATTTGGATAGTAGTGGAAAAAATTGTATATACACCACGGTGATGAAGACATTTATAGGCCTCGCACCTTATTCCTCTCGGGGCAAAGCCCCTCGCGAAATAATCTTGGTGCTCGATCAATTATAACAGTTTTCACCACCTTGGTGTATAATATACTATTGTGTATACCCTCCATCTATCTTTTGTCCCAGAGATCAAGGCTTCTGAGGAAGCCTATTATTCGATTGGGAGCTATTTTTGTTACCTGGTCAGGTCTCAAGAACAACCGTTCCAGGTACCTATGGCGTTGGCGAACAAGTACACCGCAATGGCACAATATATGTTCCAGTAGGCTGCACTAAGTTCCTTTTCCCAGTTCCGGACTTCTTCCACAATGTGCAAGACCATCGGCAGTCCCATTCCCAGCAATTCCCTTGTGCCCGGGCACCCATAACAAAGATAGTTTGTTATATCTAGCCAGTAGCTTAAGAGATTGTTTGCAACTCCAGACTGTTTTGGACTCATAAGTTATAGACCTTAGAGCTTTCAAAGCAGCCTGGCTGTCGGAGGCAATGAATATTCTGGCTGCGTTGAGGCGCTTTTTGAGGCACTCTTGAGCACAGAAGTCTATTGCTAGTATTTCAGCTTGGAATATTGTGGGAGTGTTACCTAGGGCTACTGATAACCTAAGATTAGGTCCTGTAGCCCCTATTCCTACTCCTTCGTTTGTTTTTGACCCATCAGTATAAAATGTGAGGGCATCCCTAGTTATTTCTGAGATTTCGTCCTGTGTTATTTCACGATCGTTAATAATAACATCTAGAGTAACTTCGAAATCTTGTATAGCAGGAATTATGTCCCTAGGCATCATCATAAATTGGGTTGATCCAACCTTTAGTATCTCAAGATGTCCTGTCAAATCACCGGGTTTTGGAGGTTTTAGCCTGTGTTAACCTACAGGCATTTTGCAGAGCAATTGCGTTGTTTTCTTCCACCATACAAGCGCAGCATAGGTGATAATAGGTCTGACAATAGTTATATATGACCAGTAGATCATTTTTGGTTTATATAATAATAATACAAGCTTTAGTAATTATATCTGGAAAGGTGAACAGGTTTAGGAAGGGGATACAGCGGAAAAATTTGCTAATTTTTTTTCATCGGTATATTCAACTATCAAAGCATATTATACACTAAATTTTTTAGAAGACAATTCAGTTATTAATTATTTCTGCAAATTAACATATATTACTGAATTACAGCTCAGTAATGCCATAAAAAAGTTAAAGCCTAAAAAAGCTGCTGTGGCAGACGGAATTCCGCCCTATAGGTATAGTGAAAGCTTGTAGTGATTGGTTGAAAAAGCCGTTAATACATATATTCAATTTTATTATTGCAACCAAGGTATATCTTACAGCTTGGAAAACAGCAGTGGTAGCACCTATATTTAAGTCAGGTAATAAAATGGATATTGAAAATTACAGACCGATTTCTATAAGGTGTGCACCAGCTAAAGTGTTTGAACAAGTTATCTACTTGGATTTATATAAGTATGCAGAGAAATATCTAGCTCCTCAGCAACATGGTTTTTGTTCAAATAAATCTATAACCTCTAACTTATTTTTATTTAGTAACAGCGTATACGACACTTTTCAGAATAAAAAGCAATTGGATACTATATATACTTGGATTTTAGAAAGGCGTTTGGCAGTGTAGATCATGATAGGCTGCTATGGAAATTGCATGGGTTGGGTTTGTCGAATGATTTTATTTTATCATTAAAAAGTCACTTACAAAATAGATATTTAATTGTTAATCATAATGGTAACACATCGGGTAAATTCGAACCCAACACAGGCGTTCCTCAGGATTCAAATTTATATAGGTCCTCTTTTATTTATTTTTTTCATTGATGATTTACCCTCGGTTATAAAAAAACTCTGAGTCTTATATTCGCGGATGACTTTAAAATATTGAAATACTCAGTAATGTTAGGGATTGTGTATTAGTACAGAAAGATTTAGATAGGGTGTATGAATGGAGTGTGCTTAATAAGTTATATTTCAATGTAAATAAATGTTTTACTTTAACAATCACACGTTTAGAAAATCCGGTCATTTTTGAGTATAGAATCAATGATGAGTCATTAAAACGTAAATATGAAGTAAATATTTACGAGTTACTTACAATAATATATTCTCATTTGCGGGGCATATGATGAATGTAGCTAACTCCGCTAATAGATTATTGGGATACATAATCAGACAAACTTCAAATTTTTACCAACATTGAGGCCATTAAAATTGTTTACTTAGAATACGCAAGTCAGATTTGGTTTACAGAGTATCAGACTACATTGTACCTCTTAGAAAAGATACAGAATTAATTTTTGAGATATATTTATTATAAAAAGTATGATTATAGTACAGTTAGGAGGTTTCATCTTAAATCTGAGTTTAGAATCCTATCCTTGGAGGATAGCAGAAAGTTATATAGCTATTCTAATTTTTCTACACAAAATTATTAACAACAAAGTTAACGCACCTCAGATTTTATCTTTAGTGGCGTTTAATGTTCCACCCAGAAGAACGTGTAATTGTACTATGTTCAATATTTCGATCGTATCTTCTTCAAAGTCCCCTGTCGTAGCCATGTGCGAATTGGCAAATTATTTTAATAGCTTTATTGAATTAGAATTTAATTATCCATTAAGCACCTTTCGTAGCTTGGTATTGAACCACATAATATCATTGGCAGTGTAAATATAGGTATTACATAAGAGTCAGTTATTCATGATGTTAGTCTTAGTGTTCTAACCGTTGATATGCTATTGTACTGTCTATTTGCTTTATTTATCCTAGTAATTAGACTTGTAAAATGTCTATAATAAATAAATGAATAGATAAATAAATAAATAAATAGATAAATAAATAGACAAATAAATAAATAAATAGATAAATAAATAGAAAAATAAATAAATAAATAAATAAATAGAAACAATATCAAAATAGTTATTTGTAAAACAAATGTCTCGTTTTGTAGTACGCAAAACACAAGTACTACAAAAATTCATTTTGACAAAAGTTTTACAAACTACTTTTTATAATTCGGTTTTATTGAAGTTTTTAAATAAAAAAGGATTACATTATCTCTTTTACAAACTAGGAGTGATTTGAATTTAAGTTAGCAATTCTGTAGATTCTGGACTTTTGACATATATTATGATCGAATAATTGTAAACAGTGTCCATTTTATTTCATTGTTAGTAGAGGATGATTATTTATTTATAAAAAACATTCCTCATATATTTTTGCGTCCTATTTATATTATATCTTGAACAGAATCATTGAAGCCTCAAAACGTCAATGGGAATCATTGAAGGATAATCTGTCGAGTGGGGGTGTTAGAAAGAAATATTTCAGATCGCCAGATTTGTAGATGTGATCTCTCTGTGTGATATTTTTGTTTTTAAGTTGTTGTTGTTGTCTGTCAAGTTTTGACAATAAAATTAATTTTGCAGTTTACGTTTCCGAATAGTATTTCATTAGTAAAATTAGGCTGTTCTTCCATTTAAAAACCATTAATTTAAACCCTTAAAAACCACCCTTAAAGACAAAATTTTCCAAAAAATTTGTTTTTTTCATGTAAGAAAGTTATTATGGTCCATGTAATAACCTTTTAACAATTTAGTGATATAATTAATAATGTATTATAATAATTCACCCCTTAAAAGAAAATTAAGAAAATTAAAAAAATACATTTTAAGATTTTGTTTGCATAGTTTCTGCAAAATAAATTCATATTTTTTATTATTAACTGTTTATAATGGAAGTAATAATATCTTTCAAACCCTTAAAAACAACCCCTAATAACAAAATAAAAAGAATAAATATTTATTAAATAATTTAAAATCAATTATGGTGCCTCGAGTCTTTTAAATCACTAAAAAGACAGAAAATATACTTTCACCATCGATATTCATTAAACTTATTAAAAGATTGAAGGAAAAAAAAACAAAAGTATTATATGTACATTATAAAAAAAATTTATTATTAAAATGAAATATGAAATTAAATATCAAACTCATCGTCACTGCTGACTTTTTCCTCCTCTTGTTCTTCTTTAATTAGTCGACAATTCTCGAATTCATGGTCACTGTTGACTTCTTCCTCCTCGTGTTCATATGTAATTGGTGGACAGTTTTGACAGTTGTCACCAAAGTATATTCCACATGCTGCATTACAACAGTCCAACTTTTCTACAGCCGCAAGCTGTAGGTTGACTTTTCATTTTTATCGGTTCTAAGCAATTTCGTTGAATAATCCACCCCCAATCTGATTATTTTTGTTTCTCAGCCATATTTGGGTTTGCAAGAAAACTCGTTTAATATGCTGATGTAAAGCGTCAACTGCTGGAACTAGAGATGAAAGTTTCACAGCGCTGTTTTTAGTGATAGCCTTAATGAAAAACTAGTATCACATGTTTTCAAGCAAGGTTTGCTCCGTTTTTTGTATCTTATACCTGTGTGAATATACAAGGAAGCTATGGAGAGGATATCTCTCTGCAGTAGCTCTCTCGTATAACACACACAAACAGGCATATTGCTCTGCTCCGCAAATTATGTATATCGAAAAGATACGGTTGATTTTTCGATGACAACTTTTTTAATTTTAAAGCTACGAAATCGATACAAAAACATTTTACAGGGAATTTTAACAACTATAAGTTCGGTGAACCTGAATATTTTCTATAAAGTTGTTTTTTAAAAATTTTGAAGTTAAAGGACTTGAAAAACATGGCCCTCACTCTCATCTGCCTTTATATATTTCCATCTTTTCTATTTGCATACTTCTTACTTCAATTTTTCCCATATATTATCCATTAAAATTCAAAATTCCTTTTCTCCATTATTATTTAATCTATCTTATCTATCTAAATCATTTAGGCCACCAAAAGACAACATATTTGGTACGAAATAAAGAAAAAAATCATTCTTTGTATTTCAATAATTCAATCAAAAAAATAAATAGATTGAACTTTGATAACGACAAAATTAAGTCTCCGTATAAACGGCAGGTTTTAATTCAACTGTATCAATAATTAATTACATCAAAATGGCGACATATTAATAAAATATAAGACTAAACCGGCGAAGTAAAACCATTGAGTAGTGAAACTTATATGGCCATGCAATTTGTCATGATGTTTTTATAATTGTGAGGAGATTTTAATTGTGTCAGTTTTTGTATCCCGTAAATGCACCTAATTGATATCAATTATACATATATATATATATCGAGAGATTTACAGGTTCTACCAGTTCGATCGGCATTTTTGAATCAACGCCGTATAAATATTAATTATAACAAACATTGTGCGAGTTTCTTGAATATACCGAACAAAAAAAATGTCAAATTAATTGGATATTGATTTATGGCAAAACGACTCTCATTAACAGCCAAAGAAAGTAGCTTTTCTTCGGAAATTTAATAAAATAAATATAGTTTTTCAAAGCATGTCTAACATTATTTTATTCGGATAGTTTGGGAATAAAATTAAACTTGGCAGCGTTGTCAAATAGAAAATGTGATCGTTTTGAGGAAAAATCCACTGTGTTGATGTATCTAATTTTTTTCTTACGTATAATAAATCAAAATACGAATTTTTATTACAAGAATCATTTAAAATGATTTAAAAAAATCTTTTCTATACATAAATTGATTATATGTTAATGTATTCCAAAAAAATTCGTAAAATTCATTCACCGTTGACTTTTTAATCAAAATATGCATAACAATGTACCTTGCCAACAGGTACAAACGCTCCACAGTAGGTAGATACTACTCAAAACCAACAGGTGGTACTATAGTGTCGTTTATGGAAGACAGAAAGTCCATTGTACTTTTGGGACAGTATATAATGTATTCTTTAGATTATATACCGAACAATTAAATGTCTTTATTTTTAATCATTAACACGATACGAAGTGAAAATAGAAATGAAGACAAGATAGAAAAACAATAGGAAGATCGAACCACAGTTGGTTAGATGTAGTAAAAGAAGGCCAAAACAAATTATAGAAAGAAACTGGACCAATAAACTCCGCAAAAATATGTTGGTTTGTTTTATACAATCTAAAGAAAATCTATAAGAAGGTTCGGTGTTATATTTACAAAGGGAACATATTTTGAGCGCTATGTTTATGAAGAAGCCAACTTTCTGAGACATATTTGCTCCACCACAACTCCTCCATTTTAAGGCTATTTTTAGACGATAACTTTCATCAAAGATGGATTGGTATCTACGGACCTGTAAGATGGTCTTCTTGATCTCCAGATCTATCAATTTTTATGGGGTTTCATGCAGAATAAAATCTATAAAACACAATATTATTCTGTAGCGGAGCTTCGTTCAGCAATTGATTTAACTTTCCAAAATTTCCAAAGAAGGCCTATGATTCTATTTAACGCTATTAGAAGGATAATGAAAAGTGCCAATTTTGCATACGGGACAATTATCACTTAAGAAGACAGTTTAATAGTGGAGAACTCCCTAGATTGATCTGTTCATTGACGAATTCATATTGTGGGTTTCTTAAGTGTCTTCAGCAGATATAGTTTTCCTGGTTTTCTATATCATTGCACAGTTATACTGATCTTAATTGGAAAAATGATATCCAGGATATCACCATAGGGCTAATAATATCAAAGCTTTAATGTTTGTAATATCACATCTTCTTTTTTCTATTAACATATATTGAGTCAATCACAAGTTAGGTCACTTCTTGGTCTAGCCAAAAATAACTACTAATCATCAGGTAGGCATCAAATGAAATGTAACTTCAGTTATCGAAATAATTGTCAATTTTTTAGAATTTTCAACATTTTTCATTATATTGTGGAATTAGCTAGAAACATTGAGTTTCATTTAAAACACTAATATTTTATTTTTATTTATAATCTTAATTATTTTTTAAATTAATATTATTATAATTCTAATTTTTGAGCGCCAGATGAAATTAATGAGGTAATAGATGATATTAAATGATTGCGCAAATATATTTGTCTTTTTTTGTATTTTGATTTGGCCATAAAATCAAAACTAAAAAATAGATACATATTTGTTTATGTTAAAAAAAAAGTGCCAACTAACTTCAGTCCTCAAGATGAAACTCTTAATTACTTGTAAGGAATTATCATGAGTTAGGATACGTTTATACTTAAATTTAAACTTCAAAATAATCAAGATATTATATAATTAATAAGAAAAAGGAATATTTACATTAACTAATACTTTTTATCGCTCAAGAATTCCTTACATATATTCAGTAAAATTTGTTTAAGAAATTCTTATCTAAATTTGTTAAATAACTTTTATTTGATCGTTAAATTTAATGTGAAAGGTATCAACAAATTACAATTTGAATTGACACTTAGTCCGACCAGATAGAAGGTTATGATTGTAAGTCGGACAGTTTCATTTAAAACACAATTATATATTTTTGGAAAGCCTACATAATCCATTTGAAAAAAACATATGTTTGCTTTACAACTAAAAAATCGCTATCCTCTATTTTTAAAGATACGGGGTACACTTCTAATACCACTTTATGAGAACCGTGATTAGATAATATTTGAAAGCTAAAAAATCAAAATACTGAAGATTCCCAGATAGCACCAGATATCCATGGGATGTTCTGACAGTCTTCGATTTGGAAGATATATATCCAAATATTATAGGGTTATTCTGGGGATATCTAGAATATCTGTGGGTACACCGAAACTCGTAATAATAACGGAGAACACCGAGACATCCACAAGTACACCTGGATACAAAAAACTCGCGATCTGAAATCTATACTAGACTATACCATTGTAAGACAAACTACAAAGATGAGAATCCACGATGTAAAAGTATATAGGGGACCATCATGTGGTACCGAACATTACATGCTTAAAACGAAAATCGTATTCCCCAGCAAAGAACAACAAGAACTAGGAAACATAGAAACAATCGAAGAAAGTCAACCAATAAGTGAACCAATAAAATACAACTTGGATAGCCTGGAATATGACAGTGTAAGAGAACTATACAGAAAACGTCTGGACGAAAAACTAGGAAAACACGAGTATAATCGGAATAACACAGAAGAACACTACGAATATATTAAAAAGTGCATACATGAGGCAGCAGAAGAGGCACTGGGAAGATACAATGGATCTAGACATAATTCAAAACCATACTGGTGGAATGACGAAATAAAGGCTGAAATCTTAGAAAAACGACTGAAATACCATAGATACTTAGCAACAAACAGCGAGAATGACAAAATAATATACAAACAAGCCAAAGTAAGAAAAAGAAATATCAAGAAGAAAAATGAAACGTGGGAAAAAAACTGTCAAAAACTAAATACATACATAGGGGGAAGAAAGAGTTTAGAAAGCTGGAAATTTTTAAAGAACATGAGAGCAAACAAGAAATAATATCACCAATAGGAATACAAAAATGGGAACAATACTTTATGGGTTTACTAATTGAAAACAGGCAAGAATTTAACATAGAGGAGAACAATGGAATAAATATCACATCGTCTCCATTAAGGGTCAGTTGTAAAGAAGTCGAAGAAGCATGCAAATCCCTCAAGAACGGAAATTCCGCCGGACCAGGCGACATTCCAGCCGAATTAGTTAAAGTAGGAACCGACAGGTTATACGAACAAATGCGAAAACTATGCCAGGACTGCATAAATGGGGGAGAAATACCTAGGGAGTGGCAAACATCCGTTATGGTAACAATCCACAAGAAAGGTAATAGAGACCAATGTGAGAACTATAGAGGTATTGCAGTGACCAGCACATTTAGTAGAATATACCGTAAAGTAATAAAACATAAAATCGAGGAAGAATATAAAGATCTGGAGGCGGAAGAGCAAGCTGGTTTTAGAGCTGGCAGATCCACAGTAGACCACCTATACTGTGTTACACAGATGATCGAAAAGAAAACAGCAGTGAACCAAGAAATTCATCTATTATACGTAGACCTACAGAAGGCGTATGATAGCATACCCCTTAATAAATTATGGGAAACGCTGGAAAAAACAAATATCATAAACGGGTTAATAAAAGCAGTTCAAAGAATCTATGAAAATAATAAAACACAAATTAAAGTAGGACGTAACATATCCAAGGGGTTCGCGGTCACAAAAGGCCTAAAACAGGGATGCTGCTTATCGCCGCTGCTTTTTAAGATATACTTGGAACAGGCACTTGGGGTATGGAAAAGGAAATGTAATGGAATGGGAATACCTCTCAACGACAATACTACACTCTACACGCTATGCTTCGCAGACGACCAAGAATATAAGAAGTGGGGCCTTGAAGTAAATGTAGGAAAAACTGAATGTATGTCTATCGGAACAACGGCACAAGACATCGATTTGGAGGACGGAAAAAAAATTAAACGCTGCGAGGAATACAAATACCTAGGAATGAAAATAACACAAAACGGAACACTAGACGCGGCTATCAAGGACCGAAACATACAAGGTAGAAAAGCTATATCTATGATGAACGGAATACTGTGGGACCAAACAATATCAAAGGCCAATAAATAACGAATATACAACACAATCGTTAAAATTATTGTAACATATGGGTGCGAAGTGTGGCAAATGAAGCAGACTACGGAGAGAATCCTACTAGCAATGGAAATGGACTTCTGGAGAAGATCAGCGGGTGAATCGAGAAGAGATAGAGTAGGTTACGACAGAGTCAGACAAATCATAGGTGTCGGGCACACAATAATATATGATATCAGGACCAAGCAGTTGGTCTGGTACGGTCACGTTCAAAGGATGCCAGACGAAAGACTACCAAAGCAAGTCCTAAAATGGTCACCACACGGAAAAAGAAGAAGAGGAAGACCAAGAAAAAGCTGGAGAGAGGGCATAGATACCGAAATACGAGAAAGGGAGCTACCAGAGAATCTATGGCAAGATAGAGAAGGATGGCGGTTAGGAGTAGGAATACGTCGGAGAACGTTATAAACCGATTTATATATATACACCGAAATCGAATATTCAATGTAAGTCCAGTTGGAATATCCTCAGATTATTCTTTTTAGAATATTCGAATCAAATAGTTCTAAGAATATTCTATGATTATTGATTTTCGTTCAAACGCTCTTTCTGTTCCATAGGCATGTGTCAGTAGTTGCAGTTGACAGTTGACGGTAACGACCAGTGAAAAATGGCGGTTCGACCATCTTATATAGGTTATTGTTATTGGTGAAATAGTAGTAGTATGATTAATGATTTTTGATCGTTAATTAATTAGTCAGTTTTTTGCCACTGTGAAGTTGTTTAAATATGTTTCTACGGTGTATTATATGCTACGGGTGGTGCTAATACATACGACCTCACGCATCAAAACAGGTACGTTTTATTGTATTTTTTTAATGCCTGTTGATTTATCAATGCATTTTTTAGAAAATCATCGATTTGCTGCTAAAACTTCCAATAAATGATGAGGCAAAGTTTGAAGAAATTGAGTCAGCCTTGCTGAAGAATTCTATCAATATTTTGTAAGTTGAACATTCAATATTATATCCAAAATGAAACTGCCTCCAAATATTGGAGTATTTATGTGTTACTTTTTATATTTTAGTGCATGAAAATATTGAAATAATTGTTGATTTCATAAATTTTTGCAACAAAATAAATGGATAAACGTTTTCAATTGTAAGTAGAGTAGAAATTCACCTCGTTGTACAACAAAATTTTATTTTCTCAGGTAGTTTCACGTAATTATGTTACCAAGATGTATGCTATGAGTTACTTAATCAAATTGCCTATAGTTACCTCTATTCCTTTTATTAATTGGTTCGGCGGAGTCGAGTTGTCTCCCAAAATAAAAATATTACCTGCTCTCAAAAAGGTGACGGTCGAATTGTCTCCCGGATGATTTTAATCCGTACTTATAATACCTTAAAATCTAAACGTTGTTGCCAAATCGATCTTACTTATATCTTGACGAAATATTTGGAATGGTATTTCCTAATTTTGTTAAAATAAAACAGTACGTAGGAAATTATAATTATTTTATTATAATAAAACAAAGGAAAATATACAATGGTTTACTTATATATATATATACTTATATATTTCAAGACAATAATATTTACAAAAATGATATAAAAACTTTTTCACTCTACACACTTATAATACAAATTAGATTCTGCATTTAAAAGAAATATTTTTTAAAAATTGAAAATTGGTAATCCTGCCGTCTTGTAATTTTTCTAAATTATCTTCCAAAAACTTTTTTTTCATTAATAGGGCAATAATCGAAAGTGCCATCAACATATAATTCACTTATTTCTTTTAGAGCAATAATATTTGTTTTACATGAAAACATGACTATATTATTTATTTCATCATTTTTAAGAATAAAATATTCGTCCCTATTAGTTTTTAAAGTAACAGAATTTAATAAACTATGAAATTCAACTATATTAGTTGGAAGTTTTGATGCAATTTTGGACCTAGCAGTATACATATTTTTTCTCATCCTTTCAACGTCATTAGTAGTAATAGTTTCACAATGGAATTCTCTTACCTCCTTTCTAATTAGGCCCATTGGTTTTGCCGAAATATCTTCTATTGCTTTAATTTTTACAGCATTGCTTAGAGTCTGCCTATTTAGAAGTTCTTCTGATAATTTCTCATGGTTGTGGTTTAAAGAAGATTCGATCACTTCTGGACGGTCCAATTTTGTTTTAACAAAAGCTTTGCACTGCGTTTTCCTGGACGCACAAAGCCATCTTTTTAGAGTGTCTCTTGCTAATAACTTGTGGAATGAAAATTTAAACCCATCGATCACTAACAAATCTTTGCCTTTTTCACTTTTAATTATTGTAGCCTCCATTATACGTATAGTTTCACTGTACCACTTTTAACTATTCAACAACTTCGTAAACAAACTTTACAACCTCTGAAACTTGTGAAGAATATGTGAAATATGGTTTACTATTTTTAATACCACCCTTTATAAGGCGAAGGAGGGAAAGTACCTACCTGTTTTTGGGTTTGTAAAATGTTGATGGATTAACTTAACATTCTTTTAATGTAAATTAAAGTAGATTTTAATGCAGATTATCACTAAAATAATCTAAGGAAATTTAATTAGTTATTTGTTAATGACAATTTAAACTGCAAGTTATCGTTACAAATAAATAAATGTAAGGATTATTTTCTTACTTTTCTATTTCAAGGTAGTTAAATGATTCTCATATCCTGAGAGACATTTTACAAAAAGAAAAAGGTATCAATAGTTCAACGTACTTTTAAAAATAAAAATTATGATTTGGCAACAACGGTGTACTTTGTGAAAATAAATACCTTCTAATGTATATTACCTTGGGAGACAACTCGACCTATGATGGGAGACAATTCGACCTATAAAAAAACTACCTGCTCAAGACGGGAGACAACTCGTCCTTGCCCAATTGGTTAATTGGGATTGACTAGAAAGCTCTACACAACTGGTGATCTGATAATTAAAAGTTAAATTAGTTCTGACATTTGGTAAATAAAAGTTATTGCTGGTCAATTGTACAAATGTCTAGTTTCAGGCATATGTATACTGTTCACATAGATGAAAGCGGTCTTATATTTTTGTTCGTTTGTTATAACTTTGCTTATAAACTGTAATTGTTCAATTTTCAAAACTTTTGAGATTAACTTTCAAATAAATACAATTTTAGGTTGTACCTCTGGCAAGATAGAAATGTTCTTATTTGCAACAATATATTAATAGATTCTTGCAAAAAATCCTGATAGAGTATTTAATGGAGGGCTACAGTATGCATGGATAAAAAGGAAAAAATGCTTTGGAAATACAAAGCTCTTTGAAGCAGTAGTAGGTATAATCATGTTATTTTATTTTGGAATGTACATGTAAATTAATTTAATATATCATGTACAAGAAACAAATAACTTGTAATCACTATAATGTTTGCAATATTTTGCTTTTTACTTGTCTCCTACAAGACTTATTTTTTAAATTACATATTTGATGTTGAACTTCATCTTTTAAGTTTCTGTTTTTGAGATTATATTTTGATTGTTATACATACATACATAAAAATCACAATAGAATAGAAATTGCTTATTAACAAAAAATATAATTATTTTATTGTTTCAGATTCCGTCCAAAAGTTTGACAAGAATATAACAAACAAAGAAGTTGAATTGAAAACAGGAATTTTTTAGCCAAATGTAAGGAACGGCAGAAATCGGTTTCAAAAAGTTCGTTGAGTATGTCAGTGTCAGAGTCAGTGAATTTTGTAATCTTGGATTTAAAAACTATGTTAGTTTCAGTTATATTATGAGGTACATCTTATATTTATGTATAAATAAATTAAATTGAGCTCAATGTTTCCCGTGCTTTAATTTTTTCAATTAAAAATATTTTTTCCTATATATACAATTCGAAATTTTGAAAGATTCCTCAGATATTTGTAAGATATATACCAGGGAACTCCTTTAGTTTCAAAGAATATTTATTTAAATTTGGGACATACCGTTTGCTTACTGAATAAGTGCGAGAGAGAAGCTTTCCCTGGCGGGTAATTCTATTCTCTCTCACACGAATGGAGCTTATGGATAAAATAATTGGCGACATTGAACGAAAGTTGCTATCATTCCTGGTAGAACAAGAAGTTGGAAAAGAATTGATATGTACATTATTGTCGTTCATTAAGTATACAGGATCTTCCAAATTTCAATCAATTATCTTTGAAACTAAATATGAAAAGGGATGAGTACTATGATTCAGTGTCATCCGCTCAACAGGTATCATCCATATTGGGATATTCTACAAATATTTGAAATTTTGCTATATACGTTCCACAGATTTCCTTATAATATTCCTAATATTACTTGGATATTTGTAGAATATGCCTATTGGAATGTTCTATGAACATTCTGGATTATTTTGCTATATACATTCAGCAGATATCCTCAGAATATTCTTGAATATTCCTGGGAAATATATATAGAATATTTAAACAATTTCCCATTTCGTTGTCCATAGAATATTCGAGAAAGGATATATATATATATATATATATATATATATTTGAAGTGGGTCTATAGAATAATACAATATACGAAAACGAATATTTTTAGTCCGTCCATTGAATATCTAGTGCCATCTGGGTTGCTGCCAATTATTTCGTGATTTAAAATATTGAAAGCTTTACTATAACCTAATAAAGCTGGATGTGTAACTTAGTATCAGAAACCTTGAGAATATAATCAGTAATTGACCAATGAACAGGTAGACATTTTGTCGAGCAAATAATCGAAATTAAACCAGACGTTTGAAACCTCCTATTTTTTTTTCAGTTTCATCTTCATCGGCGATTCCTAGTCAAGTATCTGTACCTTCTTCAGCGTCAATACCCACTTCGTTGGGTCCCGCAGCTCTTCGAGAATTATACGGAAATACAGCCACGACACCGGGGCATCCTCTCGCTTCCTTGGTGTCTCAGCAAAGGTTTCTGGAGTTGTCCAGGTTCGGACTTAGGCATTACGACTTAGCTCAACACATGCTCACTCAACAAGGGGCTGTTACAAAATTATTAGGTGAGTGCAACTGTTTTTAGGTTCCAACAACACGTTTTTAAAGATTCTGATTTTCGAATTGTGGAATTTTAGGTTGATATCCCTGAAACGGTAACTCTTAGGAAAAAAAGTGTTGGTACAAGTTTTAAAGATGATTTAATAATCTATAAGTTTTATTTAAATATTTTTTCGACAGTACTTACTGTGTTTAAAAAAATTTCTTCCTTTGAATACATTTTCTAGCACCCATGGGAACTTTTAATATAATATTTATAATAGTGTACTTAAGATCTCAATGCATATTAATATTATTTTGGCAGGATGATGTATATAAAGTAGATAAATATGCGTAGTAGTTAGAACCAACTAATTACCATTTTGAAAAGAATAATTCTCGACGATTTAATGCCAGTTATTAAAAGAATCGATGGTTATCGAGGAGCACCCGTAAAAAACGAAGATCTTAATCGAGCTCTTCGATATACAATTAAAACCTATAACAAATCTTTGGATTACATTCAAATCCTATCATTTATTAAGAATTAAAGTCATAAATTTCGATATAACCGGACCGTATAAATCGTGTGGTCGCTTTTCACCAACAATTAACTACGAATTTATGGTCTGGCGTTTTTGCCCTTTGGACAATAAAACCAGCCGTTTTAGTGATATTTTAGCCACTACTTATTGCTTCCCGAAAGATTTTTATCTTCACAGATGCGTTCGTTTATGATGATTTTTCAAACACCTTCCGCGAGATGCGTTTGTTTATGCTGATTTTTCGAGGACCTTCAATTAGATGCGTTGGTTTAGCCTAATTTTTCTACACCTTCGTCGAAATATATGCCGCATTTTCGAACATCTTAAGGGTGATGTGATCGTTTATACTAATTTTTCGAAAACCTTCTGTGAGATACGTTTTCTGTTTGATCGTATTTCTGATTGATTAATCATTTGTCGATTTAAAAGCTACCATTATAACCTAACAATAAAATAGATAAAATAAAAATTGTACAGTGCGGCAATAAAAAAATGGAACAGTTGTTGTTGTCTAAGATATTTACGGAAACCTAACCTGGATCAAAAACAGGGTTCTTGAATTCAGGTGACGGGCTGTTACTCGGTCCTGTAGGTATCCGAAAGCATTTTATTACTCGTTCTAGAAACCATTTCTGAGCTGTCGCTATATAGCGAAGTGCAACAAATTTTCCATTTTTTATGTGAGAGGTTAATAACAAAATTAGAATTTTTATTTATAGTAATCACACAATAACCTAAGTTAAATGATAAATGTTAAAATCAAAGAAGAATTTGAAAAACAGGTAGTAGAAGTACAAGAATTAGATAGATGCCTAGAAGAAAATTTATCTACAGCAATTCAAACGGAACTAAATAAACAAAATGAGAATATAACTGAAGAAATACAATTTAAAAAATACAAGGACAAACAAATGAAGAAATGGTAGATATTAATTTACAGACACTAGGAAACGAGGAAGTTATGCAAATTTATGAAGAAAATATTTATTGGAAAATAAAATACTTAGATGGTATTATGGCAAGACAAATAGTGACATATGGTAAAAGAAATAATAATAATAGGGGGAAACATTTTAATTGGGAATTAGAGGAAATGAACAAGAAACTATGGAAGAAATAGAAGAAACCACAAAACAAAATGGAAGACAAATATTGTATACAGAAAATGTCGAAATAGGAGTAAAACTTGATAGAAATATGAAAATAATTGATCCAAGAGCTTTTACTAAAACAATTAAAAATTAAATCATAGGAATTGAGAGTATTATGAAGAAGAAAATAATAAGAAGTAGAACCAATGATATGGAAAATTTTGAAATGCAAATTTAAATGCACTTCTGGGAAAAAAGTACAAAAATAAACGGTTTTAAAGATTAAAACTAACTTTTCCGCATCTGTGGCCCTGAACAATATTCTATCATAAAACTGTTACTTGTATACACTTCGGGGGATGTATCGTGCTAACAAACCGAAATTTCTCCAAAAATAACCAAAAATGTCGTATATCTGGATTTATAGGACCCGATGTACTCGCTCTAGTCAACTCAAACTCAATAGGGTGCCTCTGTGAGATACCTTGAACAATATTCAATTATAAAATTGATCAATCTCTGGACGCTGTATCGTGCTAACAAACTGATAATTCTCCAAAAATGACAAAAATTTGGTACTTCAAGTACCATAGTACCCGTTGTACTGGCTTATATGCTAAAAAAAAGTTACCGATTTCAGACGACTTTATTAGGTTTTATTTTCTTGTTACCCAAGGCTAGGAGAGGACAACAGTGAATCCTAATTGGAGGAAGGGATAAGGTAAATTTCACATAATATATGGTCCAGACTTGTCCCACGGTTCCACTTAAAATTTTTATTGTAAAACGATATCGCCGCTCGATACTTTTCTTACTACTTAAAATCCGATTAAGCTCTGTTTCAACCAAAAATGCGGTGTTGCCAAGAATTTTACAAAATTTAAGTACAAATTTTCATCAATAACTGTCATGTTCTTAAAATGTTCATTTTGTTTAGGTGTGAGTTATGTTCTGTTATGTGATACGCCCTAAAAATTTATAAAGTATATTAAATAATCAAATGAACGTTCTGTCCAAATTTGAACCAAAATTGTATTTCTGATGAAAGTCATGGATAGACCGAAAAGTTAAATAAAAATGTATTAACTACTAGTTAAATGTCTTTAGAAATGGTCCTCAATCTCAAGAAAAAAACGAAACAATATATATATATATATATATATATATATATTGAAATGATATGCCGAAAGATTATAAAAGGGATATTGAAAAAATAGAGAAGATGCAAGAGATTTTTAAAAATAATTATATGGCATATAAACTTATTAGATAGTGTAGTATGAGAGAAGGTAGATCTGAACGTTAGTGAAATTTTATTACGTAATGGAAGAAAGAAAAAAAGTAAAATTTAGTAATAAAGGAAATTTTAAATTTAAAATGAAGACGGAGAAAATCAATAGGGTTCATCAGTCTGATATCCTGAATAATATTCAATCACAAAACTGGTGACTTGTTGAATTCCGGAAGCTGTATCGTGCTAACAAACTGAAATTTCTCAAAAAATGACAAAATGTCGTACTTCAAGTACCATAGCAACCGTTGTACTGGCTCTGATGAACTGAAAATCAATAGGGTTCATCTGTGACATGTCCTTAACAGTATTCAATCATAAAATTGCACTCCGGAGGCTGTATCGTGCTAACAAGACATGTAAGGAAAAGTGGCCGACGACAACGACGACGACATACACACAGGATTTTTTTTCTAAAAACCGTTTTTTCGTGTTGTTGATGAAAAACGTAAAAATAACTCAAGAAAAAATTTCAAAATTCCAACTTTTTTTGGGGTAAACCAATACTTTTCTCGCATATAGAAAGGTTGGGCGGAAAAGTAATATACTTATACCAGGATTAACCTGGATGAAAGTTTCAAAAAGCGAGACACGTGTCTGCTGAAACTTAGTTCACTATATAACCAAATAAACAAATGAAAATTGACATTGTGTCAAAAGCTGACAATGAAGTTTGGCATAGAATATGACATGAAAATAATGATCTGTGATATGAAAAATGATAATAGACAAATTAGTCAAATTGATCTTACTATTTTAAACGTCTATGAAGGGGAATGTACGCTCTGTTTAAATTAACTTGAGTGTTGAGACAAAAATCAACAAATCAGATTACATTGATAAAGTGGAGAATTTACTTTCTGAACATAATTTCAAACTTATATCATCAAATCCATTCAATAATTTTATTAGGAAATTGAAAACTCAGTTAAATATCCATGAAGATTTTTTCATCGAACATTCAGCCCCTTATTCTCTCATTAGCAGCAACCCAGTCATTCCTCGCTTGTATGGACTTCCTAAGATCCACAAGATCCACATACCAATAAGACCAATAGTTAGCTTCACTAACACTCCGGTTTCAATTTTAGCTTCATTTATTTACAGGCTTATAAAAGACCTAACACACTTCACTCCAAAATATGCAGTAAGTAACTCTTCAGATTTGATTAACAAATTGAATAATTTAAATTTACCTCAAGAAAGCTTGATGATTTCCTTTGATGTAAGTAACCTTTTCACTGCAGTTCCGAATACAGAAACCTTACCACTTGTAAGTGAGGCCTTGAACCTTACCCAAGTTGATGCCAATCCTATGAATCACATTTTGACCTTGTTAAAACTTTTGCCTTTCACAGGACTTTTTTGTTTTTAATGATAAGTTATATAAACAACCAGATGGACTTGCCATGGGTAGTTGTTTATCACCTCTTTTAGCAGATATTTTTATGAATAATTAAGAAAACAAATTCATTATCACTGCAAATAATCCAGAAATTTTACATTGGTTTAGATATGTCGATGATTGTTTGGTATTTGTGGATTGTGACATTGGAATTGTCAACAATCTTCTAACAAAAATAAACCAAGTCCACCCAAGTATCAAATTCACACTTGAATTAGAATCAAATAATAAATTAAATTTTTTAGACTTTACAATCCATAAAACTAGCAATCTTTTAAAGTTTAGCATATTTAGAAAACCCACACAAACCGATCACGTCATACCCAGCATATCCAATCATCCTCATCAACACAAAATGGCAGCCTTCAATTGTTACATTCATAGACTTTTGAATGTGCCCCTTTCTGCAGTTGATTATTAGAATGAATTGAATATCATTAAACAAATAGCTTCAAATAATAATTATAACCCGAATATTATTAATAGTTTGATCCAAAAAATTAAAAACAAAAAAGAGCTTAATGCAGCCTACCCCAAAGTAGATTAAATAGCACAATTTGTTTCACTTCCTTTTTTAAATGACAATATTTCTAATAAAATTGCTGGTTGCATTAAAAGCAACATAGATAACATTAAAATTTTTAAAATTCCTTTTAAAACCAACTACAGCCTCAACAGATACTTGGTCAACACAAAAGATAAAATTGAAAAACTTTCAAAGGGTGGCATATACAGGTTGAATTGTGATGATTGTGATGCGGGGTCCGTATAACCGAGCATTTAAATCCCAACAAAATTTCAGCTTTTGGTCAACATTTAAGATTTAACAACCACAATTTTAGTCCAAATAGGAGTTCAAGAATTTTACATGAGGTGACTTCTAAAAATTACAATAGATTAGATTTTCTTGAAGATTTACACATTAACAGGGAATTACTGAATAATGATTTTTGTCTCAACACTCAAGTTAATTTAAACAGAGCGTACATTCCCCTTCATAGACGTTTAAAATAGTAAGATCAATTTGAATAATTTATCTATTATAATTTTTCATAACACATATCATTATTTTTATATGTCATGTTCTATGCCAAACTTCATTGTCAGCTTTTGACACAATGTCAATTTTGATTTGTTTATTTAGTTATATAGTGGACTAAGTTTCAGCGGACATGTGTCTCGCTTTTTGAAACTTTTATCCAGGTTAATCCTGGTATTAAGTATATTTTTAAAATGTTGTTGTTATGATGTCCCTTTTTTAAATATTTACATGGTCCTCTGGACAGATCGTATTTTCATGGTTTGGTTCTTGTACACCTGACGAGTAAGTAATTTTTTCAATTTTCAACGTTCTCATTATCATAATTTCTGAAATTGGATTCAATGTTACTTACTTACAGGTACGCACTGATGATGACATTATTTGTCGAAAGCGCTTTGCTATAATTTTATAAATTAAAATTTTGCACAAAATACTTACCTTTTCTTCATCCAATTACATTGGAACGTGCACACAGCTTGACAACTTTCACTTCTATCGGGTATGTCCGGTAAAATCCAACGCACGCCTATTTGATTTGATCAATAGAATGCAATCCAACGTAAATATTTACCTTCCCCTACGTAGTTATGAAAGGGAGGAGATGTTGGTTACAAACAATTAGCACTGGTTATGCATCTTTTCAACGATATGTAATCTATTCGGTGAGATACGTTCATTTATGCTAATTTTTTGAACAAATTTTGTGATAAGTGTTCTTCAATGCTGATCCTTTGAATACCTTCTGTGAGATACATTCGTTTATGCTGATTTTTCGAACACATTCTGTTATTTCTTATAGATAAATTATTTTGAGAACTTACATTTTGTTTTTTCGGGGTTCAAGATTTCTTTAATATGATACAAAGTGAATCACGCTGTGCGTTGTGCTTTTAATGTTGCGGAAACTTCATTTATATGATTTATATAAGATTTAACCTGTTGTGGTTGTTTTAAAGACCAATGATCGATAATATCAGACGATTTGATTTGCATGTAATTGTTAAATTCGTTTTACTTGTCCAAACCATCAAGCACGTCATTAAACAATAGCCGTCTAGTCATCTAGGTACATTAAATAACTATAATAAGAGTAATTTACTCGATACATAATTTCAAGAGAAAAAAAATTGTGATTTTCATGCATCATGAATCAAATTTAACGGAAAACGTATTATTGAGTACGAGACTTTTATATTTGTGCTCGATCCCTGTCATATTTGATAGACGTTCATAAATATTATCTCGTGAGACTATATTATCGTGAATTTGATTCCTCTAATTTAGACAAATTATTTATCCTAGCGTGTACTCTACAAGCTTTGTTACCGTTTTATAAGAAACAGCACTGTTAATTAATCGTATTTTCAATAAATATTAGCTTTGAAACGTAATACTATGTTTATTTTATCCTATTATTAAGAAATTCTTGATCGTTAATCAAAATAATCGAATGGGGTAAATAAATAGTACTTTTCACATGTACTATTATCATCGATATCACAACGTCTCCATCTTCGCCGCTCTCGGGCTTGTGCTAAAACAATCTTCCCCACCCATCATCGAACAAAGCAAATAGCAAAATCAAACGGAGCAATTAGTTGGTGATATATCACAACACTAAGAAAATTATACCTCGAATGGCGTAACAGCCAGTTGGAATACTGCCATTCTCGTTGTGTTTGAAAACGGAAATTATTATGTTGTTTAGATCAGTAGCACAACGTCAATTACAAAATGTCGGCATTGAATGCAGATTTTCAACCGCTACCGTATTGAAATTGTAGCATTGTACCGTGTCGGTAATATAGGGAATTCGTTGACCCCCCGAAGGGATCTGCATTCTTCTTCCATTGCTATTTATATGGTAAATAGACAAACTGTTTTCATACATTTGTACTAAATCTAGGTGGACGAATTTTATCAATATGACTTTTAAAACAAAACAGAATATCTTCGATATTGTTGACGCATAAAAATCAAAGATTGTTTGAGAAAATTTACTCAACAAAACACCTTGTATATTAATTCATAATTTATATAAAGCGAGCAAATGAAAGAATAACGGTACCAAACGTTTCGGATGCTTCAGATAATGAATCAAGAGTCGTTTAAGTATGCAAAACACCTCTTACTGTTCAAATGGTAGGAAAAGATCGTTGGTGTGATGTGGTATGAAATATTACAAATAATAATAGAGGATTCAACGTATTTATTCGCTTCTTTTCATCTTCCGTTGTTTGTTCTGAGCCAGACCATGACACGGACCTACTGATATCAATGATTACCGTAAATGCTGCCCAACAGGTCCGGACTCCAAATAATTTATGTATATAAAAAGATCATTCCTTGTGTTTAGTCGAAAATTTCCAAATAAATTACTATCGTTCATCTCAGATTAAGAGGGATGAGTGTGAGCAGATATCCAAGGTTTTGAATAATATCATAACTTTTCACAATATAAGGTAATTATATTTAGAGTAGGGATACAAGATTATCAGGGAGACTTAATCTCCTGTTGGAATTTAGCGCTTGAATAACAAGTTTGGTTGATCGCACTGGTTGGTCACTACGCTATTTTACTAAACAATTTCCGGTTGACAACAGAAATATCAGTTGAAGAGAAGTTCTCAGTTTGTGTGTGTGTGTGTGTGTGTGTGTGTGGGGTGTTAAATGGCATCGGAACGAATCCATTTGCCACAGAGACTGTATTTACCTAAATCTAATTTTACTGATCAAAATTTTATTTGGGAGATTCTAATAAAATTCACTATTTCATCTAAAACCTTTTTATCATTTAAATGGAGTAGCATAGTAATGTTAACTGGCATATGAATGCCCATGCTTTTTATATTTTGTAGGAATATGTTTCTGTCACGGTGAAAATTGTCGCATTGAAAAATTAAATGATTGAGATCTCCTCCCGAGTTGTTGTCACATGAGCAGAGGGGGGAATGTAGGACACCGATTTTATGTAGGTGAGTCGGAAATTTAATTTCATTCTGGTAACGTATATGCAATATTGTCTGGAGACATTGTAGTCCTGTATATGGGGAATTTTATTTGGAAGGCTAGGGTGAATAAGAAAGTAATGGTTATTGGATTTATGTTTATATTCGAGCCAATCTTATTCCTAATTTTTCCTTATTTCTTCTTTGAAGATGCTAGTAATGTCAGGAATTGTATATATTCTATCTATATTTTCCAAACATGTGGCTTCTTTTGCGGCGATGTCGACAATGTCATTGCCGATTATCCCCGCGTGTCCTTTTACCCATGAGAAAATTATATTTATATTTTGTTTTGTAAAGTTATATAGTTTCAGTCTAATCAAATTAATCATATAATTGGAAAATGTACTTAAATTTTGTTTTTCTAAAGCTGTTAACACTGACTGGGAATCTAAAAAAATTATTGAATTATTTTCATTTTCTTTCTCTACCCACTCCAGTGCCTGTAAAATGGCGTATGCCTCTGCAGTAAAAATAGAACACATATCTGTTATCCGAAATTTATAACACATATCTGTTATCCGAAATTTATAACACATATCTGTTATCCGAAATTTATAACACAAATTCCTGTTTACGATGAAAATTGAACAACCAGTTCCGTTTGAGACTTTGGAACCATCACAGAAAATAATATTATAATTTCCCAAGTTGGATATGATACTTTTCACAAGTGCATTGTTATGAATTAGTATATTATTGAAATCAGGCCTTAGGATAGTTGGTCTAAACATAATGAGATTGTATGGAAGTTTGCTGTCAAAAGGAGAATTTAAGTTTTGTATTTTTTCCACCAAATTATTGTTATAAATGTAAGCATCTGCTAAGGGTGGACTATTTTTGAATTGTCAATATTTGTTTGTTAGATTTTCTATAGTCAATTTGTGAATAGATTTAACGATAAAATTGCAGGATGTTGTTCTTAATGATATTATTTATTTTTGAGCTAAAAATTGTCTTCGAATAATGAGTGGGGGTTCTTGGGCCTCTGCTAATACTGCTGGTGATGGAGAAGATTTGTAAGCACCAAGACAAATGTTTAATGCTTTTAATTGTATTCTATCTACTGTTAGTAAATTCGAGTCTGCTGCTGATCCATAAAATATGCAACCGTAGTCTATTATTGATCTTATATACGCTCTGTAAAATAATATAGAGGTTGTGGGGTCGGCACCCCAATTCCTCGCCGTCACACATTTAAGCACATTCATTCGTTTTTCGGTTTTATTTTTGATATGCTCTAAATGTTTTTTCCAAGTTAGCTTTTTATCTATTACCATCCCTAAATATTTGTAACTATCAAGGATAGGAATATCTATTTTACCTAGTTTTATAATATCTCCCAATACCAGACGGTGACGGGTGAAGACCATCACCCCTGATTTATTGGGGGATAACTGAAAGGAGTGCTCGTTTAGCCAAGCTTGGAGGCAGTACATTACGTATCGAAGGTCTCTCACACATTGGTTGTATGTTTTATGAATTATATAGATACATATACCATCAGCATACTGTATTATTCTGATGTTTTCATCAAATAAAATGTGAAGATCTAAAGTGTAGACATTAAATAGCAGAGGGCTAAGAACCGCTCCTTGAGGTAAACCCTGATTAACAATTCTCGGTCGGTGAAGAGTATTGATATGATCTCTAATGTATATTTTACTATTTCTAAAAATTTGTACAATGTTAGAAGATACTTTTTTACTTATACCGATAAGGTTTAATTTTGATTTTAATATGTCTAAATCAACTGAATCCTAAGCACCCTTAAGATCGACAAAAAAACACGCAAGTTATTCATTATCTGAAAATGTGCATTGTATGTCCGATACTAGTTGCGATACTGCTTCTATGGTTCCTTTGCCTCTCCTGAAACCGTATTGTGTAGTCGGGAAAATAGATTTGGATTCCAGGTACCACTCCATTCTTACTTTAATCATAGGTTCAAAAGTTTTCGCCAGGCATGACATGAGGGATATTGGTCTGTAAGACATGGGATCATTGTGATCCATTTTGGGTTTTAAAATAAAAATTATAATGATCTCTTTAAAATCTCTTATAAAATTATTATTTATCCACCAGTCATTATAAATGTTTAAAATTGCTATTTTTGCTTTGTTTGGAAGACTTTTAATCATACTATAAATATAGCCATCTTTTCCGGGAGAGGTACAGCGGGATATTTTGATTTCAGATTCCAATTCTTCTAAGGTGAAAGGTACCGATAACATATTGTAGTTGACGCTCTCTGAGATTATTATGGGTTGATTGATTACATGTGGCTTAAAATAATTTTTCGATTAATTCCTCAGAGAGTATTGTCTTATTATCTGAGAAGTTTTTATTAGAGAGTTTTTTACTTGTTTCCATATTTCCCCTAAAGGTGTACATTTGCTTAGACTACTAATGAAATTTTTCCAGCTATTATGTTTTTTGTTTTTAATAATTAGTTTAACTTGAGCTTCTATTTTTTTGTATTCAATGAAATTTTTTAAAGTAGAATTTTGTTTGTATTTTTTAAGGACTTCTTTCCTTAAATTAATTATTTGTGAACATTCCTCGTCCCACCAAGCAGGTAGAGATTTGGGACTACTAAAAGGTTTTTTTAGAGGCATTGAGGAGTTTGCCGCATCAGTCAAGATTCTGGCAAATTTTTGGAAATCATAAGGTTCTGGTGTTTCGTCTAGAGCATGGTTTATATGGTGCGTAAATTTGGGCCAATCAGCTTTACTTTCATTCCAAATTGTTGCTGGATGTATTTTGGGAATTTTGCTTGTGACTGAGATACTTATTGAAATGGGGAAATGATCAGAACCCATGGTGTCTGGAAGGGTCTTCCACTCTGTTATACCTACTAAATCGGGAGAAATAATGGTCAAATCTACTGCCGAAGGAGGCGAGCCGGGGCGTGAAATTCTTGTAGGAGATCCATCGTTCAGTAAAATTAAATTTATGTTATTTAATGCGTCAACGAGGGTGTTCCCACTACTTTCGTTTGCAATACTTCCAAAAAGGGTGTGATGACTATTAAAATCTCCACATATAAGAACCGGTGTTTGGAATTGTGACATTAAGTTTTCCCAGTCATTGGACGTAATTCTATTGTTTTTTGATGGATTATATATGCTAACAATCGTTAATTTGGGTTTTTCGAGTATTACCGCGCATGCTTCGATTTTTTTATTATAATTACTGTTTATGTATTGTTCTTTGAAGGTTATATTTTTAGAGATGAGTATTGCTCCTCCACCGTGTTCGTCTTCTCTATTTTTGCAAATTAAATTATAGCCTTTTACATAGAAATTACTTCTTTTTTTAATCCAGGTTTCCGACAAGATGATAACATCAGTTTCGTTATTTGCTAGGTATTGTATTAATGACGGGTATTGCTTAATTATAGAATGGGAATTCCATTGTAGAATTGACAAGGACTCAGTATTCAGATTCATTATCACTAAGTTCCATATTGGTATCTGAACTTTTATCTGGGCTTAAAATAGATAGTATACTGTCGCGAATATTATTATCAAAGTGTGTCGGGAGCCCATTAAAACTGGGTTCTTTATTTAACCATGTATGTAAACATTTAATGATATTATCAACAATCATGTCTTTGGTTTCTTTAAATTTTTGTAATTCTTCCCGGTATGGGTTGGGGATGAT
This sequence comes from Galeruca laticollis, assembly GCA_963921935.1. Classification (NCBI taxonomy): domain Eukaryota; kingdom Metazoa; phylum Arthropoda; class Insecta; order Coleoptera; family Chrysomelidae; genus Galeruca; species Galeruca laticollis. Next base: position 55,070,218 of record OY998185.1, on the reverse strand, counting down.
AAGGGGGGGTGTAATGTTTTGTGATGTTCTTTTTCTATTGAAGGACTTTGGAGAGGGGAAGTTGAAGGTTTGCGTCTTTTTGAACTATGTTTGGTTGTTTCATTCGTTATGTTTACGGTTTGTTTTTTTGGTATAGGTTTTGTGATAAAATTATTTGTATGGGTTTGATTTTTTAGGATAGGAACTGGCAGACTTGGAAAATTTTCGTGATTTGCTAATATTGAGAATCTGTTGTTTGTAACAATTTTCGAATACGAGGGATTATTAGATATGACTTCCGCCTCTTTAAATGAGATGTTTTCATTGGCCATAATTATCATAATATTTTTTTGTTTAATGTAAACCGAACTAGTTCTGCTTATTGAGCTATGTTCCGAGCTTTTACAATGTAAACAGATTTGATGATTTTAACAATCATCGAATGTACAATTTTCTTGTCCGCAGCGTTGACATTTTCGTACACTTTTGCACATTTTGTTTGTATGCCCGTAGCGTAAACAATTGAAACATTGAACTACTGGATGAATATAAGGCTCAACGATAAAATTTACCATATTAATTTTGACGGTATCTGGAATATTGTTACCTAAGAATGTAAGAATTACCATTTGTCTCTCAACAAATATATTTTGTTTTGAGGTTTCATCGAATACTTTTCTTTTAAGACGTTTTACTGATACGACTTTAATATTTGATTCTATATTTTCCTTAATATACTCCTCTTTAAAATAAGTATCAACCATTTTTATGATCCCCTTTTTTTGGGTAAAAAACGTTGGAATGTATGCTACCAAATTGTTTGTTATAATTAGTTCATGATCAATTATTGTATTAGCAGTCTCATAATTTTTACAAACTATTTTTCCCTATTTATTTCATGTAAACAATATTATTTTTTAATCGTATGTCTTTCCGCAAAAAATGCCCGATACGAATAGGAAATAATCTACCTATATTTTTTTCTTTATGTTCAATATAAACAATGAAAGGTCCCTTATCATTAAATCTATATCTGTTGTTTAAATCGTATTGTATTATTTCATTCTTTTCGATTTTATTCTGAGATGCATCCAGTGGTTTATTAGTATTATTGGATTGTACATCTAAATCATGGGGCGGCTATTCGCCGCCCGTTGTTTCGCCCATTTTTAAATATATAAGTAAACGAAAAGATTTATCCAGCTATTCAATATGAAAATCTACTAACTAAATATTATAAATAACAAAAATTACTTATCTTAAGATAGTAAGACCACCGCTCACTTCTAATGATCAGACAAAACTGTCAAGTTCTTATTTTTTTTCGATTATCTTGTGTTCAAACATCATTTGAGGTTAGTAGACTATTTTTATTGAAAATTCTGTATATATAGGGGTTGGTTTCTTAGTATTATAAATGTGTTTTTTAAAACATATTGGCAATATTTCCATGTAGTGTCCACTAAGACTTCTTGGTTATGTTATGGTTTATAACGATTTCTAATAGTCATTGTGCTGTCGGGAGAGTTGATCACATGCCTATTTTAATGGAGGATTTTTTTAATGGAGGTTTGGATGTACCACTATAAATACATACAACCATTTGGTTTTGAATGAGGTACTTCAAATATTCTAAATAAAATAGGCCACCATTCTAGTGAAGAACTCATGAATGGCGGTAAACCATCGATATTAATAATTAATGAAATAACAAAGAAATTCTTCGGTAATTCAGGCAAAAAGAAAAAAGGCTACTGAAACGGAGTGGTAACTTCGAAAAACTTCGGAGCGAAGCTGTTGATCGAACATAACAAAACACAAAATAACCGATTTCAACAGAAAAGCCAAGCGAAACCTGTATGCCTTCAGTTGGCAGATCCCGAGTTTTCAAGACAACATCGACACCGAAGCACTATCCTCCAGTCTGAAACTTCTGACCCAAAGACAATAACAAACAAGATGTACGAATTGCCACCTACCATTATTCACACTAAGGTTCTTCGATCTCAAACTCGGTGCATATTTGCGCTTTTAGGCGTTGCCTCTATCTCTTGCGGAGACGGGGGGGTCCGTTGTTCGAAGACTAAATAAAATGTGAAAGGGCGCCAGGCAATCTTGCCTCCTGATAACTACCTACACAAGTTTTCCCACCCTAAGACTACCAAATAGGTGGAGAAATGAAAGACAGATGTCACTTACCTAAGTTTAAGTTTAATAAATGACTTCGTTTTTTCAAGAAAACCTTAAAAAGTCAAGGTAGTACAATTACTACGTACAAGTGTACCATACAATTACAAAAATTACAAGAAATTTCGCCAAATGTCCTAAAATCCCATAAATCCTAACCATAATTTTTCATATGTAAGTGAAGTTCCCCCTCGATTGAATGATAAACAAAAATATATTTACAAATATATACACAAATATCCCAAGCAAAAATATATATCCCGTACCTTTAAAACCAATATATCCCTCCCCAGTAGTAACTCATTCCCTGAGTACCACAATTTGTACGAAGATTTATGACAGGCTGTACCCTCAAGTGCCCAATGGCACTTTAAAGTCCTATAAATGCCTTTATTAAAATCCTATATAACCTCTGTAGAGGAAGAGAATAAAAAACTTCGACTTATGCGCTGGTTCGATGGTATGAGAAGGAATTCAACATCATATTTTTCCGATCCTACATATCCTTGAGCGATGCGAAGCTAAATACATTTTGTTCTTGAAGGACCACTCTAAATTGACCGTTAGAGACGGTTTAAAAGTCAAACGGGTATAATAGGAAACTAATGAAAGCGAGACATAATATAAATATACCTTATATTACGATTTATTAGTCAATTGACTAGGATTCAGGAAAAGGTATACAAAAACCAGAAGTGACCGGATGTTTATATCATTTCACTTAGTAAACAATTTACTGAAATATTTTTCCTCCAGATCTATCAATAATTAAATATAAAGTTATTACAAAACACACAACTCTAGTAAAACTGATGGAAGAGAGCCGGCAACGATGTCGAATGTAATTAATTCAATTATATAAAATTATTGTTGAATGTTCAATTGCCATCAATTTTATGCGAGTGAATACAATTGAAGAAAATCTAATCTTACTTGCTTGGTTCCTTAATTCACTAAAAACACTACTTTAACTAATCATGGTGGCGAACTACATGCTTACTGTTAGACGGTTCAAGGAAGAAGAGAAATATAAAATTTGAAATGAGCGTCAGCCAGCTAGGGCTAGCAAAAAACTAGCGTTTTTTCCTATTCGTTTCGGGATCGCTTGTAACAGCCAATTTTGAAAATATATGAATTGTTAGATTTGTAGAAAGGGAATCACTAAGTTTAAAAGGAATTTCAAACAACCCCCCTAGTAAAATCCAATAATTCCCCACAAGTAAAATCCTATAAACCCCCTAGTAAAATCCTATATAACCCCCCAAGTAAAATTCAATAATTCCCCTTGTTCGTTGGGTATAAATATGTACAAACCAGTATTGACATACAAATGAAATTTCTCAAACGCGTCAATTACCTCATAAAAATGAAACAAATGTATACTTGAATGATATGACAGCTATAATCTAATATTATATGTTGATCATAGTGACTGATACTTGATAAACATAAGTATAGTCATAAACTGACTACCACAAGATGCTTACAGTAACGGACAAATCAATGATCTACAACATACAAGTGTAAAACTTGCGTGAAATCCCAATGTGTTATACGATGACTACTAGCGGTGGCTACCAACTCCTACTCCTGAAGAAAGCTTGACGAACCCATATCGTACTCTTCAAGTCAACGGTAGAAACCCAAATTTTTCCCCCATACAGTATCCCACGTTGAGGTTATTCAAATTAATAACCAAAGCCCAAATCCAGGTGAGAAAAGAGAGGAAGAGGAAGAGGAAGAAAAAGTAGAGAAGAGAAAAATCCAATTGGCCAGATCGGGTCTTAATATCCTGTTATGACCCTAAATGTGATAATTAAGGCCTACTTAACTGATGTTTTCCCTCTAACACATTTTTGTATGCAAATTAACATCTGACTGGAATTACACTATGAAAAAAACACTTATTACGTTGAAATCTTTGTTCCCAAAAATTGGTATTTCCACGGGTCTATAATCTCTAATAACTCGAAAAAAATCTCCAGCGATACCCGTGAAATATGTTTCACACGTCGGTCATCCCTTATTTACTTATTTCATCCGAACATGTGAAATAAAATTCAACGGCTTACACCATTCAATACCCAGCGAACAATGAATGTTCACAGACAAACTAAAATCCTCGTGTTCAATCCAGCCAGCGAATCAGAATACACTCGAGATGTTAGAACGTTCATTAACCAATAACGTTGCGATAGTTATACGCCACAGATCAACATACGCATTGACGCATTACAAAGATATGTATCAGGGGTAGTGCGTTCGAAGTAACACCACGGGGACAAAATAAATACTTTGACGTTTGTTTATACTTGCACGATATGATAAATAATTTCCGAACATAGATGACACTGGATTTCCTAATATACATTTAAAGTCAAAATAATGTTAAATTGAACGAAGATTTATATCTTAAAGTTTCAGTAACTAAATTTGCACAACGACAAAATTGAAACGTATCAGAATATCGCGTGATATGTAAACAACAAACAACAAAGATATTCTTGTATAATTCATGCAGAAAGCAAAAGGGCTACTGAAACGGAGTGGTTATAGCGTACTGAGAACGACATACATGTCTGCAGTCACCACTCCGTTTAATTAGCCCTTTTTCTTTCTGCGTGAATTACCTATGAATATATTTATTGGTAAGGCGTTTGAATGTGTTAATCATCAGAAGATGATCGAAATTTTGAGAAGAACCGGGGTTGACGAACAGGACCTACGTTTCATATCAGAACTTTACTGGCATCAAACGGCGGTAGTAAAGATGGAACAATCGACATCGGAGGATATGCAAATCAGACGAGGTTCTGACAGGGGTGTGTCTTATCTCCACTCCTCTTTAATCTGTATTCCGAAACTATATTTAGAGAGACACTGGATGGGGCCCAGGGCGGAATCAAGATCAATGGAACCCCAATAAATAATATCAGGTACGCCGATGATACGGTTATATTGGCCAGCGATATGCAGGAATTGCAAAGATCAGTAGGAAGACACCAGAACTCATGGCTAAAGGACTTAAGGAGATGGTTCGACCGCTCGTCTGCAGAAATCTTTCGTGCTGCAGTCTCCAGAGTTACAATTGCCATTTGGATCGCCAACCTTCGGCAAGAGAGGGCGTGATAAGAAGAAGATCTTTATTGCTTGTTGTTTACATATCAAGTAATATTCGTACATCTTGTTTGTCGCTAACTCAGGGTCGGAAGTTTCAGATAGGAAGTGTAATAACCACTGTCGCCGCTGTAAGAAACTCTAATGAATAGTTCCACCACTTTACAATAAACGCTAGTTTATGCTGTAATAAATCTCCTAAATACTGGGTGACGACGTTTATTTATTGTGAACCCGACTGGAAATAAGCAGCGCTGTCACCAATGCCGATTGGCACGAGGGAGAACGAGTAATTTTCCCGAAAATAAATCGAGAGAGAGGGCTTTTCCAGCTCGAGCGGTAAGGGCTTCCGTGGGGATCGCCTGGGCTTAACCATTCGCCAGGACCAGGTTTATTCTGTCAGCTACGTGTGTGAAACATCAAGAAAAAACTATAGGGATCATCTGGGTTCGGGAACGAATAAAACAGATTCAACTCAACAAAAAAAATAGGATAGGTTAAAGAATTTCGCCGTTCTATATTTTCCCTAATGAAATATTTGATAACAGATATATTCCTAATGAAACCCAAAAGCATCGCGCGAAGTTCGAACGTCAGGCTGAGGTTTTGAATCGTTCACTCGAAGGGATTTTGTTTCGTACACCCCGTATATTGCAGACACATTTAAATAGCCAGAGGCGAGTTCTTCCACTCCCAGGGTAGGTATTCCCTGTATACTAACACGACGAACAGTTCGTCACTTATTTAATTCCTTATACCCCTCGCCTAATACTTGGGATTAGGGTTCAGCGAGTTACAGTACGAACATGAACATGAATTTTCAAGTTAAGACAGCAAAAAAATATTTCCTTCTTATAGACAAAATTTGAAAAAAAGTCTCATTATTCAGGTTCCTGATCTGGGGCCGAGTGACTTGGTTACCGTTGGTTGAGGACCCGAAGGACGTGCCGAAACGGCGAATCGGGAGTTTCCAGCACTCGCGCTAAAGTTATGATGATTCACTCTCTGAACTCTTTCCCGGGGTCTTCTCTGAGTGGCAATTCGTACCGCCGATGATATCTGAAATATCACCTCGCACACTCAGAACGCGACGCAAGGAAAAAACTTTCAGAACAACACACGCAAAAAATCAGTTACAAGAAAATGATAAACTTACTCGCGATAGGGAAGCGCTATCTCACCTCTACGTTTAGGGTGGAACTACTCGATACCTTTCACAAACGAACAACGTCTGTTCTCCACGAACGTCTCCCTTTTTACTATCAATTTTCCTCTTACGTTTTAGGTTACTTTTGCTGTGTAAACAGATACGTATATTTTAAAGGTTGTGTTCTTTTGTACTTTGAATATATTTCTTCAACAAAGAAGTTTAATATTTCTAAAATTTGTTTCGGCATTTTGCAATCCATGTTTAGAAAAGCTGTATTATATTTAAAATTATTTTACTACATGTTTTGACTAATACGCGATCTCGTGAACAAAATGTAGGTCAAGCTATCGCATAATTTTGTTTGGACTTCGAAAAATGTAATCTGGATTTATTACTACAGACGATTATTTTTCTTTTTTTCTCCATATTCGTACTTATTACAGAAGGCTATCGGTGCCTCTGGGTCGATGTTGGTTGTTGTCTCGAAAAATCAAAATCTTCCAATTGAAGACACAAATGTTGCGTTTGAGTTTTCCTGTTGAAATCCGCTGTTTTGTGTTTTCCTATGTTTCGATCAACAGCTTTGCTCTTAAGTTTGATATCATTACTGGTTTATACCGTACTGAGAACGGCTAATAAGCCAGAAACATCCATGTCTGTTGCAGTATCCCTTTTTTTCCTACGCGAATTACACAGGAACCTTCTAGTTGTTTGTCGTTTATATATCAGGCGATATTCGTACAAATTGTTTGTTGAAATTGACTGTCTCGACCCTTACTTCGTGGAATCTACTCATTTTACTGTTTTAAATGAAACTTACTGTTTCTAGTTAATTCCACAATATATTGAAAAGACTTTAAAAATTCTAAGATAATTGACAATTGTTTTGATATCAAATATCATCGATAACTTCTTTGATATCAACATCGCAAATAATAATAGCGAATTTAATAAATTAAACTTTTGACCACCTTGTATTAAATAATTTTTTTATGGCACCGCATAGAACATAAAAAGTTGGGATAGGGATACGTATGCCGATTTTAGCAATTTTCAACTCTTTTCAACTCAACACAGTCACCTGAAGTCAAAAACCCCCGAATTTCATGTGGCCGTAGATCCCTGATTATATCGATACTAATGAGCAAGTGTGGATATGTCTCAATGATTCTAAAAATGTAAAAATATACGTTAAAATAACAAAGTTACGGTCAACTTCCGGTATAACAGGACGATTGTCAAAGTATTTTGATTTAATTCATCATAGCATTAACCCCTACGTGCAAATTATCATAAAAATCGTTTTGGAAATATAGATCTAATTAACTCATCGCGGGTCCTTGTGTACCTACATGCATATAGGTACGTTTCAGGCATCGGTATTTCTAAATATTCAAAAATATATTTTCCTACAATATCGATTATTTCTTACCTGACAAATAAATGTAAATTGTATTTGGATATTCTAAATTATAATTCTAAAAGTACCCTCAGGCTCTTATATCATTTTTATTATCCCCTGTTGTGAGCTTTCTACCTGAAAATTTGCTTATATAAAGTGCAACATTGGTTGCCTTTTCTCGAAATTATATTTTGTGAGTGAGTACTGAACTCTAGTCTTAAGCAATGGCTTCTTCAGAGTTTCTAGCATAGTTCGACAATCTTTTGGCAAGCTAAATCCTTGTTATTTTAATGAAATCAACAGTTCATTTGTTGCTTCATGTGTAATTATTTTTAAGACACTACTTTTGAAACTTTTCAGGGAATTTAATTTCTTGAGATAATTTCTTTCTAAATTCTCTTCTTCTCTTAAGTCTTATTCAATACTTTCTCCCCTAACATATTCAGTATATACGTAGCTATTGCCACCTTCATCCAATTATCTTACAGTGGAACTTTTAATAGCCACTATAACATTGTCAAATTCAGGATTCTCCCCTCCAGTGTCATTTTCATCATTCTCTATTTTTTTTAGTTTTCTATAAAAAGTTGAAGAATGACGAAATGTTTTGCCATTACTATACGACGCCATCTTGTCGATCATATACTAAAAAAAATAATTAATTAACTTTAACATAACAATACCCTTAAAGTAATTTCACAGAGTTTTGTTAACTTTACAATAACCGAATGTATGTAAAACTCGTAAACAAAGTAAATTTCAAACTAAGTTACGTAGAGTTTAACTGCAATTATGTAAACTTTCAAGTCATAAATACTAATAAGGAACACGTAAAATTTACCTTAGTCCCTACTTCAAACTCTGATGTTTGGTTTGTTAACTTTTGATACATTGATGATTTGAAAAACGATAGAAACATCAAATTTTCGAAAAATAATTCATTTATGTTATCTAATTCCATTCTAAAGTTCTTACAAATGAAATAAAACCGAAAAAAGCTTTTTTCCATAGATGATATGGATATTTCACCAAATAAGTATTCGAACAAAAATTATATAGCGTAAAAAGAAGTCGTAGTATTATATTTTTCAAAGTTTCATAATGTAAAATTGCTATTATTAGCACCTTCGAACGGAAACATACATTTCGTATTTTTCAATTATTTCAATTATTCTATCTGCATCTTTTGCATGCTCATAATTGTCATACCTTAACAAATTATCAATATCAGCACTGTTACATCTGAAAATTGTCGGAATCTGTCACCGACACGACTATCTTGGTATTTTAATCTCGATATTAATTCCATTTGTTGGTTTTCAAACTAAAAGTAGTGACTTAAATCCCAGTTATCCATACTGGTATCTTTATTGGTACACTTGGAAATTCCTAACTGCGGCACTGGTTGTCGGATTGCATGCCAATGTATCAAACACGCAACGAAGCTGGTTGGGCACTCACAGATTGGACAATTCTTTTAATGTAACTCAATTTGGGTTCATGTGACCGTACTTTTCAAATATTTTAATTCAAACCACCAAACGCAACGAAAAACATAATGGCAGAACTCAATTATTCCCTTGGGCGTTCCACGCACACAAATTATGACCCGTTACACTTTGTTTCCTTGAATTTTGGTTAAACATCACACTCAATCTTATAAAAACAACACAAATTGACACTAAAAACTAGTTTCGATTAGGAAATTAATACCATACTATGGGGTAACACGGACGTGAAATATAGACTCAATGAGACAACTAACTATGAAGAATCTGTAAAGAAAAATGGCAAAAGAAACTTAGGAAGAAGACGAATTTATAATATTGGCTGCACTCGTTTTCTATTCTATTTTCAGCACTTTTACTTTTAGAAATAAAGATTTTCCACAAAAAAGTAGGTAACAGAACTAAGGAGATCGTTTAAAAGGTTAATATGTATTATAATTATATTTCAATAAATATTTTGTTTTTTTATAATTATTAAAGAATTATTTCTTTTCTTTTTTTTGTATGTATTATTTTAAATTAATTTTTTCTTAGAATAAATGAATGGTGGTTCGGCTAGCTCATATATATATATATATATATATATATATATATATATATATATATATATATATATATTGTAATATTTTTAATATTATATACTTAATATTCTTTAATTGTAATTGCCCTACGATGTGGAGACAACTTATAATATGTTGTCGCAGCGACAATTATTGTACATATAACTTAAGTACGTATTCTATTACAATTTTGACAGTAGTTGTCAAAAAAAATATGCCCGGCGCCAATAAATATCAATCTAAAGATGAATTTATATACAGTCGACCTATTACTCCTATCTCAGGGTGAGATCAAAGTTGTTCAAAATTAATTCTTCAAATTTATTTGTTTTTTTAAAACGTATTTCAAAATTAAATGTTTCACTATTATCAAACTCTCGAATAACTGTTAATTCGATATAATAAAAGACCCTTTAATTATTTTATGACATTTACTATTTTAATGTTACTGAAAATCAACCAAATGTCACTGATTAAATTGAAAATCCTATGAATGTAAAATGATAAGTTCAACGAGATTGGATACTGAATGAATTCAACTTATATATTATACTATCAGATACGCAAATTCAACAAAATTATTATTCCCAAAAAATACCATAAAAGAACAACCGTCGTAATCTCTACAAAAACTTAAAATTAGAATACAACTATGCTAGAATTTAACCTAATTAATTATTATTATCAAACGTTCAACTTGTATAATTTACACTTGACGTGGATCAATGTCAAATAACGATATTTCTGCTCAAATTGTCTATTCACTTGATGTTGAAACTGATATTGTATCGATAATTTTGGTATGTTTCAAAATTTCTTATCTAGATGCATCTAAATTTTCAACTGTATTTAAAAAAGGCCTGATATTTCTCGAGAAAAAGATTTAAAAAACTGGAGTGGACTCACCAAATGGATCAGGAAAACTCGTTCGTATTCTAAACGTATTTATAATTCTGCAGACTTTCTAAATATATACAATTTAGAAAACTGGAGCCACATACACTTTTTACGATGCAATTCTTATCCGAATTATACACGCACTGGCTTTATCATATGGGTTATTTATCTGATTGTATGATATACAATTTATACAATCTACCAAAAAATTGAGACAACTCTAATTCTGATGTTGTCTCTTCAAAGGATAAAAAGCTACTGACTAAATTTTTATAAAATAAATAATTCTCCTTTCCGTTGGTTACCGATTTTTCTTGTTTTTTAAAAAATTACTAATCTATAATTTTCAATAACCAAGTGAGATTTTGAAATTCTTTTATTACATTTGAAATGTTGCTAGCAGATACCTCTATATTTTGCAATTTCAAATATTTTCTCCAATTCATATTATGTTCTATCTATAATTAGATAGATAATTTATAACTATTATACTGTTGATAAACAAAGATTGTGTTTCGCCGCGCACTACCTCCTTCAGAACGGTCTTAGTGAATATTAGGTAACTTTTTGTTTTGATTTCAACAGAAATTTTCTCTGTGCTAGATTTAGACTCATTTACGCAATAATTATTTACGTTTAAGGTTCTTACATTGTAAATGTTTCATTAGTTTTAATATCCATGAAGAACGGCCGTTCAATTTAGTTATGCATATTTTTTTTGTTAAATTTTCTTTGTATTTTACAGGAGATCAATCCTTTATTATCTCCTTTAATAATTAAATTTGTTATTTGTTTATTTCGAGTTGTCATTAACCAATCCTCGCTTTAATCTTGAAGCTCATTAATTTAAATTGCTAATCGAATACCAGCGCCCTTGGTTAATACAATGGCTAACTAAAGACCTTGAGTCTAACTTTTTTATTTGTTTTGAGCTTAACCTCAAACATTTAATTAATTAGATTCTACACAAATGTCATCGAAATTATGAAATGTCATGTTTGATATTTCTACTGAATTTTTCAAAATTTAATAATTTACATATAGTACAGTGTGTATCGAAAGTATGGCAGCCAAAATTAAATAAATTTCCTTATGTTTTACTTATTCTTTAAATTTCAAATAGAGGATCTGTATTAATATACATACATACACATATATATATATATATATATATATATATATATATATATATATATATACTCTCTTTACTCTTTACTCTCTTTGAGTTCTGGATTTTAATTTATCAAAGAATCACTTGTTTTATTTTTACGTATGTATTAAAATGTAAATATACCTTGACAAAATTTACGTTGGTACGCCTATGGTATCAAACCTATTCCTTTCTTTAGTATTGACACGTGAAATGATCTGAATTTATCTATATAATTGGTTGTCACTTTTATTAACTATTTTCTGTTTCTGATATTGTAATGACATACACTCTCATTACATATTATCAAAAATATGGAATGAAGATGCAAAAAGAAGTACATATATCAACACAAACAAAATTTCAATCTAATATGTAGAACAAATAACTATAGCCTAATAAAATTAAGAATCAGTATGTGCTATTAAAATAAATTTAATTGGCCAAATCAAATTTTATTATTATTCAATTAGTTAACTAATAAAATTGCGAAACACTAACCTTGCACTACCGATGGCTTCTTCTGGCACCGACAATTAACAATCTCCAACAACACAATTCTTCTATTAATGTGTCCACTGTATCTACTCCCTATGGACACTTCACACAACTCATCCAGGTAGGTTTTGAAATTATATTCCTTGTTATACTTCAAAATATCTTATTTTCCTTTTTTTTATTTCAAATTCTGGTTTCATTAGTTTTAAAATATTTTTCAATGATACTGTCTGTTTATGTTATTATTCTAATGCCTTTATTTTCTATCTATTTTAATCATTTATTTTCTGTACCTTCAATTAGCTTCTAAATCTTCTCAAATAACTTCTTCAGCTTTATTTAACCTTTTCTGATACGTTTCTTGAGTTATATGAGGACTTCTCTTATATTTTATTATAATTTTTAAATTTTTATTTATCTACGTCCTCTCTCCAAAATATCACACCACTTAATTCTTTTTTCCAAAATCAATAACTATCATTTTTCAAAACTCAAAACCAACAAAACTCATTATTAGATTTTTTTATAACAATTTACATATTAGAGGTTTTTTTATTTAATTTCATGCATTTTTATATCGATATTCGGATATTTAATGTTCTTTTCTTTTTTAAAATAATTTATTCTACTTATTTGAAAACTTTACTTCTCTAAAACTATTCCTATTTATTAAAGAGAACCTCTTATTACGTATTACATTTCCATTCTGAAATAAACAAATCTACAAACTAAAAATTTTCAAAATATATACAATTCTTTTCAAATTTTGTTAGAGTTTTGTCAGAATTATTGTTTCTCATAAACTTGGCCTGAAATTTATATTTACAAGAATTCTTTATGTGTTATTTCCCATCATCGCTTCATACGTTTGTCATTCTTTTAGGTTTTTAGATAATCTTTATGAAGTATATGCCACATTTACAACTTATTATATTGTCTAGTGAAGATTTATAGTCTGATATTTTAATTGAGATGAACTGTTTACATGTTGGAAATCACGGTAAATATTTTGAATATTACTTTAGTATTTCACTATCTATGTTAAAAAAATGATATCATAGGCATACTTCCAATATTAAAAAGGTTCTTTTACTCAGATATGATAAAAAAACAAATAATTCCACACGTTTTAGTGATTTTCAATCCACTTCTTGTTTCATAAACCTGAAAACCTCTAACATCAACACTTTTAAATTTTTACAAATGTTGTGATAAGTTCAGTATATATATTGGAAGGACTGTTAAGAAGTTAGATTAAATAGGCTTGCAGGAATTACAATAATGAAATACTTCTAATGATGTAATTACTTATTGCTATTTTCCATATTTGAATTATCTTCGTGATACATTCACGAAAATCATACAGAAAACGTCCACTTTTCTTGAAATTCCAATAATTAAGATTTACAATAATTTCAGAGACTCTGATACTTTCCATGAACTCGCGACAAAAACAATTGTCATCTGCCAATTGCCACTTATTAATCGTTGGATAAACAGCACTTTTCAAGAGCGCATTTTAAGAGCTTTAAAACATGCTTTGACTCATTAATATTACAGTGGTGCTTTTTAAGCAGTTTAAAAAGGGTATTGGGCCCTCAAGAAAAAATGGTGCATTGTCTGCAACAATGAAATAATTATTGGCCCAATGGTATATCTCCAACTGACGTTTAAGTAGTAAATTAATAGCGAGTTTTCAATGATCTATAAACTTCGCCATCATTATGTCATCGAAAAATGCATTTAAGTATGCCTTTAGAAATAATTAAAAATACTAGAATTTGTATTTGTTGTAACCATAGAGGTATCGATGGTTCTAACTAAAAGTAGCAACATTGCTCAAAATTTCAGTACTTGCTTTATGTGTATAGGGTAACCTATGTAGTAGTTTTGCCCTTGTTTAATTACCATATAAAGACAGATGCAAAGATCGTCAGAGTGTCCCCGACGATATTTTCGAATATACTGTAGTAATAGTACTAAATAATGTCAAATGTCGTTTGTTTATACGAGCGCCATTACGAGTGGCTAGTAAAAATTTAGTTCTTTCGTTTTAATATGTTTTTCAAGACTTTTGGTGTTGAGTTAATTCATTTAATGTTTTTGGAATATCATGGTTCGTCAGTGTCAAATTTGTCAGGAAAACAGCCAAAGTTACCAAGGCCATGTATCCACAAAACCATCTCCACTTTTTGTGATTAATTCTTCTACTAATGGCGTTTAGAATTGTTGGCGACAGAAATTAACACGTTTATGAATAATTAAACATCTCTATTGTATAGTATTACTCTAAAGTTAGCACAATACAGTCTCCGGAGTGTGTAAAAATAACCAATTTTATGATTAGAATTTGCTCAGGACGTCTAACGGAGAAGCCCTATTGATTTTCAGCTCCCCAGGGCCAGTACAATGGGTCCTATAAATCCCAGATATGATTTTTGGTAATTTTTGGAGAAATTTCGGTTTGTGAGGACGATGCCGCCTTCGGAGTGTATATGTGACAAATTTTATGATTTGCTACTATTGATTTGCTGCTCACCAGAGCCAGTACAACGTGTCCTATAAATACAGTTATACTACCACGAAATTTCGGTTTCGATTTCCAAACAACAATTGACTATACAAATTGGCTGAAATTTGAGATCATTTTTGGGAATAATTTTGAGTTGAAACAGCATTTAATATTGAGAGATCCAAAATAACGAAAGTATCATTGGTTATCTACAGTATTTGTTAGACAAATTTGTTTGATAATATATTTAATTTGTTTTCTAAAATTTTATCAGGAACTAACACATTCAAAACTTATTTTTTTGCTAATTAAAATTTGTATTTAATTATTATATTAAAAACTATTTAAATTAATGCTATTAAATATAATTTAATCTATCGTTGAACAGAATTCGAATAAATAAATACCATGTTGAATTTAACAAATATTACATGCACGCATGGTACTAACTTATTTTTTATCTAATAATAAAAATACACGAGCCCACGCGTCTTGTCGCTATTCACCTTCCGATAACCCTTTGATTGAGAGTAAATTTTTATTTGTTAAAATGAACGATATATAAATGTTAATATTTAACAAAGTTTGCTATACACTATAAACCGATACCCTTTCGATGTCCTATAATTTCTCCCGTATACCGAAGCACGAGTAAACATATGTCATTGGTGCATTGTTCGTTTTTTCCGTGAAACACAAACAGATGATGAAATATAAATAAGTATCGTCACGACATCGCTTAAACAAAAATTAAATGATATAATATATATTGTGGCCTTCGTTGAAAGGGTGTACGCATTCTATACCCGGTGATTTTCTATTTTTACCGAACAGTAAGCGGTTTTCAATACACGCGCTTTCATTTCACGACACCATTTTCAACTATACTCATCGGAAATTTGATATAAAAGATTAATAATAATAACAATTTCGTACGAATTCTTATATTGGTTCAATACAGACAGTACTTCGATAAATGTCCACTGGCACTAGCGCTAATACATGGAACAACAACTTCTTGTGACAACTGCCACGTTTGTCTACTGTCAAGTGTCACATTGTGATTTATTTCTATATCCCTCAAAATATACAAATACAAATAATCGGAATACATATACATAGTTATATTTCCCCAATATTCCTTGTCCAGCTCATATATTCAGTCATATAACCAATCTCAATAATGAACCATTTCTCTTTATGGACGACCTAAATGGAGCTACGGTGCCAATAATCTTAACGGTAACATCATTAAAGACAACATTTCTAATCAAAAATTAACTTTCCTCAATGATAGGTTCTCATTAGAATTACTTCGTAGCTCTTGAGTGCCAATGGAAAGTCCAGCATGAAAGTGGGACTAGCGACCACCTTCCCCCTCTGCTCATACCTTCCCTATTGCAGGCCCACTTCTGAGTATCCCTTAACTGAAAATACGAGGGCAATTCAGAAACTAACCTCCGATTGGTCACAGTGCGGGTAGTGGGGGGAGTAGCGAGCCATCTGTGCATTCACACGCTCAGCAGGTCAGTCGGCATCAAGCCGTAGTCGAGTGAACATCGTACCTGCGCTAGTTTAGTTTTTGTGGCAGTTTGAAATGTGTGCTGCAATAGAAAATCCCGCCAAATGTGAAGTGCGTGCTGTTATAAGGTTTTTTACAGCCAAAGGATACTCTGCAGCAGCTATTCATCGTGAGCTTTGTGCCGTGTACGGACCAAAAGTTATGAGTGAAGGAGTTGTCCGTGAATGGGTACGTTTATTTAAAAGTGGACGAGAAAACGTTCATGATGAAGAGAGGAGTGGTAGACCATCCTTGGTGACTGACGAACTCGTTCAGACAGTTGATGCAAAAGTTCGTGAAAATCGACGTTTCACAATGGCGGAGTTGTCTACTGATTTTCCACAGATTTCTAAGACTCTTTTGTACGAGATAGTGACAGCAAGATTGGGTTACCTTAAGTTCTGTGCACGATGGGGGCCCAAAATTCTTACCGACCACCACAAAAGTCAAAGAATGGCCTCTGCATTAGACTTTCTGTCACGTTATGAGGACGAAGGAGAACCATTGTTAAACAGAATCGTGACCGGTGACGAAACCTGGATTACGTACGTGAACCCTGAGACAAAAGAACAATCAAAGATGTGGGCACATCCAGATTCGCCTACCAAACCAAAAAAAGCCCGGCAAGATTTTTCTGCCAGAAAACTGATGGCAACGGTGTTTTGGGATGCCAAAGGGGTGTTGTTGGTTGAATTCATGGAACATGGGACGACCATTAATCAAGACGTGTCTAAAAACATTACGACGGGCTATACAGAACAAACGCCGTGGTATGCTGACTTCCGGTATCGTTTTTTTGCACGATAACGCCCGTCCTCACTCTGCTCGCAGAACAACAGCCCTTCTTGAGTCCTTCAAGTGGGACGTTTTCAACCATCCACCTTACAGCCCAGATCTGGCGCCCAGCGATTATCACCTCTTCATGCATATGAAGAAATGGCTCGGGTCCCAGCGGTTTGATGACGACGAAGAGCTCAAAGATGCGGTCACAGGCTGGCTCAAGGCACAAGCGGGTGATTTTTATGCAGAAGGAATTTCAAAGCTTGTGAAGAGATACGATAAGTGCCTCAATCGTTATGGAGACTATGTCGAAAAATAGTGCAAAGATGTAGTTGTAAGATGTATATATTAAAATATTTTTACTTAACTTGGTGTATTTTTTTCAATCAACCGGAGGTTAGTTTCTGAATTGCCCTCGTATATTTAATATTAAAAAAGCGAATAGGGAGCTTTCTAGGAGAACCATAAATAATGTTCAATTACCTCCCTTTCATAACTATATCGAGTTCTTAAATATATTATTAATCAAGCAGCCATAACAGCCATTCCTCCCAACAAATCGTACGTTACCCTCAGACCCTTCTACCCCTGATGGGGTCAAACTTTCTCTAATATGGTCGAAAAGGAAAAAGGAGCCTACAAACTTTATACTCGATGTCCCAATATGCCCAATTTCACCCATATAAAAAATCTCGCTCTGAATTTCGTCGATTTCTTAAATCTAAAAAGAAAAGAAAATTCAACCAATTTACAGAAAATCGATCTCCAACCACACTCATGAAAAGGTTTGGGAATCAGTTAAACATTTCTCTAGAGCAGTGGTCGCCAACCTGTCGATCGCGAGCTAACGGTAGCTCGCGGAGGCAATTCTGGTAGCTCTCACAACGATTTTAATTTGAAAAATACAAACTGCAAAAATCAGAGAAGCGGCAACGTTGCGGTGAGCGATCTGCCGCTGACGCCATCAAGCTAGAATCGGCTAGAACCGACCAGCCGGACCAGCGCGTTCTGCGCGTTAGTGTTCGAGAACGATCAGGATTGCTTTGAACGCACGGCGCGGCGACATTGCGCTTAGTTTAAAACTGAACGCGTAACCAACGTCCCGCGGTTGGGTTAGTAGAGAACAACAAAAAATAATATTATGGCAAGCAGTTGTAAGAAGGTAAAGACATACCACTTTCATTCGGAATGGGAAGAACAATACGTTTTTACAGAAGTTAAAGGTAAAAAAGTGTGTTTGTTATGTAATACTTCGGTCTCCGTTACTTAAAAAGGAAATATTGAGTGACATCATAAAACTGTACATTCTAATTTAGAAAAATCATTCCCACTACATTCTGCCGTCAGAAAGGAGAAACTGAAACAGTTAAAAAAGCAGTTAGTTGGACAACAATCAATATTTTTAAGAACAGTCGACAAAAATAAGGCTGCAACTGAAGCATCGTACCGTGTGTCCCAGATAATTGCACAAAAAAAAGAAACCTTATGAAGACGGGGAAATGATAAAACAGGCGTTTTTAGAAGGTGCTGATTCGTTATTTTCCAACTTTAGAAATAAAGACGAGATAGTTTCAGGTATAAAATCTATGCAACTTTCTGCTAATAAAGCGATGAGACGTGTAGAAGTAATGAGCAATGATATTTTTTCACAGTTAAGAACTGACTTAGATAACTGTGTTTATTTTTCACTTCAACTGGATGAATCAACTGCCCAAATGGCCGTGATCGTCAGGATAGTTTTTAGTGATTTTACGATTAAAGAAGATCTTTTGAAGTTTATTTCACTGAAAGGACACACTACTGGACAGGAGTTGTTTTCTCATTTAAAAAATATTATTTCTTCCGAGAAAATTCCAATATCGAAAATGGTAGGCTTGACAACCGAACGCGCTTCAGCTATGGTGGGTTGTGATAAGGGTCAGGTGGCGTTATGTCGTAAAGATTGAACTTTTCCGCAATTTATCTGTTACCTTTGCATTATCCATCAGCAAGCATTATGTGGAAATTTCCTGAAACTTAACAACGTGGTAAAAATTGTGAACAATATTAGATATCAAGCGTTACAAAGAAGATTATTCAAAACCTTGGCCGATGAAGTTGACTGTCAATACGGGGACCTACTCCTTCACTCTGAAGTCCGATGGTTAAGTAGAGGACGGGTGCTGGAACGTTTTAGTGATGTCCTATCTGGCATAGTTCAATTTTTCAAACAACGCGATGAACCGACTCCGGAACTAGAAAATTCAATTTTGGTTTTCTCGTGGACATTACGGAGAAATGAAACGAACTTAATTTGCAGCTTCAGGGGAGAGACAAAGAACTAGCGGAAATTATTTCTGATATAAAAGCTGGAGTTTTGGGAACAAAACCTAATTAACAGCGATGCCAAGCATTTTCCTATTCTTTCAGAAAAAATATCTCAAAATCCATTAGACCAAATATCATGTAGAAATAGTTTCTACCCTGAAGAATAACTTCAAAAATCGTTTTAAGGATTTCAACGAAATGGCTTTAGTAGCGCAGTTTGTTGTTTCACCCTTTATGGAAATTGATATCCAACAGTTTGCAACTTGTGTTATGCCGAACTTTGGCGAAGGCATCGCTGCAACAGAAATGGAAGTAATTGAGTTTCAAAATTATTTATCCTTAAAATCGTTAGTCTTAAGTACCAAATGTATCTGGCCTATTGTAAGTAAAGACAAATATTCAGTTCTACGCCGTGTTGCCTTGAAAGTGAAAGCATTATTCAGTTCAACCTATTTGTGTGAATCTTCTTTTTCCAATATGAAGTTCATTAAGAACAAATATCGCAATCGACTTACAGATGAACATTTGGATAATTGTATTCGAATGGCTGTATCAAATTATAATGCAAACATTAAAAAAATTATCGATGAGTCTGAGTGTTAGCCTTCTCATTGAACGTGCTTTTTTATTTTTCAATGTTTATGTTCATGATAGTGCGTTACTTTTTTGTTGTTATTATCAACTTTTTTTAAATCTTACGTGACATGCCGTTGTGGCTGGATAAAAGTTTGTGTTTATTTTTCAAAAACCTTCGTTTGGTAGGTAGGAATGTTGCTATGAACAAGTACGTACTAGTAATATTAGTTATGAGTTTATTATTAGTACCTATAATTTATGTATTATCAGTTAAATAGTAAAATAAATACATATAATGATAAATTAACTGTGGATTATTTCATTTACGTTGCGTTACGTGGCTTCCGTGTGGGTACCTAGCTGTTTATTCCAAAATTAACTAAGTAGCTCAACACATTGAGAGGTAGGCGACCACTGCTCTAGAGGGTGTTCTAATAACAGTATTCGTCCTAACCCCCCTCTGGATAACGACATTTTCCTCCAGCAAACTTACCCAAGAATCCCTTTATGACCACTCAAACACTGGACCATTCCATCAACTATTCTCTCCCCCCGTTCACCATTGATAAATTCAAATTTTTAATTTTATAATAGAAAAACTCCTTTTCAAAGATGAACTCGATTGGTTGCTCCATACTTCAAAATTTACCAATTAAATGGTAACGTTTTCTGATTTAACTCTTCAATGATATATTGAACAAATCCAGAGATATTCACAACGAATGGAAAACCTATTAATTTGCCCCATTTGCGAAAAGTCCGATGATTTCAGTGACCTTGTTGGAGACCTGTAAACCCTGTCTAGCTGCATTTGCAAAACCCTATAAAATATAATTGAAAATAGAATATATTTTTTTTTAGAAAATTCTTCGAAAATCTATAACTCTCAGTAAACTCAGAAAAGGTCAACTTAATATTCCTCTTCACGAAGATTTCATGCGGTATTATAGATGAAAATAAACGGTTTTAAAGATTAAAACTAACTTTTCCGCATCTGTGGCCCTGAACAATATTCTAACATAAAATTGTTACTTGTATACACTTCGGGGGATGTATCGTGCTAACAAACCGAAATTTCTCCAAAAATAACCAAAAATTTAGTATATCTAGTTTTATAGGACCCGCTGTACTCGCTCTAGTCAACTGAAAATCAATAGGGTACATCTGTGAGTCACCTTGAACAATACTTATTCATAAAGTTGATCAATCGTATACTCTCTGGAGGCTCTATCGTGCTAATAAACTGAAAATTTTCCAAAAATGACAAAAATTTGGTACTTCAAGTACCACAGCACCCGTTGTACTGGCTTTAGTGAGCTCAATATCAATATGGTTCATCTTTAAGACGCTCTGAATAATATCCAATCATAAAATTCATCACTTGTATATACTACGGAGGCTGTATTGTGCTTACAAACTGAAACTTCTCCAAAAATGACAAAAATATCATACTTAAAGTACTGTAGCACCGGTTGTATTGGCTCTGGTGAGCTGAAAATCAATATGGTTCATCAGTGAGATGCCCTGAATAATATTCAATCATAAAATTGGTGACTTGTTGAACTCCGGAGGCTGTATCGTGCTAACAAACTGATATTTCTCGAAAAACGACAAAATGTACTTCAAGTACCATAGCTCCCGTTGTACTGGCTCTGGTGCGCTGAAAATCAATAAGGCTCATCTGTGAAATGTCCTAAACAATATTCCATCATAAAATTGGTGACTTATGGCGCTCCGGAGGCTGTATCTTGCTAACAAGACATGTAAGAAGAAGTGGCCGACGACAACGACGACGACGACACACACAGGATTATTTTTCTAAAAACCGTTTTTTCGAGTTGTTGTTGATGGATAACGTAAAAATAAATCAAAAAAAAATTTCAAATTTCCAACTTTTTTTTTGTGGGTAAGCCAATACTTTCCTCGCATATTAGATAGGTTGGCGGAAAAGTAAAAATTCAATAGCGGTCTTTCTAGATATAAAAAGCGCCTTTAACAATGTTCTAATATCGTCAAGTTACTCTTCCCTAAATACTATGGATCTTCATAAAAATAACTGTTACTTGTTCCTCATCCGCAATGGAAACATTTACATTAAACTTCCGCAAAACGATCAAAAATTAGGCCCAAGAGTTTTCTATAGAGGCGTACCTCAAGGTTCCCTACTCAGCCTCCTCTTTTTCAGCATGGTATGTGATGATTTAAAATATATAACTCCCACTCAACACAAATCAGCGGCTACGCTTATGATCTAGTCCTTATCTGTGCTAAAAATTCTGAAGATATGACCATCCTAACCTTCAATAAATACCTAAAGAAACTTCAATCTCTTCTGCAGAAGATTAGATCTAGAACTCGCTCCAAATAAATGTGCAGCGATACTTTTCAAACAAGGCTCTAAGCATAATCTTCCATTAGAATAAATTGCTCAACAGTTCCTTGGAAATCCCATATAAAATACATCAGTTCAATCCCTTAAGACCCGCAAGGGTCTTACAAAAACGGAATCCTATTTTGATGAATTATTGTTCATGGATTGACCATTGACGACTGCACTGAAAATCTAAAATCATGCTTGCAAAAACTCATCGATTATGATCTTCACCTTAACAAAAATAAATAGGTGCAGTTCAAAAAAGACCAGTGGCATATGCTTCGCGTTCGCTTACTGTCTCTGAAAGCAAATATAGCCAGCTCAACAGAGAAGCACTTGCAATTATTTTTGGTGTTAATCACTTTTATAATTAGTGTTTTAAATGAAACTCACGGTTTCTAGTTAATACCACAATATAATAAAAATTGTTGAAAATTCTAAAAAATTGACAATTGTTTCGATAAATCAATATCATCGTCAGAATGACAGAAGTTACATTTCATGTTATGCCTACCTGATGTTGTGATTGGCTTAATATATGTTTATAGAAAAAAGAAGATGTGATATGACAAATATTGAAGCTTAGATATTATTAGCCCTATGGTGATATCCTGGATATCATTTTTCCAATTAAGATCAGTATAACTGTGCAATGATATAGAAAACCACGAAAACTATATCTGCTTATCTTTACAATTATCACTTAAGAAGATAGTTTATTAGTGGAGAACTCCCTAGATTTAACTGTTCATTGACAACTTCATATTGTGGGTTTCTTAAATGTCTTCTAATTTCCAATTCTTCAAGGAAATCCAGTTCTTGTTTCTTTTCACAAATATGCAGCACTTCTAGTTTTGTGTTACGTGTCAATGAATGATTGGTGTCAAGTAGATGTTTTGCGTAGTGAGATTTATCTGGTTGGTTTAATCTGTATGCTCGTACGTGTTCACTGTATCGGATTTCAAAATTCCTAAGGGTATGACCCAAATAGACAGCATTACATTCTGGACATTTGGGTTTATATATACCTGACTTCTTTAATGGTGGTATTTTTGTTTTTACATTTAACAATTTTGTACTAACGTTACTTTCTGTTTTAAAAGAAATTGTTGTATTCGTTGCTGAAGATATTATCTTTGAAATATTATTAGAAATGTTTCCTGCATATGTGATGGTTTTATTTCATCAGTTTGTTCAGGAAATATTAGTTGTAATGCCACTGTTTCCTCTTTTTTATTAATTAGCTTATTTATCATATCTAATGGATAACCGTGGGATGTTGCTATTTGTCTAATTGTATTAACCTCTCTATCAAAATTACATTTGTTCATAGGAACTGAAAAAGCTCTATGTATCATAGAATATTTCTAATAATATTTCAAAGATAATATCTTCAGCAACGAATACAACAATTTCTTTTAAAACAGATAGTAACGTTAGTACAAAATTGTTAAATGTAAAAACAAAAATACCACCATTAAAGAAGTCAGGTATATATAAACTCAAATGTCCAGAATGTAATGCTGTCGATTTGGGTTAGACCCTTAGGAATTTTGAAATCCGATACAGTGAACACTTACGTGCATACAGATTAAAACAACCAGATAAATCCCACTAGGCAAAACATCTACTTGACACCAATCATTCATTGACACCTAACACAAAACTAGAAGTGCTGCATATTTGTGAAAAGAAACAAGAACTGGATTTCCTTGAAGAATTGGAAATTAGAAGACATTTAAGAAACCCACAATATGAAGTTGTCAATGATCAGTTAAATCTAGGGAGTTCTACACTAATAAACTGTCTTCTTAAGTGATAATTGTAAAGATCAGTAGATATAGTTTTCCTGGTTTTCTATATCATTGCACAGTTATACTGATCTTAATTGGAAAAATAATATCCAGGATATCACCATAGGGCTATTAATATCTAAGCTTCAATATTTGTAATATCACATCTTCTTTTTTCTATTAACGTATATTAAGTCAATCACAAGTAAGGTCACTTCTTGGTCTAGCCAAAAATAACTATTAAACATCAGGTAGGCACCAACTTCTGTCATTCTGACGATGATTTTGATTTATCGAAACAATTGTCAATTTTTTAGAATTTTCAACAATTTTTATTATATTGTGGTATTAACTAGAAACCGCGAGTTTCATTTAAAACACTAATATTAGTAGATTCCACGAAGTCAGGGGCAAGACAGTTAATTTCATTACTTTTATAATTATTTATTTGGAAAGCAGTTCCTACTTATTACCGACAATGAACCAATTTCAAGAATTTTTCATCATCATAAAGCACTTCCACAAATGACGTCTTCGCGTTTACTTCGTTATGCATAATTTCTCTCAGGTTTCAATTATTCTATCCAGTTCAAGAGAGGCAAAGAAAATCAAAATGTTGATTCTTTGTCTAGAGCTCCCATTCGAAATTCCAATATTTCAACTGATACTCGTATTGATGATGAAGTGAATCAAATATATCATCAAGTCATTTTTCAAATTTCAAGTTACATCTACGATAATTAGAAATGAAACAGAAAACGATCCAGATCTCAGCAAAATTATTCAGACTTTGAAATATCGATTGATGGATTCTGAATACACATTAATAGACGATATACTTTTTAGAATGGATAGAATTGTAATTCCAGGAAGTTTGAGATCCAGTATACTTGAAGAGCTACATGTAACACATTTGGGAATTACAAAAATGAAGCAATTGGCACGCCTAGCATTGACCGGGACATCGAAAAATTAGTCAAAAGTTGTGAAAATTGTGCACTAATAAGATCAAATCCACCTAAGGTACCTGTTCATCCATGGGATTTACCTAAAAGTAATTGGGACCGAATTCACAATAATAATGCAGGTCCTTTTGAGTCATGGGCAGAAGTTAAAATATTGAAGGATGCGCCAAATAGTCTCACTTCTGCCCATTTTGATTTCTCATCTATGCATACTACGAAATAGCATGACTCGGAAGGACCTGCATAATCAATGTGAATTCTCTCCTAATTACTTTTAGGTAAATCCCATGGATGAACACGTACCTTAGGTGGATTTGATCTTGTTAGTGCACAATTTGCACAACAAATGGTTAACCGACGATTAGATTCTTAGAAAATATTTTTGCTGTACATGGGTATCCATTGGAAATAGTTTTGGGACAATGCATCTATTTTCAAAAGTGAAGAATTTCAAAAATATTGCGAATTCAATGGAATATTCCAAAAATGTATAGCTCCAGGACATCCGGCAACAAATGGACTTGCAGAAAGAAACGTGCAGACTTTAAAATAGAAGAAGAGAGTATGCATGACAGTAAACCTATTCAAGACAAAGTCCAAAATATTTTGTTTCGGTATCACGCGACACCACTAGTTTGTGGTGAATCTCCTACATCGGAAGATGAGAATTCGTTAGGATGCAATTTTTCCTTATCGACCCAAAGCCTTTCAGTCTTCATACAAACCAGTACATTCATTTCAAGTGGGGGAAAGGATCCAGGCTAGAGTTTTCGTAAATAATAAACACATATGGCAGCTCGGAAATGTAGAAAAGAAACTTGGAAAACTTCTTTATTTGGTCGTTTTAGACTCAGGAAGAACATAAAAAGACATGTTAACCAATCATGATCAACGCTAGTTCGGAAAAAGACAGTAACGTTTGGTCCCACTCAGTCATTCAATGTTCCAATGCTTCCAACAGTACCTCAAAGTAATCCAAGTTTATTGAACGAACGTCCTTTAAGTAAACCAACACCTGATGCGTCCACCTGTTTGGCATACAATAAGAATTGGAGAGTGTGTTAACAGTAAATAGGAACGTTATATGTTCTAAAAGTTGTCTCTTTATATTGTAAAATAGTTTCTAATAACGAGGGGAGAATGGTTGTGGCCTTTTTATTAGACTTGTTGATATTAATCATAAAATATGAAGGATGTCAGCGAGAACTGTCAAAAAATGTAAAAAAGTAATAAATGTCTATTTTCAAAAAGATGGAAATAATTCAGTTCAGATCCTTCTCAGAATTGTAATATAACCTAAAGAAATATGAACTGAAACAGTCCAAATAGCGGCCTTAAATGAAGGAAAGAAAAAGAAGAACTTATTTACGTTATACAAGCCGGATCTGTAGATACAAATTTCATTGTTGTAATTGCTACAAAAAGATTAAAAATAATAATACTATAAACACCCTGTACATAAATAACTGTTGCGAGTTGATAATATGAATTGGATAAATTGGAAAACTTTACTGTATGTCTCCGGGTTAAAAATAATGAATACTAAAGGATTATGAAAGGATAATTATATTCGTTTTGTTCTCTTTGAAGATTTCCAAGTAGCCACCTAGCTTCGGGCTGTTGACGGCACTGTTCTCTGCGTACAGAGCTGTACCAAGATAGTTAGTATAAAAAGGATAATATATACACAGAGTGTCTAGAAAGTAACGTATAACTCAAAAATCCATAAAGAAGAACTGAAGATAGCCCACATGAGTTCATCCATCATGTTAGCAGTGTGAACACATTTTGTGTCCGGTGACTATCGCGACCCTCCGAATTTTGCAACGATTTTTACTTTTCCGCCCAACCTATCTAATAGCGAGAAAAGTATTGGTTTACCCCAAAAAAAGTTGGACATTTTTTTCGAGTTATTTTTACGTTTTCCATCAACAACAACCCAAAAAAACTGTTTTTAGAAAAAAAATCCTGTGTGTATGTCGTCGTCGTCGTTGTTGTCGTCGGCCACTTTTCGTTACATGTCTTGTTGGCACAATACAGCCTCCGGTGTGCAACAAGTCACCAATTTTATGGTTGAATGTTGTTAAGGACATGTTACAGATGAACCCTATTGATTTTCAGCTCACCAGAGCCAGCACCACGGGTGCTATGGGACTAGAAGTACGACATTTTAGTCATTTTTTGAAAAATTTCAGTTTGTTAGCACGATACAGCCTCCGGAGTTCATCAAGTCACCAATTTTATGATTGAATATTATTCAGGACAATTCACAGATGAACCCTATTGATTTTCAGTTTATCAGAGCCGGTACAACAGGTGCTATAGTACTTTAAGTACGATATTTTTGTGATTTTTGGAGAATTTTATTTTGTTAGCACGATACAGCCTCCGGAGTATATACAAGTGACCAATTTTATGATTGGATATTATTCAGAGCGTTTTAAAGATGAACCCTATTGATATTGAGCTCACTAAAGCCAGTACAACGGGTGCTGTGGTACTTGAAGTACCAAATTTTTGTCATTTTTGGATAATTTTCAGTTTGTTAGCAAGATACAGCCTCCAGAGTGTATACGATTGATCAATTTTATGATTGAATATTGTTCAAGATGTCTCGCAGATGTACTCTAAGCGAGTAGAGCGGGTCCTATAATTCCAGATATATTACATTTTTGGTTATTTTTGGACAAATTTCGGTTTGTTAGCACGATGCATCCCCCGAAGTGTATACAAGTGACAATTTTATAATAGAAATTTGTTCAGGATCACAGATGCGGAAAAGTTAGTTTTAATCTTTAGAACCGTTTATTTTTTATTAGAAAGCCCTATTGTCATAGAACATTTTAAGAGAAAAAAAAATTTTGGATCATGCACTTTTGAAAGAGAAAATCGCAATTGAAAGTACTAAAAACCAGTCATCTTTTTAAAAAATTTGGCAGTTATGTCTAGATATTAGATGGTCACAAATTTTAGAAGGAGAAGTGGATGGATAATGTTGCCAGTTCTCATTTCCGTGACTCATGATGGCTTGGAAATAATTTATACTATCTTTATTATCTAAAATGTATGTATTGAAAATGTACTTTTTTAGACGTATTATGTATGTTCCACCGGTACTAACTTAGTACGTATATTTTATATAGAAAATTATGTATAGGTATATTTGTAATAGTAGTAAACTAGAGACGATAACGCGCCGAAGTTTGATTACCTACTAACCTAACCTATTTTTTTGTGGTGGTGAAAATCTTCTAAAGACCTTGGGAAGGAGTCCCAAGTGGCTGGATTCCATCAACCATATTTTCATCGTCACTCTAATGAGCCATGGTCGATCGCCTACCTGCTAAAACCTACCACCAATCTGTCCGCACGCTGTACCTAAAATGTCTTATAAAAATGTGAATTCTGTCAACCTAACCTAACGCGCCGAAATTTGTTCGATAATATTGTTGAATCGCGCACTAGGAGTGGGACCTAACACTTGCCACAACATAAACTGATCCACATATTCTGATAAAAATCTTGAGGACACCTCAAATATTGCTTAAGGGACGACCAGTGGCCTTCAATATGGTTCGTGCACACTCCCGTTACCGGATCCACAAAGTTTCTGGAATGGTTAACCTCCTTATTGATACGTTTCAATTTTGTGGTTGTGCAAATTAAGTTACAGGTACTTGAAAATATAATTCGTCATGCAATTTAACATCATTTTGACCTACCATGTATATTAGGAAATCCAGTGGCATCTATATTGGGAATAATTAATAATATTGTACAGCCATAAACAATAGTAGATGGGTAATAAAAGAGTGATTACATTATTTTGTTGTATACTAAGAACATGAATTCTTATCACCGCATATTATTATGTTTTCATTTGTGACAGATCTGATGTCTATGTTAGCTTCATGCACTACAGACTTGCGTTCATTGGAGCGATTCTGAACTCGGATTAAGGAATCGTTCAACAGTCAACACGTTGGAGTTAAAGGTGTGTGATTCAGACGTTAGAGTTGGGTTTATTGTTATTTTTATTACCTTTCCTAATTAACTATACGTCAAGTATTTATTTTATTTTTGTGGAGCATGTCTCCGTGGTGTTACTCCGAACGCACTATCCCTGATACATATCTTTGTAACGCGATTCTCCGTGATGTGTCTATGCATATATTATTCTGTGATATATACTTGTTGGATATCTCAGCTCTTATTGGTTATTGGAAGCTTTGACATCTCGAGAGCATTCTGATTGGCTGGCTGGTTTGACACGAGACTTTTTGATTTTGCCTGTGAATATACAGATCAATTCATTGTTCGCTGGGTATATCGAAGTGAAGTGGGTTGAATTTATGTCACCAGTTTCGGATGAAATAATTGAATATTTCACCTTATATTAAGGGGATGACCGATTGGTGATACACATTTCCCGGGTATCGTTAGATATTTTTGGAGTTGTTTGGAGAGTATAGAAATACCATTTTTTTGGGATCAGA
The DNA here is from genome assembly GCA_963921935.1 of Galeruca laticollis. Classification (NCBI taxonomy): domain Eukaryota; kingdom Metazoa; phylum Arthropoda; class Insecta; order Coleoptera; family Chrysomelidae; genus Galeruca; species Galeruca laticollis. The sequence goes on along the minus strand of OY998185.1, from coordinate 55,040,406 downwards.
TAATTCAACCGACAGGTGGTTTTTTAATGCTGTCATTCCAGTTAATTGTAAGTAACAGAATATTTCTATAGTTTCATTAACTAGATTGTTCTCAATTATATCGTAGAGGTTTTGTCCATTGTCTGATGAATTTATTTTCCTTTATAGCTGTACATTGTACATGAAAACCAATCTTGCAGAGGGTATATTGTTTCAGTAGGCCTTTATCACAGTACCTAGGGTAATAACACCTTCAGCCCTATATATTCGGAACTCAAACTGGCCATTTGGTGAGAAATATTACAGTTTTTTTATATATAGATGAATATTCTAGTAATTTTAAAGCGTTTTATCTTTGGATAATGTATTTTTTTTTGTTGATTGAAGGTCAACTGGTTTTATAGTTTAGGTACTTAGTTCATAGGTATTGGCTCCATATGAGCTCGTATCTTGTTTTTTTTGTCAAATGTAAAAAGATTATAGTTAATATGTTAAGCTCGATTAGTATTATGATTTTTTGTTGGTCAAACATGAAATATAGAATTTTCTAGTTAACTTTTGTCAGCAAAATTAAGTAATATCAATATTAGTTGATTAATCTTCATGATTAATAGAAGTCTTGCTCTTATGAGATTAGTAGATATTTCAGTTTAAAGATCAGTAATAGAGATTACTCATATCGGGTCTATGACTGCTAGTGAGAGTTAATCGGTTAGGGGATAAAGTTTAGATTGATATTTCGTTTTGACCATTGAGACTGAAAGAAAATGTATAGAGTATTAACATATTTCTCATTTTAGGGTTCTCTGTTCCCTGTTCTCTTCTCTTTTCTTCTCTTCTTTTCTGTTCTGCTCTTTTTCTCGTTCGTCAATCTTTACTATTCTGGATTTGGTTTTGGATTTCATTTTATGGGACAACGTTGAGTCAGAACAACAAACTTGTATGGGAAAAATTTGGATTGTTACTGAAGAGTACAATATTGGATCTTATAGCATTCTATAGAAGTAGTAGTTGGTAGCCACCACTAGCAACCATCAAGACACAGTGGATTTCACGCAAGTTTTAAACTTTGGTTTATGTAAAATACCTTTTTGCGCATTACACTTGTTTATATCCGTCAGTGTATATTGTAGATAACTTTTTTATTACCGTAAGCCGCTTGTGGTACGCAGATTACGATACTTGTGTTGATCAAGTATTACAAATACTTTGATCAACATACACTATTCAATTAAATCTGTTTCACCATTTATACTCACATTGTGGATTGGTGATAACTACACCCACTGTTGTTAAATTTGTAAACGTTACTGTGGCTATTCAATTTTGACATTCTGAGTTATTTGAGTTGGTGGTAGTAAGCGTATGAGCTCATATGATATTGCGCCATATTGCATTTTTAATATTTACATTCAAAATTTCACATTTAATTGCATAAACGTTATTTTGTGCCATAGATACGTATGGTATATTGTATTGATTTAACCCTATATTGTATTTGGAACTTAAGTATATAGTTTTCTCATTCTACCGGCTAATCGAGTACTCGTTTGAGAAATTTCATTTGTATGTAGGTACCGGTTTGTACATATTTATACCCAACGAACAATCCAGGCTGTAACATAGGATTTCAATCGGGGGGAATTATAGGATTTTACCAGGGGGGAATTAAAGGATTTTACTTAGGGAATATATAGGATCTTAACCCAGGGATTTATAGGATTTTGAAGTACCATTGGGTACAGCCTGTCAACCTTTTTTTTGTACAATTTGTAGTAGGATTGAGTTACTACTGGAGAGGGATACATTGGTTTTAAAGGTACGGGATATATATTTTTGGCTTGGGATACTTGTATATATATATTTGTATAAATTTTTGTTGCTCTGGAATAATGTGCCTCCTATTATATTTTCGTTTGGTCAACACGGATTCATCGATTTGCACGATGTGACCGTCCTCACCTAAAAAATGTAAACAATTAAAGTTACCCTACAAGGAATCGATATCGGTCAACTTTCGTTTAGCACAATCTGTTTAATTTTTCTATTTGCGCGTATTTTTCACAATCTGTCGATGGCTGTTCACTCAATTTTTCCATTTGCAAATTCTGTATGTTTTGATATTAATTGTCAAATTCTTCTAGTTGACTTTCACTTTGTCTTAATCAACTTTAGATATCGTTGAGACCACACCTCTTTTGTGAAGGGTAAATTGAAAAAAAATTGGTCATTGGAAATTCGAATATTCGATCAGTTTTATACGATTAAGAATTGCATTTTAACATTGTTAGAACGTAAGGTTTTAGGTTATATTCAAATTCGAAAAGATCCAAATAAAGTTCGATTTATTGGTTAAGATAGATTTTCGGTTCGGTCAATTGATACACAAAGGATACAGTCATGACGTATCTTTTGAAAAAAATTGGTTTTTCTGATAACTCTGCTAAAACGTTGGATTCCAAATATTCAAGTACTATAGTCTGTTTCTATATTGACTGACAGCACGCGAAAAGGTCACAGATGCTAGTCAGGTAATAAAGCATAAGCGTCACAGTTCATCTAAGGAATTTATTTACTATTTAATTTCATACCCGATTTGATATATAAAGGTAATATAAATGTAAATTCGGTTAGTTAAAACAACTAACTGACCTTCATACATTTGTAGAGTACATACAGTTAAAACAAATAATTATTTTGAAAATAATCTTGTAACGCAACTATTCTGACTGAATATTTCATTAATTATCTTGAGAATTTGAAGCAGGTCAATTCTTGGGAAACATATTACCAAACCATTTATCAATTCATTCTCCAGATAATTACTTTCTGATTTTCGAAATATTGATAATAACATTTACAAGAAACATTACAATAGGGTCCTACTAGGGATTGTCCCAATGACTACTTAGAAATTTTGCAGGTATATACGGTGAAACTTGGTCTCGCCCAAATTTGTATAATTTGTTTTGCGTAGAGTCGCTTATGTTCCATAAGTGTTGTGAAAAATGTCCAAGTTTTACCCCAGTAAAGTGTAAGAGCGTGATTAGCTTACAAACGAAGACTGTAGTGTTAAATGTGCATGATGCTGTTGTACATCAAATGCCGGCTGCTACTGTTAGAAATATAGTTTCGACATGTTCCAATATGACAGGAGTCAGTGAATCTACTATTTACAGGCTTCTAAAGGAGAGGAAAAATGGAAATATATCTCCACCTAAAAAGTCAACTGGAAGAAAACCATTTGACCTTAATGAACATATGCAAAATACAATAAGACGAAAACTACATGAATTATATTTAAAAAAAGAGATACCAACCCTTGACAGAATTCTAAGAATGGTGAAGGAGGACGAGAATTTGCCTGACATAGGAGGAAAAACATTGTGGAAAATATAACACAAATTATATTTCACTTGGTAGAAGCAAAGTCGCAAATCAGTGTTAATCGACAACGAAAAAATAATATGTTGGAGACGCCAGTATTTACGAGATATCCGAAAATACAGACAGGAGAGAAGACAATTCTATTATCAAGATGAGACATGGCTCAATGAAGGACATTCAGTAAAAAAAATATGGCAGGACAAAAGTATTCAAACCAGTCGTCAAGTTTTCATAGAAGGTTTATCTACTGGACTGAAAACTCCTATCGGTAAAGGTCGCCTACTAATCATAACGCATATTGGATGCAATCAAGGGTTCGTTGAAGGTGGTTTACTGGAGATTCAGTCAACATCAATCAAAGACTATCATGAAGAAATAACTGCAGATGTATCTTACACAAATGGTCGGTCGAATTAATTCCAAATAATGCTGTAATCGTTATGGACAATGCCACTTATCATTCGCGATTAACAGAAAATATTCCATCTACCTCTTGGAGAAAAGCTGATATTAGAAACTGGTTAATCGTAAAAGATATACCATTTGAAGATGATATGTTGAAAAAAGAACTTTTAAAGGTTGCTTCAGATCACAAGCTAGAATTTAAAAAGTATGTTATTGATGAAATAGCCAAGAATCGTGGGATAACAGTGCTTCGTTTGCCGCCATACCATTGTGAATTAAATGCGATAGGATTAATATGGGCCCAAATGAGAGGTTATGTAGCTAGACATAAATAAAACATTTAAAATGAAAGATGTTCGTGAACTCATGAAGTACTCATTGACAACAATAACTGAAGAGAACTGGAGAGATGCTGTGAATCATATGTAATTAAAGAGGAAGAGAAAATGTGGGTTTTAGATAACCTCCTAGAACAAACTATAGAACCGATAGTGATCTCTTTCGACGAGTCTTCGGATGATTCTTGTATGGCCAGCGAAGAGGATGATACTATAGATTTAATTTTATATTTCCTATAAATGGTATGTTTACTGTACTTAATATACATTTATTCATTGTCAATAAATTTGAATTATGAGAATTAAACTATATTTTCTTTAATTAATTTAATTTAATAAAAATGAAAATGTAACTTGTTAATGTGCCTAAACGAATGAATTTTATTTCAACTGTAATGTTGACCGAATCTAATTAAATAAGCAAAATTAACTAATATCGTAATCTCCGCCACTGCCGCACTGTTTATCCTTTTGTTGGCATTGTTCAGTTATATTACCATATTGTATTTTGAGCTGAAACAGGGATGTTCAGATAACCAATACAGACACCTACTTGTTTTGCATTAGAATTTTAGTATTTACTTGTAAACTTCTTAGGATCACTCTGTAAGAGATAATTTTCTATTTGAATATTTAATGAGGCTACTGTGCTGTCAGACATTAAGAAAAAGACTATAAGTTTGCAATCGGAACAGAAATTGGGGATCCCGTTGTTGTTCCAAAAACTTGTTTATAGAAACCGTGACGAAATTGAAAATAGGTGGAAATCAAACTAATGGTGTGAAGTTTTTGTTTTATTCCATTTATTCTTAATATAATTAATTGCTAGATCCGTAGGAATGTTTGTGTATAAAGATACAACGTCTAGTGAACTAATCCGGTGATTTGGAGGAATAATTTGCTTTTTAATAAAACTACACAATTCCCACGAATGTTTTATATAATATTCTGTTAGCCCAGTTAGAGATGATAGTGTATTACATAAAAAATTTGTAAATTTGTGGGAGCATTAATGTTACTAACAATTAATTGGTTGCAGTGAAATACCTGGTTTATGTAATTAAACAGAGAATTAACAAATATTACAACAAATCAAAATTTGATAGCCAAAATAATTTTATATTAAAATTGCTGAAAAACCGAATAATATTACAGGAAATAAAGTTTTCTCTGGAATCAAAACAGATAATAGCTATAGTACTTACATTGGTCAATATTTACATAATTAAACAACACCAGCAATCAATTCGAAATAACAATGAATGTACTGCATTATCAAAACATTGACTTGATAAAAATTACTCGTTTTTCTAATCATCATTTTAAGTTCAGATGGTATTGATGAAGTTTCAAGTGATGAAACATATCATAATCTGGTGGCTGAGATTCATGAACAACCTCAACTCCGCCGCTCACCTGGAGAGCCCAAACCTAAAGTCAACAGAGATGTTGTCACATATTTAGTCAAAAAGAGAGCAATGAAGAATCATCTACTGTAGAGGAGGCATTAAGTGGTACAAAAAAAAAGAAAAATGGTTCCAAGCAATGAGTCAGGAGATGAATTCTCTTATTGAAAATGGTACCTTGTAATTAGTGGACATTCCAGATAATAGGATAGTTCTAGATACCACATGGGTATTTAGATTGAAGAAAGATAAAAAAAATTATTATTATTATTGACGGAATTCAACATTGATATTCGGATAAGGAAAGGCGGCAAATTATATATTGCACATACCCTTGGATCAACCCTGTATAGATCGTCTACTGTTTATAAAATTACATCTTGTTGAATATTGTGTCCTAATTGTCTGTATTTCCTTTTCATTCGTTCATAATCTGTGTGCATTTCATGAAACAGTGTGCATGTGTTATTTCTGTACAATACATTTTTGACACTTTTTGAAAAAATTTAGCATCTTCATGTATAAAACATAAACAATTTATTGTACATACAAAATGTATATAGTCCGTGCCTGTTTGGAAGCCCCCTGTGTTCGATTTAAAATTCACAACACACTTTTGCATGCCTGGGGATGCGCGCTACGAAAATTCACAAAAACTTGTGTCATTAAAGTGATATAAAATTCGTTTATGGTCATTGTAATTCAACGAGTCTTATTACACGAGTTGAGGCTCCGATTATTTTTGGATATCGAAGCCCAGTTCTGATTTGTTTTGCTTGACGTGATGACATCTTCTCTCAGGACTACCGAATTTTTTTTTGTTGTTTTCCCCAACAAATTACTGACTGACTTTAAACAGTTGTTGGTACATTCAAAAAATATATAATAAAATACTTATATATGTATCTCATTCTAGTATTTTTTGATTTTAAATCGATTTCATAGTTGAAAACATACCTGGGAACCAATAAATGTTAGTAACTTTCTATACTTGGTGCGATTCTTCACGCTTTGAACAAATCTGCTTTTAAATGATTCTTGTAAGTACGAGAAATCAATTACGAAAATTGATTCCGGTAAGTAGAATGAAAAAAAAAATCTAACCTCAAAGTTTCAATGCGTGTGGTCTGATAATTTGTGAATTCTTTATTAAAAGAAAAAATGACTAAATAAGTTCTCACTGATCAGCATGGAAAATATAAAAAATATGATCACAACCGAAGAAATATCCAGAGGCGTAGTTAATAAGAAAATTGTGTCGCTTCCAAACATTATAGGACTAATTAGTTGATATACTAAACACATTTTTTACCACTTTCATTACGCAGGAAAAGAGAATACGCGGAAATATGTGTTTTGAAGCATCAAGCCTCCGAATCAAGTGTTATCTCGATGATGTTTGTCTGTCCATCTGTGTTGTGCTCATTTCGGGTCAAACCGCTGAACCGATTGGTGCCAAATCTGGTACATATATTCTTAGGCATATAAATAAAAGTTGAAAAGTTTTTAGTAATAATTGATCAACCCCTCTACGGGGGGTGAGCGAAAGGAAAGAAAAAATGCTAATATCTCTGTTGGGGGTTGTTTTTAGAATAAAGTGTAAATAAATAAAAATTTTCAGTGGGGCAATGTGCATAACTTCTCACTTTAGGGGTAGGTTAAATAGTGCTAATAAGCGAAATATTTTGGTGGTCAATTTTTTGTAAATAAATAAAAGTGTTTCAAATATTTTTCTCCAAAACGATGGGTTTCAAATTTTTAATTGTATGTGGAGGAAGTCATGTTTCCCTAACTTTGCTCATATCTTTCAGAATATTCAATATAGAGACTCATAATCTAAATCTAAGGATTGAATAACAATTCCTTAATAACCCGTCAAATTTTCACATTTTTTCAGCCTTGAATTACTGATATTCTAGGCGTTAAAGTTTTCTTTAATTTTTTAAATTATTAATAATTTCCAATAAAGTTTCCCTCAATTTTGCTCATATCTTTCAAACTAATTAACATAGAACCTCATACTCTAACTCCAGCGACTCAGAAAAAGTTTCTGAATAGACTGTAAAATTTTTATATTTTTTCTGCCCTTAATTACTGAGATAAAATGCCAAGTTAGTGGTAGTTACAAAGTTCCAGCAGCATGTCAACCTTGTGAACCTAACGGTGGCAAACACCATGATAGAAAATGTGCAGACATATGAGGATATATTGAAAAATTCTTAGCCTACCATAGAATCAAACAAAATTTCAATATCAAAATATTTTATTACTCAACATATTCTCCTATTAATTGGATACATTTATTACAGCGAACCTGCAACGTCTCTAGACCTTTCAAAAAAATGTTTCTTCTTGCTTTGCAAACCAGACCTCCACAGCATTTATTACCTCCTCGTTGGAAGAAAATGTACGACCTTTAAAACTTTTTTTCAGTTGAGGATAGAGATGATAGTCGGTTGGACGGAGCCAAATCTGGTGAATAAGGGGGGTGTTCTAGTAATTAAAACCCTAAATCACGAATTTTTCAAATGGCAACATGAGATTTGTGTGCAGGGGCGTTGTCCTGCAAAAACAAAACTTTGCATAGCTTTCCGCGTCTTTTCTCTTTAATTTTTTCCCGTAGAGTGGTCAGTAATGTCGAATAGTAATCTCCAGTTATTGTTTATACCCTTATCCAAAAAATCAATCATGAAGCAAGAACTTTTCCAGCAGATTTTGGGACACGGAACTTCTTAGGCTTTGGAAAACCAGAGTGTCGCCATTCCATCGATTGTTGCTTTGAATCTAGATCGTAGAAATATACCCAAGTCTCATCCATAGTAACAATTTGGTTTAAGAAGTCTACATCGTTTTCAAATCGAGCACAGATCGAACGCAATGCTTCTACCCTTGCACACTTTTGGTCAACACTAAAACATTTGGGGATCCATTTTGCAGCAGTTTTTCTCATGTCCAAATTGACGTCAACTATATGATGAACGCGTTCGTATAAAATATTCAGTGCTTCAGATATCCGTTTTAGCCACGGACTTAAGATCTATGGACTTCTAATAGTATATGTTTCCCATACATCCGAAATGACCCCTCTTTTTGCCTACACATGGCCGCCATGTTGGGCTAATTTTAAGTTGGTATTAAAAAGCTACAGTTTATATGCATTTTCTTGGTATTGAGGATGGAACGTTGGTTGGTTGCGCGAAATAATTGACAGCATAATAGAATTGATTAACCAATTAGAATTTAGCTGGATGAACTGACGCGACATTTTCGTTCTGTCAATTTCTGTTTCCTTTGTTCCGTTGTTGCAATGCGATTTGACTGATTTGTGACAGCGTCAGGAGTGGCATCAGGCCAGGTCCCATTTCGCAATTTTCGTATTGTATTTTGATATTTGTGTGTTAACTTTTGGATTATATTCGTGTTTATTACAAATTAATAGTGGTTAATTACATTTTATAAGTAGTGTTATTTAATAAGGTACTTAATAGTATAGTGTTATTTGTAAGATCTAGAACTGTAGGAGACTAGCTACAAACTGCTAAAATGCCTTCCTGTTTTGTACGAGGTTGCTCTAACGCTACTTACATTTCTCGTTTGAAAGAGGGTGTAACATTTCATAAGTAAGTTATATTATTTTTTTTGTATGTAAGTTAATTTACATTTTCCTTTTTCTCCAATTTGTAGATTTCCCAGTGACAATACACTTAAAAGGTCCTGGTTGGTAGCACTTGGAAAAGATCCAGCTTATAATATTGCCTATGAAAGGGTGTGCTCCGAACATTTTGGACAAACCAATTTTGAAGTGGCAGGCGAACGGAAATGTTTAAGAATAGGGTCAATTCCAACCATAAAACTACCTCAATGTTTTGAAGTTGATCACTTTGAGAAAAGTTATTTACCGAGCTCACCTCCACCTACACGGTATGTTAATTTTCACTTAGTACTCACAAAGAATCAAAAAATATTTTTTAATTGTAGCAGCAAGCTGGAACGTGTTGATTCACCTCAAAGTAGTTCACCAAAATCTCCGACAAAACTTTCTCCAATAAAACGGAGTGATTCAGACTCGTCTCCATCTGCTCATTATTCTGATATAGTACGGATGGTACAATTATTTCATCCGTATAGGTAAGTTTAATATCAAATTTTCTTTAAAATCAAAATGTAATATGTATTTTATTTATATAAATTTTACGTAGCATTTATATAATGCCTTAGTACCAAAGTTCAACTAGTCTAAAGAAATGTTCTATTTTCAGCAAACCTTCCACAGAAGATACCAATGTAAAATTAAGAGAGAATATTCGCTTTTTGAAGAGGCAATTAAGAGTATGCAGAAACAAACTAAAAATTTGCAGAAAAACAAGCAGGAGGCGAAAACTAAAAATAAAATCCTGGAACGGGTTATTAACCGAACTAAAAAATAAATTTTCTTTATCTACCCAAGCCACATCAGATATTATGACATCTCTTCAAGGAGCCCCAGCTGCTTTATTAAAAAGAATGATGTTGAATAGGAAACTGGATGGTAGGAAAGTAACAAAGGCAAAAATTCAAAAAGAATTAAGAAGCTTTGCTATGACTACAATTTTATAGCAGCAAAGCTTACAACTATGTAAGAGAAATATTTGGATTTGCGCTTCCTGTCCCATCAATAATTAGTAGTTGGCTGTCAAAAGTGGACTGCAGTCCAGGGTTTACAGCTCCCGCAATATCGTCATTAAAATTAAGAGCTGATGAATTCTTTACTAAAAAGAACAAATAATTGATGGTATCTTTGTTAATTGATGAGATGTCAATAAAAAAAGAGTTAACTAGCGATAGACACACTCAACAAGTATTTGGCTACACCGATATTGGAGCAGGCAAAAGCCTTAACAATGAGCAAGAGTTGGCTACGGAAGCCTTAGTTTTAATGGTAGTAGGAGTAAACGACCATTTTAAAGTCCCAATTGCATACTTTTTAATTAACGGGAATTGAAAAGGCAAATTTAATATTGGAAGCGCTGCGGCAATTACAACAAGTAAACTGCAAAGTTTTGTCAGTCACCTGCGATGGACCCCATGTTCATTTTAAGATGCTGCAGAGTTTAGGATGCAATGTCACAAATGTTGTAAATCTGAAACCATACTTTTACCATCCCATTACTCACCAGCGAGTCTATGTATTATTAGATGTTTGCCACATGTTGAAGCTTATTAGAAATAATTGGGCAAATATCAAAGTAATCATTGATCTCAGTGGAAATGAAGTGAAATGGGAGTACATAGAAAAACTCTAAAATTCAAGATGATGAAGGCTTTTACTTGGGAAACAAATTGAGAGGAAAACATCTTCAGTGGGAAACAGCAAAAATGAAGGTAGTAATTACATGATTTATTTACTGTAATAAACAATCTTATTTTGTATAACATTTTTAAGATATTTATATTTTTCTCTTCATAAAATAAAAAGTGGATATATGTAAATTTCCTGTCGACTACGGCATCTGTTTTGTGCTGGATTGTGTGACACATAATTTTCTGATTCCATAAAGTAGTAAATATAATGTTATTTTATTTTGTTTTTACCTAAAGTGGTTATACTTATTCCGCACTGCATTTGTTCATTGTGCACTTATTATAAAGAAACTGTAAAAAACTTATTAGAAGTCCTACACTGCCACTCTTAATTAGCTGGTGACAAAATCTTTGCAAAATATATGTGCGTTGGGGCTACATTATTGTTATGTAAATGTTTTATTTTTAGGTGAACATTGCCGCTCAGACTTTGAGTAATATTGTCGCAGATGCACTTGAATTTTTGTGTGATACTTTACATCTCGATGATTTTAGGGGAGTCAAACCTACAGTATATTTCATAAGAAATGTTGACCAGTTGTTTGACTTATTAAATTCGAGGAATTTATATGGAAAGGGTATGAAAACTCCAATGCAAGAAAAAAATGAAGCTACCTGGAAACCAGTTTTGGAAGAAATATTGGTATATTTGGAAAATTGCAAAACCCGAACTGGCAGGTTGTTGTATACTACTTACTGTAGCATTTTTTTATATTTTCAGATTGTATTAATGTGAATTTGGCTTGACCGTGATTAAATGAAATTAAAATTAACGGTTATTTTATTTTTTTCCTGATTTATGGAATTTGAATAAGAATATATAAGAATATAATTTATAAATAAACGATTCTTAAAAATTATGAAAATGTTTAACATAACCCCAACTTAGGTAGATACACAATACGCAGTAGCTAGTATAAATAAGAAAGTAGGTATACTTTTTCTCTCACCGTTTCATATTTTCGTATCTTATAAATGATTTCTGCTTTATTGTTTAAACCGGTCCTGTACGAATCACGTGACTCAGGCCGGCCAACTTAAAATTAGCACAACATGGCGACCACCGTAAAGGAGTCAAACCGAATATACTATTAGAAGTCCATAGATCTTAAGTCCGTGGTTTTAGCCCAATTCGACGGTCTGATAAAATCATTCCTGCTAGACTATTTAGCCAAAGCCGCGTGGAACAGCAAATAAGTCGTCAGTATGTTACATATATCATTAAAATATTTGAAGAAACTGGCTCAGTTTCAAACAAAAAACAAGATCGTGAGCGTCTTATCAAAAATGACGCTGTTGAAGTAGCTGCTCTTGGTCATCTCTTAATGGAGAACAGGCAATCATTGTGAAAAGTCGTTCATGTATCTGGTATTAAAAGACTAAGAGGAGATGAAAAGGAGGAAATAAGAACCATGAGAAGCAGCCAAAACTAACTAAGGGAATGAAAAGAGAAATGTGAACGGAGTACACTGTCAAGGAAAATTCAATTAAAAACAAAATGAAACAGAGAATATCCAAGAAGAAGGAGCAAGCGAAAATCTAGAAATAAGACGAGGAGGAAACGATAAAAGTAATACGAAGCATTAAAGTAGAAAAAGTTTGCGGAGAATACGGTTGAGCTCCAGAAATGATAAAATGGATAGGCGAGAAAGGAAAGAAATAGCCATGGACTATACTGAAAGAAGCATGGAGAACCAAAAAAGGTGGGATCACAATTTAACAATACCGATTCATATAAGTGGATATCAAACACAATGCTAAAACAAAGGTTAAAAAGAAAGAAATGAATTGGTATGATCACGTGGTGAGACTGGAACAATCTCGAATGGTAAAGAGGATAATGGAGATGGGAAAGTCGACAAAAAGAAGAAGGAGAAGACCAAGGAGGAAGTGGCTGGATCGAGTAGAACAATATGGAAGAGAAATAGGAAAATACATAGAGGAGATGGAAGAAATAGTAGGGAATTGAAGAGAGTGGAAAAAGGATAATTTATAAACCGGAATCACACTCCGACACTTAAAATGTCAGGGGGAGTAGAGAAGAAGATGTATCTGGTGCATCAAAAAATAGTCGAAAAACATACATTTCATCCATACAAGATGACAATGGGGCAAGAAGATGATCCGGATCGACGTTTACAGTTTTGCGAAAATTTCAGATAGAAAAGATAGTATAGAACACACTGTATACGGTTCGTAAAACAATGTCCAATAAAATAACCCGTATTTAAATTTCCTAGAATCCAATAGAAAAGCCATAAAAATTGAGTAAAATCAATAAAATTCCCACTCTCCAATTCATAATCCCCTCACACGATTCTCACTGATTTTAATAAACAATGTAGTGGTAGTAATAAAATATCACACGGTAGGTAATTATGACAGACCTGAAAATTATACAATAGTAGCTTTAACGGCAAACGCGGTTAAATAAATAATCCCGATACGATATTAATGCGATATGATAATTTCAGTTATTACTACTAGATATTAAGTGCCTGTAGACAGTCGGCCATTTTGTAGATAACATGTTACGTAAACCTTTGGCTGTAAGTAATAGCCAGTCTAGTCTGCTCGAGCAATAATATAACTTACAACTCCATGTGAGATATATACTCCGCTAATTGTCTAATGCATTATTATTAAGACGTGAACGCGACCGGACTGGCCCCGAAGATCATTTACAACAATATTTTCTTACGGATTAAGAGAGAAATATATCTAGAGAGCTATCGAGTAACGACTGATAACTAAAAACAAGAAGTTTCCTGAACGATTCGTAAAAGAATTTGCTAAACCATTGATAAGTTAACAGAAGAGGAATTTACTGTTTCGAATCTACTCATATTACTTTTTTAAATGGAACTGACTGTTTGTAAATACTTCCACAATATAATGGAAATTCTAAAAAAGAAGTGACAATTCTTTCGATATTAAATAAAATATGTAAAAATGAATAGGTCGATGTTATTCAAAACAGTTTAATACAAATAAACTTTTTTTATTAAACATTCGATGAATTCGTGTGCTTAAGGCACTTGACAGATGACATATATCTCGTCAGTGTTGCCAACATAGAAGTGAAGACAAATAAAGAAGAAATCCGAAGAGTTGCTGACCGTATGAATTAGTTTGAATTAAAAAATAGGGAAAATTCCTTAACAGTATCAGGTACACAAGAAGAGGAAAAAGAGAATTTAATATCTAAAGTGCTATGCCTATTTAATGACGCCTTGAAAATTAATGGGAAATCTATAATATGTACATGATTGGTAAACATAAACAAGGACAAACATTACCGAGGTCAGTTATTGTTACTTTTGTGTCACTATTGAAAAATAAAGAAATATTCAATGCCAGAACAAACTTAAAGGGTTCAAATGTTTTTATAAATGAAAATTTAGCAGAGGGAGCATACAAGCTCCTGAAAGCCGCAAAAGCAAAATATGGAAATCGCTCAGCATGGTCTATGAATGGCAGAATTTTCGTGAAGGGTGACAACGCTGTCAAGCTGATTCAGAATGTGAAGGATTTGACCAAGTAGAAGATAGGAATTATTATCAAGAACGATTCTTTTTCGCAGGACTATTTTTGTTTTGTTTTGTTTTCTTTTTTTCAGTTTATAGAATAAATTGCTTTCGGCTAAAGGCCCCATTACACGATGGGAAAGGCTTATTGTAAATTAAAGTTTTTGAAAATAGCTTTCACATATTTCTTATTTCAGATAGTATTAATACGTTTATTTTTTCAATTATAATTCATTTGTAAGATTTCGAAGTAATGATTGGAATTGGATTTCTTTCTTTATTTAAAAACAAAGTAGGTTTTTTTGCACCTGCCTAAAGAACTTACATGATGAAAAATTACTATTTTAACTTGTTATCTAACATAACTAACTGACTTGTTAATTAAAAATATTTGTTATTGAAGTATTTCGTAATGGATTGTTATTTAGTTTTTGATATGAAATATCTTTATTAAAATTTCGCTTTACGGCAATAATTCTGATTTTTAAATTAAATTATTTTAGGGTAGAGTGCGAGTTCACATAAGACTCAACATGTCGAAACTTATTAACATTTATTTCCAAATCTGTAGAGGATTGAACACTAAATGTACTGAATTTCTTATGAACTCTTTGATTGGTGCTTTTGATATAATAATAGCGGTGGAAACTTGGTTACAGGATTGAGTGAATGATGGAGAGGTAATAGATTTAGGAAGGTACAATTTGGTAAGATGCGATAGAGATTTAGAAGTTGCAAATAAAAAAACCGGCGGAGGTGTTTTTCTAACAATTAAAAAACAATATAAAATATTAAAAGTTATTAAAAAACAAACACTTTTTGAGGCAGTTATAGTTGGAGTTAAAGCAAAAGGTTGCAGGTACGTTTTTGTGGGGTATATATATATACCTTCTGGAAGTTTAATTAACGTGTATGAATCAGCTTTTGAATTTTTACATAATAATATGAAAATATCCGATAATGTTTACATTTTTGGAGATTTTAATATACCTGATATAACTGAAATTAATTTTATTAAAATCATATCAAACGAAATACTTGAGAGTTTTCGTGATTTTATGGATTTTATTGGCTTCACACTATATAATAACATGAAGAACAAGCATGGAAGAACAATAGATTTACTAATTTCTTCGGAGAACAATTTACATAATTGTACAGTTAATAGAGATTTTGTGCCATTTATTAAAGAAGATGAATATCATCCTGCTCTTGAAATTTGTATTAAATGTATAACAATTGGGGGGACGTGTAAAACCATGAATAATATTGCTAAAGATTGTATAAGATACAATTATAAAAAAGCTAACTTTCTTACCTTAACGGAGCGTATCAGGGACGCGAGTTGGGATATGGTACTGAACGAAAATCTAGATGTGAACCGAGCTTTGAATAATTTTTATAGAATTTGGAATAACAATATAGAGGAATGTGTCCCAAGATATGTTCATTACAAAAAATCTAAAATGTATCCCGTTTGGTTCACCAGCGATATAAAAAGTAATTTAAAAGAAAAAGAGGGGTATCGAAAACTAAAAAATATTTCCAGTTATTTTAATGATAAATACATAGAAGATTAGAGCAGGAAGTAACTTCTGATATAAATATTTTTTGGAATTATATAAAGAATAATAGGAAAAATTATAATAGTGGTAAATTTATATATGACGGGGTCGGTTCATGGCGGGGGGGCTATATGCGCCTCCGTGTCGATGTTGGTTGATGTCCTGAAAATTCGGGATCTTCCAATTGAAGACACAAATGAGCGTTTGGTTTCCCTGCTGAAATCCGTTATTTTGTGTTTTCCCATGTTTCGATTAACATCTTTGCTCCCAAATTTCACATCCTTATTTGGTTATGCCGTGCTGAAGAGGCAAAATGAGCCAGAAACATGCATGTCCACGGTTACCACTCTATTTCAGTAACCCTTTATTTTGCGTGAATTACCCATGAATCTATTTGTTGTTATATATATATATATATATATATATATATATATATATATATATATACAAAGCAAACACTCATTGACTTCGTGTTACTTAACAACGCCATCTGATGTCGTGTCATTGAAGCAATTAGTTGCTCACAAAAAATAGTATTATTATTCGCCAATAGATGTCAGGAAGAGTCATATTTTTCAGTTGAGACTACTCAAACGCCTCCTTTTTGTTATTTTTCTTCCAAGTTTTATGTTTAAGTTGATTATCGATAAAACACGAATAAAATGACATTTTCTATAAATGATTCCTAGCTAGATCGATTTATCGCCCCCGAAACCCCCTATATACTAAATTGTATGAAAATCGTTGGAGCCGATTTCGAGATTTAAATATATATATATATATATATATATATATATATATATATATATATATATATATATCTCTCAATATCTTAGGGATTCCGTCGTAAGTAGGGCTGAATGAAACTCTTATTTACTACCCAACGTTTCGAAAAAATTTTTTTTCTTTTTCAAGGCTGAAATATGGACATGTTGGTACATTTCATTAATTAACAATTTTTTATACTTACGTGTAAAGTGAGTTAATAAATATTAAAATAGTTCATACTCGGAACAACAAAAAAAAATATATTTTATGTATAGATAATTTTTAAGTACTAATTCAAAAGAATCTTTTTGATTTGAAGGAACATTATATGTCACAGTTGGAGTGACAGTTTTTTGATTGAGACATAACCTAGTTGATGTGTTCAACTTTATGACTTAAGAGACAGTCTTCATTATTAGTAGCATGACTTGTCACTTAATCATGATCCTATGAACAAAGGAAGTCCTATATATCATATATTCTCCCTTGTCAACGAGCGAAAGTTGTAAGGTATAATACTCTCACTAATTACCCCACTCAATCTCACGATAACAAGAGTGAATGTAGTATATACACAACAACTCCGTTATAACTCATTAGTTATATAGATGTTTATATTTATAAGTTAGAAATATCTACAATTTGATTGTTCTTATGTTGTTGGTTAAATGAGAGAAGATACGCATAAGTGTGATTAACATGGTTGCTTTCTCTCTTTTTATTCAATGACTTTTCATCTAAGGCAGTCTCAAACATTTCTAGGCAGGATCTTTTGTTTTATTAGGTATATTTCTCCACTGTACCAAACAGTACCATAAATCTTCTCCACTTTCTTTATCCTTCTTAATAAGTATTTTAGCAATTTTCACAGCTGATTCTGCTTTTTCGTTGCCTTTTTAATGATGTAAAGGTGAGAATGTCAATTCAATGTCCCATTCGTGACAACATTGTTTGAACTCTTGTCAGTTAAAGTTGGTACCATTATCTCTGCAAATTCTGGCTGGTATTCCATGTCGACTAAAATTCTTCTTGCATATTTCAATAACCGAAGCTGCAGTCATATTTTTTAAAAGATCTAACTTAAAATAATCCTAATAATGATCAACCATTACTAGAAACTTTCTAGATTTACCTTCATATTCAAAAAGCAGAAAATTATAAGTAAAACAAATAAACTTAAACAGGAAATACGAGACAAACAATAAGAATATGGGAAACAAAAATAATGAATAAAAAGCGAAAGGGAATAATAAAGAAACCACGGGACAAGGCAGGAATCCTAAACAGGAAAGGAAGAAAATATAATGAAGCAAAGATTATAACAGAATAGTGAAGAATGAAAATTATTCTAGAAAAAATAGATATTGTGTTATCCATGTGGTATAAGGATGATTTTTTTTACAAAAATGCAATTTGTAATTTTTGTAGTTTTCAAAAATAAACGAATATGAAGACATATCGTGAAAAATACGTTTACTACAAAATTATTGGAATTTCAGGGAAATAAAATTATTCGTTGAATACAAATGTGGAGAAAAAGCAACAATATTCAAATTTGGTCAGAGTGTTTATTAAAAAACTCAGTTTTCTCATAGCACCCATAACATAAATCACTTCTTAGACTCATTTAACATGCAAGGAGCATAATTACCGACGATCCCATATGGTAAGGGAACCAAGATAGTACTTCTAGTGGATTCCTTTGATGCCTTTATTTGCTTAGACACGGCCGTACCTCTAGAAAATATATCCTCACTCAATGACAAATCACTACCATTGATTTTTATGGCATTGCCGATGTTAACATCGTTCGCGGAGTTTTTTCGGCAGGTACTTCTTTGACTGTTAGTACTGCCGGGAGAAAAAGTTTATTGCTTACTGCTTGTCGCTGGTAAGACATTCTTGTTTTCGAAGTAAAAATAAAAAAAAAAGTTGAGCATTGACACAATGATTTCCTTAAATAGTGCTAATAAGGCTCTTGCACACAGAATACGTCATGAAATCTGAAGAGTTTGTAAAAACCCGGCATCTTTTCAAAAGGTACGCACAAGAATGCCGGCAGTGACGTACCGACGAAAAATTAAATTAAATTATCATAATTCCACCCACTTGAAATTACGAAATAATAAAGAGTCTGAAGAAAAATTGTATATCTCTGTATTAGTGTTTTAAATGAAACTCACTGTTTCTAGCTAATTCCACAATATAAAAAAAATTGTTGAAAATTCTAAAACATTGACAATTGTTTCGATAAATCAATATCATCGTCAGAATGACAGAAGTTACATTTCATTTGATGCCTACCTGATGTTTAGTAGTTATTTTTGGCTACACCAAGAAGTGGATATCATTTTTCAAATTAAGATAAAAGTATAACTGTGCAATGATATAGAAAACCAGGAAAACTATATCTGCTGATCTTTACAATTATCACTTAAGAAGACAGTTTATTATTAGTGGAGAACTCCCTTGATTTAACTGTTCATTGACAACTTCATATTGTGGGTTTCTTAAATGTCTTCTAATTTCCAATTCTTCAACGAAATCCAGTTCTTGTTTCTTTTCACAAATATGCAGCACTTCTAGTTCTGTGTTAGGTGTCAATGAATAATTGGTGTCAAGTAGATGTTTTGCGAAGTGGGATTTATCTGGTTGTTTTAATCTGTATACTCGTAAGTGTTCACTGTATCGGATTTCAAAATTTCTAAGGGTCTGACCCAAATAGACAGCATTACATTCTGGACATTTGAGTTTATATATACCTGATTTCTTTAATGCTGGTATTTTTGTTTGTACATTTAACAATTTTGTACTAACGTTACTTTCTGTTTTAAAAAAAAATTTTGTATTCGTTGCTTTGAAATATTATTAGAAATATTTAAGTTTTTATTCCATCAGTTTGTTTAGGAAATATGTTGTAATGCCACTTTTTCCTCTTTTTCATTAATTAGCTCATTTATCATATATAATGGATAGCCATTGGATGTTGCTATTTGTCTAATTGTATTAATTTCTCTATCAAAATTACATTTGTTCATAGGAACTGAAAACGCTCTATGTATCATTGAATTATATGCCGCTAGTTTATGTGACATAGGGTGATTGGATCTATATGGAATTGTCACATCAGTGTGTGTTGGTTTTCGGTAAATTGAATAATCATGTACATTAATAACTCTTTGAATTTTTAAATCAAGAAAATTGATTGAGTTGTTTTCTTCAATTTTAAATGTAAATTTAATTTTTGGGTGTAAATTATTAATGTTCACTAAAATTCCTCCTAAAGAATGTCTTATACTTGTAAGAAAATTACTAGAAGATAAAAATATTAATCCAGGAACAATATCAGATATACTGAATTTATTTGATGTATGTATTAATCAGAATTATTCCACTTTTGACAATAACATATATATTCAAAATGAAGGTTTACCAATGGGATGCCCTATGTCACCTATTTTGGCAAACATTTTTATGGACAGATTAGAAAGAAAGATCTTTGAAAGTAATATTTCGAAAAATGTTTTATTTTGGTATAGATATGTAGATGACATACTAGCTTGTTTTATGGGTTCTTCTTCTTACAGTGCCATATCCGTGATCAGACGTAGGTGACCTCTCACTTCTACCTGTGTTGTGCTCTCTAGTTACCACAGATAGAAAGGACCAACAGTTTAACGACGGATCCGAACGTCTATGTTGAGAGGCTGTACTAGGCAGGATACTGTCGGTGGTTTGCCATTGCCTTCCGATAGATGGCTCTCCGAATTTTTAATTATGATGTTAACTAGGCCCGGGTTTGATCCCAGGGCTTCTCGGTTAGCAGACAGAGCACCATTCCACTAGACTACGGAGACCGGTAGTAAACGACAATTAGATGTATTTTTCAACCACATTAATAATTTACACCCAAAATTTAAATTTACATTGGAAATTGAAGAAAATAGCTCAATCAATTTTCTTGATTTAAAAATTCAAAGAGTTAATAATGTACTTGATTATTCAATTTACCGAAAACCAACACAGACTGATGTGACAATTCCATTCAATTCCAATCACCCTATGTCACACAGACTAGCAGCATATAATTCAATGATACATAAAGCGTTTTCAGTTCCTATGAACAAATGTAATTTTGATAGAGAAATTAATACAATTAGACAAATAGCAACATCCCACGGTTATCCATTACATAAGATAAACAAGCTAATTAATAAAAAAAGGAAATAGTGGCATTACAACTAATATTTCCTAAACAAACTGAAGAAATAAAAACTTATAAAACCATCACATATGCAGGAAATATTTCTAATAATATTTCAAAGATAATATCTTTAGCAACGAATACAACAATTTCTTTTAAAACTGAAAGTAACGTTAGAACAATATATATAGAATATTTCATAAATTTCGGGTATAATGGTCTGTAGGAAATTAAAACTGCAATTTTTCTAATATTCTCAATATTTCGCCATTGTTTAATAGCTTCTTCAGGAGACATTCTACAACAATTACTAATTTACATTTTAAAACCCATTAAAATTAACAATAAATGGAAACTTACAGAGAGCAATAGTTGTTTTGCGGATACGGGCACTAGCATCACATTCCACACATTAAAAATAGATTAATATAAAATGTTTCTATTCTACTGTTTTTTCTATGTTATAGTAAAAAGTGATAAGAATTTAAAAGTTGTGAATATACAGAGTGACATGTTAAAAATAATTAAAAAGCTTACAATAAATATTGCTCAAATTGTTAGTATCAAGTTTGTAGTTTAGGTTGTTTTCATGTTTCTTGATATAATACATTTCAAGGAATA
This sequence comes from Galeruca laticollis, assembly GCA_963921935.1. Lineage (NCBI taxonomy): Eukaryota > Metazoa > Arthropoda > Insecta > Coleoptera > Chrysomelidae > Galeruca > Galeruca laticollis. The sequence goes on along the minus strand of OY998185.1, from coordinate 55,018,866 downwards.
ATCTAGATCTGTAGTTGTTGTTTTTATCCAATAATGTTATATTATCATACTCAAAATTATGACCTGTCTTTAAGTGGTGTTCTACTGTGGCACAAGTATTTTTGTGTGGTCTGCTTATGTTGAGTGATTCTTTGTTTGAACCATTGGGACGTTTGGCCTATGTAATACCCTTGACAATTTCTGCATGGCAGTTTATAAATTACATTGGTATTGTACAATAGTGGTGTTTTGTTGGCCAAACAATGGTATAACCGCTGTTCAAATTCATGACGCACATTTTCAAACACATTGCTCGACATTCTGCAGTAATCTCTTATCGAAGGTCTCCTATATTTTGTGGCGGGGGTGTGTAAACAACTGATTTTAAATGTCCCCATAGAAAAAAATCACATGGTGCTAGATCTGGGGACCTAGCTGGCCACTCTATAGGTCCTCTTCGCCCTATCCATTTACCGGGAAATACATTGTTTAACCATTGACGGACCGGAAGCACATAATGGGGGGGAGCTCCATCTTGCTGAAAATATAACTCATTTTCGTTAAGAAAGTTGTTGCCATCTCTATCCAGTTGATTTTCAATTGCCTCGGTAATTAACGGATTGATCGTATTTTCTAGCATATTCAAGTACATCTCACCATTCAGATTTCCATTTATAAACAATGGACCAATTACTTGATTTCCTAGTATACGGGCCCACACATTAATTTTTTGGGGATGCTGGGTATGCCCTTCGACAAATACATGGTCATTTTCATTGCTCCAATAACGGCAATTATGTTTGTTGACAAAACCATTTAAATAAAAAGTACACTCATCAGAAAAGCAGATATTTTTTTAAAATTCGTTATTGTTATTAATAATTGTAGTCATTTGTTCACAAAACTCAATTCTTCTGTCAAAATCGTCTTCACTTAACTCTTGACATACTTTCATTTTATAGGGATGGAATTTAATAATTTTTGTAATTTTGTGGACAGAACCTAAGGAAATTCTAGTTGCAGCAGAAATGGTACGTAACGAAGTATTACGATTCATACCAAAATAACCTATCACTTCAATTTGAGTGGCTTCATTCAAAACTCTTGGCTGATCCTGTTTTGAATTTGCAACAGATCCTGTTTGAGTATATTTGGCGATTAGATTTAGGCCATACCTATGAGAGGTGTTCTTATCTGGGTGCCTTTCGTTAAATATGGCAGCAGTTCGTCGAGCACATTGGTTTTCGGCGCCGTAAATTAACACTATTTCAACTTTTCCAGCTAAAGTGTGAACCATTTTTAATAAATTGCTTTTTCATACAACTGGTAAGTATGGTAAACAATTCAATAGGTATCATGTCTTTTAGTTTTTCTATCAAAAACATTTTTTTGCGTTTTTTTATACAAAAAACTTGAAAGGTATAACAAAACAAACAATTGCAGTTTTTATTTTAATGGTACGAAGCAGCAAACAGATTTTCCTAAATATTTCGATACCGAATCGATCAATTAAAAAAAACAAAAGCCGACGTGTAGAGATTAAAAAGACCTTTAAAATGAGTATAACTCGATACCCCTTCCCATTTAAGATTTTGAAGTTGGCAACTCCCCCTGGCGGGGGGTGAAAGTGGGCGCGTTGCCTTTATGATAAAAAGTTGTCCACATCGATATATTTGTTGACGTGTCCCCGGATTTTTTTCAAATACACACATTTCGAGAAAATTATGGTGGGAAGTCCTGAAATGAACACCCTGTATGTATATATATATATATATATATATATATATATATATATATATTTATATATATATATATATATATATATATATATATATATATATACACACATATTGGCCGGTTTAGAACGTCGTTTGACGTTGTCCGACGTCTTGCCTCCATCTTTTCCTGTCGTCCCAGTCCACTTCTTGCAGGTTTCTAGCACTCATGGCTTTAACCACGCCCTGTTTTCAAGTGGTTGCTTGTGTTCATTACTTGTTTTAGGGACTCTTGTTTCTGACATACGTTGTATGTGCCCATACCATGTAAGTTGTTTTTCCTCTATGTCATCGATAATGGTACCTTCAATCCCCATTATTTCTTTAATGGTGTCATTCCTGATTCTATCTCTTCTTGAAATCCTGAGTGATCTTCTCATCGCATCCATTTCAACAAAATACCATCATTAAAGAAATCAGGTATATATAAACTCAAATGTCCAGAATGTAATGCTGACTATTTCGGTCAGACCCTTAGAAATTTTGAAATCCGATACACTTACGAGTATATAGATTAAAACAACCAAATAAATTCCACTACGCAAAACATCTACTTGACACCAATCATTCATTGACACCTAACACAGAACTAGAAGTGCTGAATATTTGTGAAAAGAAACAAGAACTGGATTTCCTTGAAGAATTGGAAATTAGAAGACATTTAAGAAACCCACAATATGAAGTTGTCAATCAACAGATAAATCTAGGGAGTTCTCCACTAATAAACTGTCTTCTTAAGTATGATTGTAAAGATCAGCAGATATAGTTTTCCTGGTTTTCTATATCATTGCACAGTTATACTGATCTTAATTGGAAAAATGATATCCAGGATATCACCATAGGGCTAATAATATCTAAGCTTCTTCTTTTTTCTATTAACATATATTAAGTAAATCACAAGGTAGGTCACGTCTTGGTCTAGCCAAAAATAACTACTAAACATCAGGTAGGCATCAAATGAAATGTAACTTCTGTCATTCTGACAATGATATTCAGTTATCGAAACAATTGTCAGTTTTTTAGAATTTTCAACATTTTTCATCTAATTTTCTGACTAATTTTATATTTTCCGATATTGTGTTGGTGCTTTTTTATATGTTCTTGTTTGCCTTTCTCTTCAGTTTTTGACAGATATTCCTTGATACGGACAATACAATATCCTCGATGATCATATTTTGCTACATACGAGGTGTAACAAAAATTTAGGTCATAAATTAAAATTCCGTTGAGTTTTACTACGCCTCTGACAGATACATATCGCGTATTACAGCAACAAATTTATAGACAACCGATGTCTTGTATTTACAGTATCGACGAATCAATTTTTTCGATAATATTACATCGCTTGATATAATGCCGGCATCTGCCTTTTAGGTTCTTAAAAATGTATTATTCAATTCTCGTATCGACAATCACTTCTTTTTTCCAAAATCATTAATAATTGATCGCAAGGTGTTTGGTTAGTGAAAATGTTTACAATTTCGATAAAAAAGAATAAGAAAATAGTCGAATCGGAAATAAATTTTTGCAAACAACTGCCGAGGGTGTAGCCGAATATTTGACGTTACCCGCCACGACACAACTTCCCAAGGTGAAGTAACCTACTTCTGTTCTTATTAGTTTTTATTGATATACAAGGTTGATAAGAAACACTGGAAAGCGAAAAAACACTTTACAGACGACTCCCGAATGACTTGGGAAAAATATGTTTCGAATATTAGAGAAGGGGATAAGGTGAAGGCATGCAAGTTCGAAAACAAATAGTTTCTTTTCGTACACTTTCCTTTTCCTGCCTCAAAAGAATAACTGTTAAACAGGTCAGCTCCATCATCACTATCCAGGGACAAAAAGCATGCAACTTACTTAGCGTCTCATCCGCTAGCTTTTAAAAACTACTTAACGTTTTGAGACAATTTATTCCAGTTTTCAGAGATATTTTCCTCAAGTACAACCGGTTATAGGGGCCTAAAATAGTTCTCAATTTCCTTTCCTCCTGTCACTAAAACGGTACAGAAAACAAACGATATGCCGGACAAAAAAAACCAGTCGAAAATTTCACTATTTGACGACTCCCAAAGCAAAGTAGTTTCACTAGCGACCTGAGATAAATATAACTTGGTCGCAACTCAAGTTATAAAATAAAACTAGAATTATTAATAACTGTTTTTTCATAAGAGTGATGTTTTTAACATGACATGCGTATTAAATAAAGATATCAATACATACTAATACCACATTATACATATTTTTTTTTAATAGGGGTGTGACAGGCAACCTGGGACATCCTGCATATAGGGTTTGAAGATAACTGTGTTTTATATTTTGTGTCAATATATGTTTCCATTTCAGGAACATTAAGGCCACCAGGACTGATTGGAGGTAGTAAGCCGAAAGTAGCGACACCTGCAGTTGTATCGAAGATTGAACAGTACAAACGTGAAAATCCCACAATTTTCGCATGGGAAATAAGAGAACGACTCATTTCAGAAGGTGAGTTACTTTGTCATCAAGTATTTTGATATATGAACATTTTTTGTCATGAATTTCACATTTTACATTGATTTCGTTAAAATAAGGAGACATATACTTTTATTCCACACTGTACGTACCGTGAATTAGACAAATAGTAGATCCTACATACAATTTCTCTCCAACTGTTGGTTTATGAGATATAGGTCGATGAAAGATACAGAAAAATATCTAAATCTTTTTTGTAAAATTTGTAAAAAACGTATGAACACATTGACATCTATAGAAAAACAATATCAATACTCGCATTCTATAAATGCTTCCTTACCATCGAAACATATGGCCTCGAGGGCCGTTGTAATTTTTAATTCGTCTCAACGTCCCATACAATTTTCTGACCGAAATAAGCACTTTTAACTTTTTTTTTCTCAATTGTCGAATGTCTATAATTATCTTTGCCTTTTTTGTGGTCGAGGTACAACAACAGTCCCCGTAATCCAAACTGTTACATTTACCCTAAACATTGTCATTGATTCGTTATTTTTTGCGGTTCCACAGATATGAAAAAGTGTTTTCATTCACACGAAGAAGGATATGCCTCGACACGAAATACGTTTAGTCTACATATGTTGAATATTATATATTTCTCCAAAAATAACCAAAAATGTAGTATATCTGGATTTAAAGGACTCTTAGAATGGTAACAAATTAGAAAAAATGAATGCTATAGGTACAAGAGGATACGGAAAACATGGAACAGGATGGGAGTAAAAGAGATTCTTGCTTAAACGGACGATGTTTTTGTTAAGTCAAGTCAATAAGAGGTTCTTGATGATAGTGTTACAAAGAAATATTCAAGATCGCCAGATTTGTAGATGTGATCTCTGTGTGTGATATTTTTGTTTTTAGGTTGTTGTTGTTGTCTGTCAAGTTTTGACAATAAAAATACTTTTTGCAGTTTACGTTTCCGAATAGTATATAATTAGTAAAAGTAAACTGTTCTTCCATTTAAAAACCATTAGGTAATGGGCCCAGGAGTTGTTTAAGACTGACTGTGTGAAAAGTGAAGCGGAAACATAAGGCTGCAGTAAAACCATACAGTAATGGAATCGTCCTCTGACAATTCAAGATTTGGAATTGCCAAATTGAATAACAGTTATTATCAACCATGGTTGTCGACAAACCAAATAATCCACATCTGTAATTGTACATCAGCTAATGATACGTGGGATATTCTACAAAAGGTTCACGAAAGAGCGAATTTATCCAATAAGCTTTATTTACTGAGATACTTATACCAGGCCAAACTTGAACCTGGACAAAATATGTCGGAATACATTAGAACAACTTTGGAAATGGTCGAAATGTTAAGAGGTATCGGTGAAGAGATAAAAGACTTTCACGTAGCAGCACTTTTATTGGGTGATCTCTCAAAAAAATTCGATACTTTAGTTACAGCACTAGATGCTAGACCCGACGATGAACTCACTCTAGAATATGTGAAAGGAAAATTAATGGATAAGTTCAATAGAAAGCAAGGAAATGACAGTGATAAAGGTAGAAAAACTGCATTGAGGACATATAACAAGCAGAAGAAAGAGACAGCAAGTAGATTCGATAAAGAATGTTTTATCTGTTAAAAAAAGGGTCATATTCAGAAAGACTATTATATCCGTGAGAAGAATATTCAAAGAAGCAATGAAAAGACTAAAAAAAATGATGAAATCGCAAAGAGTGCAGTAGAAGAATTCTATGTTTGTGAAGGTAACAGGAATTCGAACGAATGGTACATCGATTCTGGAGCTTCTAATCATATGACAAGCAACAAAAATTTCTTCTTCAACCTCCGATGTGCCGATGGAAATAAAATTTTTGTTGCAAATGGTCAAGAAATGGTATGTTCAGGAATTGGAGATGGATACCTTAAATGTCAAGTCGATGAAAAATGTCAAAATATTCATGTCACAGACGTTTCATATGTACCTCAATTACGAAGTAATCTATTATCAGTGAAAAGACTAACAGAAAAAGAATTCAACGTTGTTTTTGATCAACGACATTGTTCAGTAAAAATGAGCGAGAAAAATATTGTTATGTGGTAATTGAGAATGATATTTACAGATTATGTTTGAAGTCAAATGAGCGAGCAAATATAACAACACAAAGTCGGCATGAAAATTGTATTCACGCATGGCATAAACGACTAGGTCATAAAAATCCGTTCGATATCAAAAGACGTGTGTCACATGATCTAGCCTCAGAAATAAAAATCGAAAATTGCAATGAAATTATGAATTGTGTGAGTTGCATAAAAGAAAAACTATCAAAGAAACCATTTTTGAAAAACTGTGACAAACGATCAAATCAATGTCTAGATTTGATACATTCTGATGTTTGTGGTCCGATGAAAACGCTATTTTTTTGAAATTTATTGATGACCACTCCCGTTATACCATATTATACCTCCTACATTCCAAAGATGAGGTATTTCAGAATTCGTCGCTCTTGTTGAAAATAAATTCGGAGTGTTACCCATAATGTTCAGATTTGATAATGGAGGAGAGTATTGTGGATCAGCAGTTCAAGGTTTTCTGAAGAAGAAAGGAATTTCCTTTCGAACTTCAGTTCCATATTCGCCCGAACAAAATGGCATAGCAGAACGTAAAAATCGAACCTTATGCGGAGCAGCAAGGTGTATGTTGTTTGATGCGCCGAATAAATATTGGGGTGAAGCAATTGCCACAGCGAATTATCTTCAAAATCTCCTTCCTACAAAATCTATCGAATGTGCTCCATGTGAACTGTGGAATTCAGAAAACCCAAGTTGGATTATCTCAGAGCTTTTGGCAGTGTGGCGTATACCTATGTTCCTAAAGAAACAAGAACAAAATGGGATGCTCGAGCACAAGCAGGGATTTTGGTAGGATATAATGAAACTTCCAATGTTTATAGAGTTTTGAATCCAGAAACCAATAAAATAATAATAAGTAGAACTATAAAATTCTTCGAAGATAAAAACTACACATATATGAAATCTGAATCTATCAAAATCTTAGAGGAAAACAGTGAAATAGTTTTCGTAACCGAAGAGGAAGAAAGTATCGAGGAAAAGGTTATTGCCAAAAATAACACTAATATTGAAAGTGAAGAGACACGTTTGGATGATGAAGGGTTGGAGTATTTAAGACGATCTTCAAGAAATAACAAGGGGAAAGCTCCTGAGAAACTGTCTCACTTTACTCCAAGTGAAACATATCCTGAGACTTGGTACGAAATAATGAAATTACCAGAAAATGAAAAATCAAAATGGATAAATACTATAGAAGATGAAATGGAATCATTCAGGAAGAAAGGCGTATGGACGCTGACCGAGCTACCTCCGAACAAAAGAGTTATAAAATGTAAGTAGATTTTCAAAACAAAAATCAATTCGAATGGTAGAATAATGAAATATAAGGCTCGTTTAGTCGCAAAAGGTTACACACAAAAATATGGGGAAGACTATGATAGTATTTTCGCTCTGGTGATGAGACAAACGACTTTTCGAATATTGTTGTCAATAGCAGCTGTTCGTAAATTAAAAATCAGGCATTATGATATAAAAACCGCATATTTGAATGGTCTGTTGAATGAAGAGATTTATATGTCTCAACCAGAAGGTTATATAAATGAAAAGGATTCCCATCTTGTATATAGACTCCACAGAGCAGTATACAGTTTGAAGCAATCCGCGAAAGTATGGAATGATACTATAAGCGGAAAACATTTGTAATGTGGATTTGAACAGAGTAAAAATGATCAGTGCCTCTATATGGGAATGAAGAAAGGGACTATACTATATGTATTGTTATATGTTGATGATTTGTGTATATGTCATGAAAATGATGAAGTGATACAATGGATTGGAGATAAACTCAATGATAGTTTCGAAAGGGTCAACTTAGGAAATATTTCATCATTTTTGGGAATCAGGGTTCAAAGATCTAAAGATGGAACCTTTCTACTGGATCAAAATTCAAAAATTGATATCCTTCTCAAAGAGAATGGATTGGAAAATGCCTCATGTGTAGCTACTCCAATGGATACAGAGTACCCAAAATTCGATAGAAATTCCCCTTTATTACCCAATAATGAAAAATATAGAAAAGCAGTGGGGGCACTGCTAAATCTTTCAACTACAGCCCGTCCGGATATCTTTTGCTGTGGGATATTTGTGCAGGCGAGTAAGTCAGCCAAGTCAGAAGGATTGGGATGCAGTCAAGAGAGTGCTCAAATACCTGAAGGTTAAAAGTAAAGATAAACTGAGATTTAGTTCGAATACTGAATTGACTCTGAACGGATATGTTGATTCCGATTGGGCAGGCGACGTCTCTGATAGGAAATCTACAGCCGGTTTTATATTATTTCTTGGGAATAATCCTATATTATGGGCTAGCAAGAAGCAATCTCCAGTAGCCCTATTACCTACAGAGGCTGAATATACAGTGCTATTCAAAAGTCCGCTCCCCACCTCGTATCTTTTGAACGGCTACACTTACATTAATAAAATTTGGAGGGTGAAAATAAAGTGTTGTAAACTTCTCTACTAATGGTAACAGGTGACGTAATAGTAATAGATGACGTCACAGTGCCACTCTGGCCAATAATTTTAAATAGGACCTTATGGCAAGTGATATCTCGTTTGAAAGGCATTAACATTGGCTACATAGCCATATTAATTTTGTTTGGGTTTAAATTAATTTTGACGGATAAATTAAATAAATATAATTATTTTTTTTAATTTAATTAATCAAATATCAACAATGGATTCTTATAGCAAGTGTTCGAAATGTGCTCTGTCTACTTCCTGACAGTAATACATCCTATTAGTAAACTATTGTCGTACTCGTTCGAATGTGTTAGCTGAAATAGCATTGCATTCTTCAGTAATTCTTTCTTTCAAAACGCCAATACTATCTGGTGCCGTAGTATAAACCTTGGATTTCAAGTACCCCCATAGAAAAAAATCTAATCAGATCTGGTGACCGAGATGGCCATTCTATAGGACTTCGCCGGCTGATCCATCTACTTCGATATTCTTCATCCAGGTAACGTCTTACTGCACCATAATAATGTGCAGGAGCACCATCTTGTTGAATTGTTATTTCCAGATGGCCGAATTCATCTTGATCATCTTCCAGAATTTCAAGAATTAACGGCTCAATTGCATTTTGTAACATCTCCAGATACACTTCACCGCTTAAATTTGAATTTAGGAAAACAGGACCAAGTATGTGGTTTCCCAAAATACCTGCCAAAACATCGACTTTTTCTGGAAATTGGGTATGTTGTTCACGAAAGGTGTGAGTATTTGTGTCACTCCAATACCTTACATTTTGTGTATTCACATTTCCATTGAGGCAAAAAGTACTTTCGTCGCTAAAACAAATTGTTTTTTTTTGTAATGTGGGTTTTGACTAATTTTATTTGTCATGCATTCACAGAATTCGAGTCTTCTGCCGGGGTCGTCATCCGAAAGGTGGTGCACCATTGTTAACTTGTATGGATGAAATTTATTTTTAGCCAACACTCTCTGTACTGTACTTTTACTTACTTCACAAATAGACGCAACTTTAGTTGAAGAGGAAGTAGGGTTTACTACCATTTCAGCAACTATATCAATTTTTTCATCATCATTAAAAGTTGGTCGACCAGATCGTTTGGCATCTTGAACACTACGTCTTGCTTCAAACTTGTGAAGAAGCTACCTCAAATAAGTTCTCGAGATATGGCGATCTGGGTATCTCTCATAAAATAAATGTTCCGCTTCATGGAGATTCTTTCTAGATTCACCAATTATTAAGATAGCTGCTACTTTGTCGGCTTGAGTACGTACCATTTTGCCTATGTAAACTCTTAAACGTCTCGTTGAACAATAATAAAATTAAATATTTAAGCTATTTGGGAAAACTTTGCAAAGCAACAAATACTATTGAATTAAAAACGTCAATTTTTTTGACAACTAACCAGAGGCGGACTGAAAAATCTTCAATATTTAAATGTGAAATAATAATTTTGGTATTTATTTAATTTATCCGTCAAAATTAATTTAAACCCAAACAAAATTAATATGGGTATGTAGCCAATATCAATGCCTTTCAAACAAGATATCACTTGCCATAAGGTTCTATTTAAAATTATTGGCCAGAGTGGCACTGTGACGTCATCTATTACTATTACGTCACCTGTTAACATTCGTAGAGAAGTTTACAACACTTTATTTTCACCCTCCAAATTTTATTAATGTAAATGTAGCTGTTCAAGAGATACGAGGGGGGAGAGGACTTTTGAATAGCACTGTATATCAGCGGGCTTGGCAAGCCAGGAAATAGTTTGGTCAAGAAGACTTTTATAGAAGATTTCGGAATACCTTGTGAAAATGCAACTGTCATTTGTGAAGACAATCAAGGTTGTATCAAGCTAGCAACCAATAGTCTAGTTGAAGAACAAAACATATCGATGTCAGATTCCATCATCTACGTGATTCAGTTGACAGTGATATAATTCAATTCATCTATTGTGAAACTTCAAATATGATTGCTGATGCTTTCTCAAAGCCTCTCCCCAAACAAAAGTTTCAACATCTCAAAACATCAATGGGACTCATCGAAGAATAATCTGTCGAATGGGGGTGTTAGAAAGAAATATTCAAGATCGCCAGATTTGTAAATGTGATCTCTATGTGTGATATTTTTTTTAAGTTGTTGTTGTTGTCCCTCAAGTTTTGACAATAAAAGTTAATTTTGCAGTTTACGTTTCCGAATAGTATTTCATTAGTAAAATTAGGCTGTTCCTCCATTTAAAAATCATTAGATAGTAGGAATTAAAATAATTTTAACGAGACTAGAAACGAACAAGCCGCAAGTTAGGCTACAAATAACGTCACGTTATATAGAGTGTTCGAAAATTAACGCAAAATTTGAATTAAATAAAATACAACGATCCCAAAACAATTACTGAAATATCCAAGTAGGTTGAACTTTATTGGTAAATTCTAAAGGATATGGGATATCTCTCCTTCATAAATTGTTACAGGTTATTCTTAAAGGTATCTACGTTTACAATAGATCCCGAACAATGAGTATTAATACCTAAGACTATTTCTACAGCTGTTCCACAACTAGGTGATATTAATGCAATGGCATTACATACTGCCGTTTGGTTAAAAACTGATACGATATTACTTATACAGGGTGTCCCGGGACTAATGAGAAAAAAGTCAGGAGCGTATAATCTGAGCCAAAATAATGTTAGTACTTCATATAAACTTTGTCTATCCAGGCCCTCGTTTTCGAGTTATATGCCTCCAAAATTTTAATTTTGAATTTGGTTTTTATTTTTATTTTTTGTACTAATTATTTGATCTTTATAAAATTCACGGTAAAGCTGTAGTGTACGTGTATGTTTATTTTGGTGAGGTAAACAGATTTACAGTGGTGCCTTGAAGCCAGGGACGGACTACTCGCAATGGTTAGTGATTCAAAAATTTTGCAGGGATGGCACACCCTGTATGAAGTTATCGAAATTCACTTCCTCACACACTAAGCTAACGAAAAGGTACTCTTGTTGGAATTCGATAAAATAATGTACTACGTACCAATTAACGCATTCACCATTTTTATAAGTACACCAATGAGGTAAAACTAACTTATTAATACGATATCCAAGATTTACCTACAGTACTACAAAAAAATAATTTACCGATAGCAGAAAATCAAAAACATTCACGACTTATTAATTCGAAATTTGGTAAAAACCTTTTAAAAGTGTTTTTACCGTTTATCAAGTAACCATAGGATTAGTTGTCAAACGTTGTGTAGAATAGTTCGTTTTCAGTACTTGTCAGTAATTCATAAGTCCTTAATTTAACAGTTACAATGGCAAAATTCACTTTTATTGAGTACGCAGATATGCATTTAGTGTATAGATTGGATTCTCGAAACTGTTTAGAGGCCAGAAGGCTTTATGCAGAACATTTTGCAAACAGAACATTGCCAGACAGACGAATGTTTGAGCGTATTGATCTCAGGTTACGAGAAACAGGTATGAATAAGTAAATGTAATTTCCCATGTATACATAACAAAATTTTAGGAAGTTTTTTGCCAAAAAAGGTGGAGAAGGTCCAGTACGAAGCGTACGTACTGTGGCAGTTGAACAAGACTTGTTAAATGCAGTTGATAATGAAACATCAACGAGTTTACGAGAATTATCAAGAGACTATAACGTCTCGAAATCAGTTGTTCATCGCGTCCTAAAAGACCAGCTGTTATATCCTTTTCACATGACAAAAGTACACAGTATACCAGTGGATGATTATCCTGCACGACTTGAGTATAGCCAGTGGTTTCTGCGACAACAACAAGCAGACAATACGTTTATTAGTAACGTTCTCTTCACGGAGGAATCCGGTTTCACCAGAGATGGAGTCATAAATTCTCATAATATGCATATATGGGATGATGTGAATCCACATGCCATTATCCAAACTAGGAGCCAGCATAGAGTCATGGTTAATGTTTGGGCAGGAATAGTTGGCAATCATTTGATAGGGCCATACTTTATTGACGGTACTTTGACCGGTCAGAGATATTTGGAGTTTTTGCAAAATGAGTTATGGAACCTGTTTGATGATGTGCTACTACTAACTCGTAGCAATTTATGGTTCATGCATGATGGGGCCCCTCCTCATTTCAGTTTGGATGTACGACACCATTTACACACAAGATTTCCCAATAGGTGGAGGCTCTTTTCTATGGCCACCGCGATCAGGAGACGTTAATCCTATGGATTTCTTTCTCTGGAGTTATCTCAAAAGTAAGGTATACGCAACACCTGTGCAAACAAGGCAAGATTTAATAGACAGAATTGTGTTACACTGCAATGTTATTAGAAATAGTGTGAAATTGCTCTTTCAAGTGCAAAGAAACAACCTTCGTAGACTTAGAATGTGCGTGGAAGTGGGAGGAGCTCATATTGAACATTTATTAGAATAACATTAGTTTTTGTTGTTGTTTAGGAATTACTTTCAGTCTAACGTTTTATAACTTGTGTTTTTTGAGGTTTTCTCAATGGTTTAATAACGTTGTGTTCGTAATTTTGATTAAAAGCAACTAATTACGTTGCGTACCTATTCAATTCCCATTAAATAAGTTCTTAACGATTTTATCATCTGTTATCATCAAATTATTTTTTTGTAGTACTGTAGGTAAATATTGGACATCGTATTAAGTTATTTAGGTAAATTTGTACGTAGTGCATTATTAAAACTGTAAATATTAGCCAGACGGCTTATTTTATCGAATTCCAACAAGAGTACCTAATGTGTGAGGAAGTCAATTTCGATAATTTCATACAGGGTGTGCCATCCCTGCAAAAATTTTGGATCACTAACCATTGCGAGTAGTCAGTCCGTCCCTGGCTACAACGCACTACTGTAAATATGTTTACCTTTCCAAAATAAACATACACGTACATTATAGCCTTGCCGTAAATTTTATAAAGATCGAATAACTAGTACAAAAAATAAAAATAAAAACCAAATTCAAAATTAAAACTTTGGAGGCCTATAACTCGCCTGCATAGAAAAAGTTTATATGAAGTACTAACATTATTTTGGCTCAGATTATACAATCCTGACTTTTTTCCCATTAGTCCCGGGACACCCTATATATACATTAACTTTAGGATTTTCAACATTAACAAATATTCTAAAAATCTAAACAGGCTAGTTTATTGACAAATTTCTGGATTTTCAGTGTATCAGGCAAATATTAACAAATAAGAAATATAGGTTCACCCTACAGGGAGATAAAATATAAAAAATTAAAATCTGAAATCCTTATCTGGTATCCTATTTCTAGCTAGGAGTTTCTATTATAGAATAATTTAGGTACATTCAGCATAAATGTGGCTAAATTTTGTTAATTCGATTCTATATAAGTGGGATGAAAGTTTGTTGCAGTTATGTGTTAAGCGAAATGATTACCCTTTCACAAAGTCAAGTAATTGTTTTTTCTTTGGAAACATCAGGTCATTAGTGCGATTCTGAGGTATATAACATGTTTGGAAATTAGTAATTTGTCGTCTATAGAATGGCATCTTCATGAATTTGACTGCTAGGTTATTAGTATTTACGTAAATATGATATTTCAACTAATTACTAGACTTGAGCTTATTTTAGTTAAGCTGCATCTGCTTGTTTTTGCTTTACCCACTTACTATTTAAAACGACATATTTTTCTATTGGTTCGTGATAATAATGAATACTGATTTCCCTGAAGTTCTAACTAGATATATAAATATTTATACTTATTGCTTCAGTGTAAACATTTCCGCCCAACTATTATAATTGCTACCCATGAATCGCTTAAATGTGATTACTTTTAATATTTTTTAAAGAAATAATGTCAATTCCTCTAATAATTTCTCTGCACGCATCAACATATAAAACTACTTTGTATTCCACTTAAAAGTAATAACAGCAGTTGTGACTGATATTTTTTCGTCTCATGTTTTACTGATCCAGCAATTACCATTACAAATAATTTTCCATAGCAAATGAGAGACAAAAAAAAAAGTCTAGGGGCCATTAGGATATGTTGCTCTCACAATTATTTTCATCGCGATCAAGTTTATGAAAGTTAGCCATGAGAAGTTTGAAATCAGACTTACCAATCGCACTTCATTAACAGGGTATTAGAAAATATTATATTTTTTTAGTGAAAGAGCGCCTTTGAATTTAGGCTTTATTTATGTAATAATACAGATATTATAATTATTTTGTCCACGGCCACTTAATAATACATCAATGAACTAAAAGTATATGGTAGCAATATATCACTAGAGTGGATTATGATAATTCACACTTTTCAAATAGCGTGTTGTTTCTGTTAATATCTTCTATAGACAGAGGAGGGTTAATTTGCAAAAATAAATCAGAGAAACAAACACGCGTTTATCAGTTTTATCCAATATACCCAAAAAACTAAATTGGAATAACTTGTAAATTGATTTATGTCACTTTTTCTCATCTAACTGGGTTGGCTTACATTAAATTGATCAACAGAAAATTTGATATATTTTGGAATTTTTGATTTTAGTTTACTAAAATGTTTGTTTAGTATATTATGTCCCTTATAGCTTAGTTTAAAAAAGTCATGTAATCTATGAGATTTCCTGTAGAGTTTGTGATGGTGTATACATAGGACAAACAAGTCAATGTCTGAAACATAGAATTAACAGCCACAAGTGAGATAAAAAACATAAAACTGCACTAACTAATCACACAACTGATAATAACTATACATTTTATTATGAACAAATAAAAATTATACAAGAAACGAGAAATTTACGAATTGATATGTACACAAAAGATCAAAAATACTGTTAATTCCAAAATTGACACAAACAATTTAAGTAAGATCTATCCCAATTAAATAAATTGACGAAATAAATATTAATAAAATCCACAGCATATGAAAGAATTGCTTTTTGATTATACATGGATATAACTACTTAGTTTTGTGAAACTTTATAAAATGAGGAATGACGCCCAAGAAATTGCTAATATATATACAGTGCTTCTCAAGAGTCCGTAGTATTATATCCTCTTACGTGGTTCAATCCATTAGCTAGTATTACAGCAGCAAGACCAATGGCACCATGGCTAGCTGGTAACGTTCGAAATGATATGTCGGCGAAATATAGTGACGCAGTTGGCAACATCGATCTGATTACTGAATAAATCTATCACTGCAATACGCAAAAGCCATTAGGTGAGACAGCTTCCCATTCAATGAAGCAAGGCATAGCTTGGGTTAAAAATTCTGAATGTAAAATGATTCGAAGGCATCATACTTTATATAAAACTGTACCTACCTGTAATTGTGATATATGGAGAAAAGTCGGGGGTGAGCAAGAACTCCAGAGACAACGGTGTATTGGATAATTAACCCTCCTCTGTCTATAAAGGATATTAACAAAAACAACACGCTATTTGAAGAAATAAACATATTTCGAAATCTTTCAACATTAAGTAAAAAGAGTTCACTTATTCCTGATAACTTTTTAACTATATATATATATATATATATATATATATATATATATATATATGTATATATTATGAAATTCCTACAATAAAAGGTACCTGTTCACGCGATTTATTTTGCTAAAGTAAAAATTTATAGGTACAGCTTGACAACACCGCCCAAGAATATGATTTAAAATCTACTATCTAGGATAATAGTAGGTACTATTAGTATTGATCGGCTCAGTAATAGAAAAATATATAATTTTCGGTCTCGGTATTTTGAATGGCAAAATTCTGTCGGAGTCGGTTTTAATTTATCACAAAGACCAACTTTTCTTGAAACAATATGACAGTTTAATTAAATGGTTGTTACTCCCCCTTTGAATTTCTTTTTGGCCTTCCTTGGCCCAAACCCTCGTTACCATTTTTTCTTTGGAGTAAGTAACAACAAGAAGCAACCACGTCTAAATTCTATTTGGCCTAAAAAGAAGAAAACTGTTTATTTGAAAGGTATTTATTTTATAAAAAGAGTTTTTATAAGAGTTTTGATTATAATAACTAGTTAGGAATAATTATTGGAACTCTACCATGATAGATAAGAGTCTATACAAATTAATAAACAGGAAATAATTTTGTAATATTTTGACCCTAATATAATAAATTAAACAAATTCATTGTAAATAAAAGCCACGATATTTCAATATATATATATATATATATATATATATATATATCCAAAAAAAGATAAATATATATAATGGTTTAAGAAATGCTACAAATATATATATATATATATATATATATATATTTGAAACGCAATGTATTCTTGACCATTTAAATATTTTATATGGGAGGAGTTTTCTTGAATGAAGGTCCTTACTTTTTAATAATTTGTTTATTGTTTGCCAAAAGACGCGTTTCAACTTGTTAAGTCATCTTCTGTTTCGGCTATGGTTTTCTCCAAGTCTTTGTAAAAGTTTGTCATCTTTAGTAATTGTGTCCTTGGCTGTATATTTTATCCCAGCCTATATGTTTGAAACGCAATGTATTCTTGACCATTTAAATATTTTATATGGGAGGAATTTTCTTGAATGAAGGTCCTTACTTTTTAATAATTTGTTTATTGTTTGCCAAAAGACGCGTTTCGACTTGTTAAGTCATCTTCTGTTTTGGCTGTTTCTTTTGGCAAACAATAAACAAATTATTAAAAAGTAAGGACCTTCATTCAAGAAAATTCCTCCCATATAAAATATTCAAATTGTCAAGAATACATTGCGTTTCAAACATATAGGCTGTGATAAAATATACAGCCAAGGACACAATTACTAAAGATGACAAACTATTACAAAGACTTGGAGAAAACCATAGCCGAAACAGAAGATGACTTAACAAGTCGAAACGCGTCTTTTGGCAAACAATAAACAAATTATTAGAAAGTAAGGACCTTCATTCAAGAAAATTCCTCCCATATAAAATATTTAAATGGTCAAGAATACATTGGCTTAAACGATTGGTGTCCTGCTTATCATTAACTGTATGCTGTTACTTTTTTATGCATATCATTTCCTTCATCAGAAGTTTTTGGTAGTTGTTGTCCTGTGCTAGAATTTTAGTGTTTCAAAAGTTGAATTCGTGTTTTTCGCTAGATTCATGCTTGTGTAAAGCTGTTTAGGCATTTTTGGTATATGTGTGTCAGTTTAGCCTACTATTAAGGTATTGTGTAGTCATGCCTATGTACTTTTTGGGGCAATTCAAGCAGGGTATTGAATAAACGACATTAGATTTCATTTTAGTTGGAACTTCACTTTTCAATGATGTGAACAAGGACGATAATAAATGTTGTGCTTTGTGACATACAATGATATCATGCTTACCTAAGATATATTCAATTTTTTCCGATAATTCTGCCGTGTAAGGCATAGCGATATATTTTTTTATGCTTTTATTATTTATTTGTGTTTTATCTGGTATGTTACTATTGAATATTTTGTGTGTACGTTGTTTTATAATTCTATTTATTAATTTTGTAGGGAAACCATTTTCATAAAGAACCTTTTTTACTTTCTTTAAATCTAAATCCTTTTACTCGTAGGTACTTCTAAACATAATAAAACAATATTTGAAAAAGCCTACTATGATAGGCGAAACGTCATAAGTTTCTCGTATTTTTTCAATGAAACCTATACCCAAGAAAAATCCAAAAAAAGATAAATATATATATATATATATATATATATATATATATATATATATATATATTGAACTACTTACCTAGTTCTGGAAACAAATTTACACAAATAATTATCATAAAAAGTATAGATTATCACGGGAGGTGTGTCAGTAGACACAACCATTAGCAAGAAAATGACAATTTAAGTATAAAGTTATATAAAAATTAGTGAAATATGTATCAATCTTATTAAATATGAATGTGATTATTTTAAAAAGGATTATGAGAACAAATACCAAACACAATATTATTTAATTAAATACAAAAAGTTACCTGCACAAGTAATTCCGAATATATGTCAAAGTCAATGAGTACCACAATGTGCTGAACACTGCTGTAGGAATATCTGTAGATATTAATTGCCATATTATAACTTGAAACCTAAAAGAATTAGAAAAAAAGAATATTTAGTCTAGTGTTTGATTCGCATAATTACACATGTTCCAATAGTAAAAGTTCATAATTTCATAAAGAGTTGAAAACTGTATATGAAAAGATAGATGGAACGCAGCTCAAACTTATGAAAGGGAAATTAATAAACAGGAAGTAATGAATCTTAGTGAATTTATAATTGTCAACTTAATTTTATTGATTATTTATTGCATACTGAAAAATAATATCAAAAACAAAAATAATCAATAGTTTATATGATATAAATATAAAATAAGATTGAAAATTAAAAAAAGGATCAATTACATATAGATAAATTAATAATTTAGGTTGTAGTTTTTGTAAAAATAATTATTTATAAAAATATCTAAACAACATGTTTATATGTAAATTTGCTATTGTATTATGAAAAAAGGACATGATATATATTCCTTAATACAATAGAAATAATAGTGAACTAGTGTGAATATCCTCCAGAACCATTAAACTAAATAATTCAGATTTAGAACTAAAACACTTCGAAATGACAATTTTTTATTCAAAATAACAGATAAGTGAGCTTTGAATTAATCAAGCGAGGAGGTTGTTGATTTTGAAAACAAGAGAAGAGAGTTTTCGGGTGATGGAGAGGAAGCGTCGATAGAGAGACTCTTTGTTTAAAAATTTATCAGAAATTGGTATAAATGTTAAAAAACACAATCAAAGGTAAATCAAAGTATTTAACTATTGTTTATAATCCTGTGTAAGGATGAAGAAGTGTAGAAAGTGAATATCTCCTGAGAAATATCTACAAGAATTTGGAGATGCGAGTTGCAGCCCGGCAGAGAACTCAATATTAAGGTCTGTGTCTTTACAATTACATTCATTGGAATTCCATATAATTCTTTATAAAGAAAGTGAACATTAAAATTTATCAGAACGTTAAAATTGAATAAATTCATTAAATGGCCAAGAACATTTATCATATGATGCATCATAATTTTATCTCAATTGAGAATTAAACAGTTTTAGTTAATAATAATATTTGTACTTACTTGATATAATATAATTAACTGTATATGTTCTCGAGCATCATGAATTTTCACATTACCTCTCATTCTTTATTTTATCTTCAGCATGAATAACTATTTGCCTATTACTGTCTTCACTTTCAACTCACTCACATAATTTTAACTAAGTATACTTATATGTAATTGATTATTTAAAGTTTATATCATTAAAATTGTTTCACCATTATAGACGCGCTGATAGTGTGTTTAACAGTAAAGTTATTTCTTATAGAGGGGAGAGTATCCTCCTATCGTTTCAATTATAACAGCGCATGCGTTCAGATTTATGCGCCGACGCACTGATAGGAACATTCTTATACCGAGAAATGTATCTGATATAGGGTGGAACAAAAACACAATTTTCAATGTTTAAATCTTATTGCAAATTTTTATAATAATCTATTAAATTGTTTACATTTGAGTAATGGTATTTTATTCTCATCACATCCATCAGAAAATTTTCTATCGTCCACATATTTCAATAATTTTATATAGGAGAAACTTCAGAAATTGATTTTCATAAAAAAAATTTTACAAGGAAAAAGGTAAGGTTTGAATTAAATTTGTCAATTACTGGTATTAATGCATCCTGAACTCAAAGGGAGGAGTCTCATACTTCCGACTGAGTTAAATAAATATAAATATAACAGTTAATAAAAAAAATTAACATATTGAGCTAGCCGAGGTGAAACATATACTATATTAAATAATACTGTATTAAATAAATAATAAAATATAATCAATTATAATATATATATATATATATATATATATATATATATATATATATATATATATATTAAACTGATATGTAAGGTGTGTAATTTAAATGTTTCAAAACAAATATACTTTCCCTAATTTGCCCTACGTTGGGCCGACATGTTAAACTGGATAGAACGGGGAGAGAAATAATGATTTATCGTTATTATTCTTTTAATTTACATTTAGTTTTGATTTGCCCGGTATATTGTAAAAATTTAAAATTTTATTACTAAAATGGTTATACTTTAAAACATGAGAAACTCTTTAACCTCAGAGTAGGGTTCAGGTATAGAGAAACAAAAATTCAATTTATAATATGAGCGCCTAGATTTGATTAAATATCTCTGTCTTCTTAAAAATTTTGTTAATAAAAATGTACTTGCTTGTTTAATAATACGTAATAAATTCTTAAGACGGTCCTGTGTTTCAAGTTGAACCTTTTTACTATTCACAGATGTCAGTTTAAACTACCAACGGTTCAAACTAGATGGAGCCATCACCACAAAGAAATAAAATGTATCAAAAAACAATTTTACAATGTTCTTCAAACTAGAAAGAACGTTATTTAATATTTTGAATAGACAAATACATTGTTCTTTTACAAGACACAAATTAATAAAAAACCTACTATCTATTATGACCACTCATTCAAACAAAATCACGTTCTCACATGAAAAAATTATCTCTATATACAAATCTAAAATAGGCAACATTTAATACAAATCTTATAATACTGAAACTTCTATATAAACGATTATTATATCAAAATGGCGAAACACAATGGTTGTAAATGTTTGTTTAATACCAAATTTCAATTTTTTTCACTAAATTGGTAAGTTTTATTCAACCTTTTTTATGTATAATGAAAATAGTCTAAATACCTTATTCCTGTATAGTAATTCATTTCAATTATCCTTTACTTTATTTTAGGTTACCTTCTGGAAATTGTCACATCACTGGTCCAGCTTACACAAAATCAGGAATCAATGCTATGTCCCGTCCACATCAATACATTTCAGTCCAATTACATAATCAAAAGCTTTCTAAAAGGTATGGTGGATATATCCATTCCACCATACAAATATTAATCAAGTATTATATATCAATTATACGGTTAGTATTCAAACATAATTACCAAATTGTTTCTTAGTTTCTACATCTGCTTGTTTAAATATATAATCTACCATATCATAAGTACAATGTATCTCTCTTTTCTGAATTTTGATGCCAAATATCTTGTTTTTCGAAAAGTTTTCTTAATTCCCAAAATTTTGCTGCTTCTCAAATTTTCTACCACCCAAAAAGAAATTTTACCTAGTCAATAGTCTCTATAATCAACAAACTTTTCTCCTTCAATTTTTTTTATTATTAACAACTACTTGTCGCAGATTAAAAGTTTGTTGAATACATTCCACCAATCAGATTTGGTTATCAAAACTTTTCTTTATAGATTTCATTTCAAATAGTGAATTGTCCATCTATCAATTGAAAACGCTTTGTTTTAAGGTTCTTTAATGATTTTAACTCATATTGTGTCTCTTAAATTATATTTCATTTAGTTTACAAAATGACATTTTCAAATTTACAAAATATGTGTTCATAATGTCAAACCGTTCAATAAATGTCACATTCCATAGAATTAATGTTTTTCAGTTTACTTCTTATATCGAAATGTTTTCAAATATTTATAAAATCTTATTTACATGTCCTTCAAACCCTAATATTCATTTTAAAAAGAATCTCACTATTTATTTATCTTGACAATAAAAATAAAGGATTATCATTTCCATTTGTATATGTAACAACGTTCTAATATTCCGTCTTGTAGGTTTATAGAGTTTTTGTTAATTCATTTCACAAATGTTTTTTCAAATCTTATTTTAAATTATACAGTTAGATGCTTTCTCTATTGAATAGTACATGGTACAGATTGTCTCCTTTTTTAGATAATCTTTTAAAAAAAATGAAATTTCAAAAATTTTTATTTCTTGAAATAAGTAGTTTTTTTATTTTATGTTCGGTATACAGGGTGTTGTTTTACTCTATGTTAATATATATATATGAAAGTTTATTGAATATGTGGCAATAATACTCTTTTAAATATTTATTTTCCTTCGGGCTTTCGAATACTATGTATTCATTGTCGTCAAGGAATAATTAAATGAGGTTCTAGGTAACGTTGTAAAATAAATTTATATAATAAATCATTCTAAATATTGTCCAAAAATTATCAAAGTTTAAAAAACAAAATAATTACTAATTTTTTAATGTCCTTATATTGTTTATTGAGTAAACCCATATTATTCAATTCGATAAGTAATATACATAGAAGATTTTTCTGATTACAGACTAAAGAGCTAAATTATATGTCAAAAAAAAGTAACAATTTGGAATTATGGCAATGTCAAAATTGATTAGAAAAGATACTATGTTCACACAAATTTCTGAAAAATATTATCAAATTAAAGTTGTCGTGATTAATAGCAAAATAAACCAAAAAAGAAAGAAAGATTCTAGATTTTAATTTTAAACAGTTCATTCGTAAAGAAGAAAGTATCAATTTTAGATAATTATCAGGAACATTTTGAATTGTAAAGCAAAAATCCAGTATTGTATAGAAAAAATTTCCCTAACCGACCCTTAACGATAATTTTATTAATCGGGAATGTTTTCGGAAAAAGGTCAAAAGAGAAAGGATATAATATTTTTTCTCCAGAATTAAAAACAAAAAATCGTGTATTTGTGATAAATAAAGAAATTCATACAACTTCATAATTGTAGTAAGAGGAAGAAATGCTAATTGAACAAATATAATTGGGTTTGATACTTTATTTATACGCTTCGGTAATTCAATAAATTATACAAAACATGTTTAGTATAACCAAAATAATAACTGCCTTTTGAAAAATTTTGAAAATCTCTGAGTTAAAGGTAGTTTTGAGATAATTCTTAAATTATGCGTTAATTTTGCGGCGCAATTTATATCATCAAGTAACAAAATGACTTTTAATCTAATAAGAATAATTACTGATACTTCACTCATAATGACATAATATAATATAATATAATTTTGTCAATTCTCATTTTGAACGAGCAGTCTCTTTACATCATCCTATATAGAATTATTTAATTCATTTTCGTCAAATTACTGGAAAATGCGTAAAGTCGTTCAGCAAGGTTGACTTTTATAACAATTAGACAGCCACCTATGTAGAAGCTCGTAGTAGATGTATCGATTACATTCTATGTGGGTATTAGTTTCAATTAGCTATCAGCCATTTTGTCTTCAACGTGTTCCTCTCATTGTATTTATTTGTTAGTTTTGGTTCTTTTTTTACTATCATCATTATCGAAAAAATTACTAACTTCAAGTATTATTATTTTTTATTAGAATATGTTAATTTTCATTATATACAAGGAATAGTTGAAAATATTCTAAATAATTAACAACAAAAATTTGCTAAACAATCTAAAAACAGCCGAACCTTCATAAAAACACTCGTTACATCTTCAACCACGGAGATGAATAGGAAGTTAACTAGGAAATAAATCAATTCGAGATCGATCTGATATATAAAAGAAACAGGGCCGGCTTTAAAATCTTTTACATCGAATTTTTATTAAGTTACAATAAGAAATTAGTTGTAGTCATTACTCCAATCTACAAAAATTGGATTAACAGAAATTGCCAGAATTACGGAGGAATTATATTGATTAGTATAGTGTTCAAAGCGTACGTCAGCATTTTGGAGAACAGAATAAGGGAAAAATTGGAACATACATTAGAAAAAATGCGACATGATGTTTATTATGAGAAAAACTATAAGAGAAGACCGAATATACACTGCTGCTTCATATAGAAAAACCTTTGATCATAATACCTCCATCAACTCCACTTAACAATCCACACCTGTAAGAAAGTAAAGTTGTTTAAAAACCATCTGAAAATAACAAGAAGAACTAATGAAAGTACCAATATATGAAGGATTCATAGATTAAATAATGGCTTTAAAAAGCTGTACGAGTAATACTTTATGTTGAGTCGTACAAAAAATTTTTTTTATTTGTGTTAAAGACGGTCCTGTGAGATATTTGAATAATCATGATCAATAACGTTTGATGAATATGGAATAATTAATCATTGATTGATTACCTTGTGATTATATATAGAGAGAAATATTTAGAAAGGAATTTATGAAGGTTTTCGAAGAAATTTGTCGCTTTCCGGGTCCGCACCTTGATGATTGCATTTGGGTATTAGTTTCTGCAAGACACACTGTATATAATAAATTTATTTTGACAAAGAATGAGAAAAAATACAGCACATATTTCCAATTTTAACACTGATTGATTTCAGAAAAAGTATCATCTGAAGGATTTAAAATTGTAATTGAAATAGAGTGAAGTTGAGCAGTAATTTTGTTTTGTGGTCAAGATGGATCATTGAAAAGTGTTGGTATTCACATGCAAAAAGCCACAGAAACGGCCGTTTCATGTGTTCGTCACGGAAAAACATGTTTTAATTTTATTCAACCATGCGTGCTTTCTAGCAACACGCACAAAAACTTGGTTTGTGGAATTACAAGATTTATAGTAGTAGAGTTAACTGACTAGATTTTTATTCTTAGAATATTTAAACTCTTACTCAATGTATGCTGATAAGAAACAGAAAAAATGTGTGCTATAACAAATTAGGAGTATTTCCCGTTCTTTTTATCCTGTAAGAGAAGTGTCCCAGTATTCGTAACCTTGTTTATGTCAATATTGTTGACAGGTTTGACAATACTACTTTTATTATATTATGTTTGTGTTAATAAAAATCTATTTGTAGGTAAAAACATTCTTTAATTATACAACAAATGGTAAAATGAATATTCCATAATCGAACTGAACAACATAGAATATCGTGGTTATCAAAACTGTCATTGCCAGATATAAACGACAGCCTCAATTATTCAGACAAGTTTAAATTTAAACAAAGTGATTGAACAATCGAGTGAATTTGAGAAACATACCACCTGAAATTCCGAATTATAAGAATACGATAAAAGAAAACCTGCTGCCGTATAAAAGGACATCAATATGAAAAGTATTATGCACTGTCAAGGATTCGCAATATTTTTTCCATTCTAAATCTTGTTACAGAATGTACTATAACAGCTCTTCTGGCTCATTCTACAATTCTTGAAACAATCTACGAAAGCATTAAAATGTTATTTCAAACTTTGAAGTAGGACGAATATGCTTAGCCAATGATGGGGTTTTCAAAATGGTTGGTGTTCTGGTGGGAATTCAAGGACTGCGACCGACGAAAAACAACTTACAAACTTTCTGATATGCTATATAACTTCAGACGCTGGGGTTATATAATGTCCCTTTTAAAGTACATTGTTTCTTAGATCATTTTTAAGATAATTTAGGGGAATATACAAGAGAGCAAAGGAAACGCTATCACCATTTTGAAGGATATTATCAAGGACAATATAAAAGGAACATCATAGGTGACTAAAATTGGAGGTTAATACTATACACTTCGTATTTACATAGAAGAAATACAAATCAATTGTTTTCAGTTTTATAGGAAGTTCGTCGAAAATTGAATTAATTTCTGTTGTCTAAAGAATCGTTTTTCATCATTATTACAACTGAAATATCGAGAGGGAAATTATCACTTCCCGTTACATGTCAAGAGATTATGGACAGCTTTCTGATGCGCAGCTTAACATTACAATCCTCGATATTGTAGTGCTTCACTCGATCATGACTAGGCAATTATATGTTCAGGCTTTCAAGCTGAGAATTAGAAAAAATCCAATAATTGAAGTAACCACTTCTTTGGAGTATTCTCTTCAATATTATACACAGTATGACTCAAATGTATATATATATATATATATATATATATATATATATATATATAAATTTATTAAGTTATCGACCGTTACTTAATTATAGAATATTCCATAAATTTCGTACAGACCGCTATACCCGAAATTTATGAAATATTCTAAATATATATATATATATATATATATATATATATATATATATATATATATATGTATGTATATAGACATTATTGAAATTTAATAAATAATAATGAACGAGAATTTTTAAATAACGAACGAAGTACAGCACACCACCAAAATTTACAAATAATATTGAACGAATATTAGGTACAGAATCAGAAATAGCTTTAAAATCTAATTAAACTAATCTTCTCTATGAGAAATTTATTAAAAAATATTAATCCGTCAAAGGTTAAACGTTTAGCAAAAAATGATATTTCAGTTTTAGATCCAATTAAAAAGAAAGTAAAAAATAATAACTTCACAATTACAAAATCTGACAAAGGTAATGTTATATTGAAAACTGAAGACCATAAATCCAAAATAAATAACTTTATAGAATCCAGCGGTATCAAAATTCTTACAGCAGACCCAACAAAAAAGTTTTCTTATAATGTAAGAGATATTGTTAATAATTCAAATTATCTAATTTTTTTATAAAAGATACGCTGATGACTGCCTACACTTAAAACATTTAACAACTTCCACCCCAGAATACAATTTACTTTTGAGAATGATGACGAAAAACTAATTAACTTTTTGAATATAACAGCTAAATATGATAATAACGGTAAAATTGGTTTATCAAACATGTATGGTCTGAAAGATATTAAAATTTTAATTCTAATGTACCAATCACATACAAAAGAAGTGTTGTTAATAACCTTACAGACATAACCTTAAAACTCTCACATCCTAATAACAGACCTGATAATTTGAAGAAGATTAAAGAAGTTTTACAAAGTAATGAATATCCAGAAAGCTTTTACAATCCTATAAAAAACGAATTCATAAAATTTATAACAATAATAATATAAGGGACACAAACAATGGAAGTACTAATAACTCTAGTGATAATATTTCGACCAAAACATATATCAGTATACCATACGTACAAAGTGCAT
The DNA here is from genome assembly GCA_963921935.1 of Galeruca laticollis. Taxonomy (NCBI): domain Eukaryota; kingdom Metazoa; phylum Arthropoda; class Insecta; order Coleoptera; family Chrysomelidae; genus Galeruca; species Galeruca laticollis. The sequence continues at coordinate 54,991,168 of OY998185.1, read as the reverse complement.
CAGACAAAATTCAAGGGCTGCTGAGTAAAAATAATATAAATGTTGCGCCACACCTAATAATTATACCAAGACGTTTTTCACAAACCTTAAACCGAAAAATTGAGACAAAGTAATGTAGTGTATAATGTCAAATGTAAAGATTGCCATGGTGAATACGTGGGTCAAACATCTCAATACCTACGTTACAGAGTTCACGCTCACAAATACAACATAAAAACCAAAATGAACATTCCACAGCCCTTTCACAACACGCAATCGAATACGACCATAGTTTTGATTTTGAAAACATTAAAATTTTAGACAAGAAAGAAAACAGAATCAAACGTCAAATCAAAGAAATGATTTATATCAAGAACAACAAAAATTCAATTAATTATAAGACGGACCTTCAAAGTCTCCCAAAAATATACAACCATTTGATAGAGTAGCTGTAGGTGTTTTGCATCTTACCCGCCTATGAATATTATTTGTATGCTTTGTTGATGATTGTATAAATCAGACAGGTTCGAGTAACTTTATTTGATTTTAAAATATTTTAGAACGCAATGTCCACAGTCGACAGCAGATTTATAATGTGTAAGTTTTAATAGCTCATTGTTTTCAATTATTTTTGTCTTATCTTTTATTGTAAAATGTATTATAATTAAGTAACACGTTATACATTGTAGAAAAAAAAGATATAGTTGAAAATGGGAATACGTCGTTTGAGAAAATAAAATAAATTAGAAAAGAATGTAAACAATACAAAAAATCTCTTTATTTTTAACTATTAACCATGTTGGCCGTTTACCAGGAATAAACTAAAACGAAAAATTATCTTTTAAGTGATTATGAAAAGAAATACATTATAAATAAAAATCCTCAATCTCCACAATCATATGGAACCGTTAAATTACATAAAGAATTGAAACCAATTAGATCTGTAGTTTCTTATGCTAATACTGCTAATAATGAATTAGCTAAATAATTAAACAATTTTCTTACTTAATTACGGATGTGTATCTTAATACTCAATTAAAAATTCAATAGAACTAATCAAAAAATTAAAAACATTCAACTTACAAAATAACTAACTCTAAACTCATTTCATTTCGTTGCCTTATTGTTAGAACTAGGTAACTGAAAAGTTTGTGTTACCTGTACAATAACATTCTAAATATTTTGTAGAAGTGAGTACATATATAATTGGTATCTTATTCAAATAGGTCTATTGATCATTGATAAATATAGATAAGGAAATTTGGTGATCTTCTCTGCACGTTGTAAAAAGGTATCTGTAGATGGCGTCTTCTTAGAAATTTCAAATTGCGGAAACGCAGTGCAAGAATTGTCTAGCTAGACATGTCTATTTTTGACATGCCTCATTTTCCAGAATCAGTAATGTTTATTTAGCACATGCGCATTTCTTAAGGCATAATTTTTTTTTTTAATAAATTTTATTAGCAATCAGAATTTACAATTTTAATTATATAAGCTAATGTGATCTCAAGTATGCTAGAGAGGCTCGTCACAATTTCTTGAGTCTTCGGTTTTCAGAGGGGACCAGAAACTGTTCTAATATTGGATTTGGATGATTTTCTAATCTTTCGTAGTGTTTGGCTTCATTTTCGCGTATGACTTCTTCTATATTTTTGATACGTAGATCGTTATGTATTGTTTTATTGGAGATATACCATGGAGCATTCACGATTTGTCTAAGAATTTTTAACTGGCATCTTTGTATATATGCCCTATCGGATTCACTTGTGCATCCCCACAGTTATATTCCATCTGTCCATATGGGTCTAATAACTGTCTTGTATATGAGAAGTTCATTCTATATGGTTAATTTTGATTTTCTTCGTATCATTATTATAAAAATTAATGAACATGGCCATATTTCTGTATATTTTTCAAAACTAATTCGAAAAAATAACCACACCTAGAGGTACGTAGTACGTGAGATATTGGATTACGTTCAGATTGTCCGAAAATTTTGAAATGTGATGATTTTTGATGACATTTCATCTAATTTGGCATAAAACTATCAACATATCTACCTTAAACTGTGGAAGGTTGCTTTTCTTGTGGGTTTTATTCGAAAGTACTGGATGGATATGAAAACCGCTGCCATTCGGTGGCAAAAGACTCATTTTTCTTGCTTTAAAGTAGCAAGAATCACAAATTTCGACTGTAACCAAGCACATAGCTACAGTAAGATATCACATTTCGATCGAGAGTATGCGTGTGTTTAATCAGAATGTGATTTAACGAAGAAGTAACAAAACCTGGCATCTACGGAGTCCCGATTTAAATCCATCAGATTTCTTTTTGCAGAGATAATTTAAAAACATAGTTATACGCAAATAATTCGGCAAGCAAGAAATAGACGCCATTTATCGGCATGAACATCATCTTGATGTAACTAAAATTACATTTAAGAATTGTATATTATATAAGTGCAACATTTATTCGTATTCTTTGTTCCAGGTGTATGTACAAATGCAACCGCGCCTTCTGTAAGCAGTATCAACCGAATCTTACGTAACCGTGCAGCTGAACGTGCAGCAGCAGAATTTGCACGCGCAGCCGGCTACGGCCTCTACCACCCCCACCCTTACGCCACTGCGGGCTTCCCCTGGCATTCACCTTTATGGCCGAACGGTCCTTTGGGTATACCAGGTCCTCCTAATTCGGGAAATCCTAATGTTATGTCAGCTTCTCCCGTATCCTCCGGTTCCCCCCATCCCGATAGCGGTTTAATGAGCTCCCCACCGGGATGTAATATCGATAAAGATGATTCTAGTCTTGATAGTTCGGAACAACCGAAATTCAGGAGAAACAGGACTACTTTCAGTCCTGATCAATTAGAGGAGCTGGAGAAGGAGTTTGAAAAGAGTCATTATCCTTGCGTGTCTACTAGAGAAAGGTTAGCGTCGAAGACGTCGCTATCGGAGGCCAGAGTTCAGGTGAGTATCTCAATTTTGATAAAATGAATGTTAAGGTTCAATTTCTCTAACATGTTTGTACCCATATTTTTTTATTAAATAAATTTCGACACTCTGTATATTTACGATCTTGATATTAAATTACTCTTTTGAATAGAAATTGGAAGCCACTATGGCGGAAAAAGTTATTCTATATAGGGTAGTTTTTGTCGCCCCTCAATGGTAATATTCCTACCAATGAAATTCGAAAACCAGCACCCTCCACTGCGTTTAGAACAATTATAAATAGAAGCCATGCTGTTGTTCTATGGGGGTTTCATGGCAAACGGAATATCAAGTGCATCAGTAACATAAAATATTCAAAAACTGAATTGATTATTTCCAGAGGCGTCACTACGGGGTAGGGGCTGAGGAGGAAAGAACCCCCACCAAAACCTTAAAAAGAAAAAAATATATAGAATGTACTAAAAGCAAATGTAGGCTACAATTTTATTAGAAATGCATAAAGCTAAAAGGAAGTTTTGAATGTCTTAAAATTTCCCTCCCGAACTTCATCCTAGTTATACTACTGATTTTTTCAGCTTTTCTTATATAAAAACCTCCTGGAACCATTTGAAATTGAGAGAATTTTGTTAAAATTATAAAGGAATAGCAAAATGCAGCAGAATTTCAGCCTTTGGTGATACCATTTGGCAAGATTTGGAGCCTAGATCTCAAATAAATACTAATAATTGAATCTGGGAAGTGCTTCTTCCCTATTACTTGCATTCTCTGTCTGTTAATATGGTATCAAACCTCTCAAAGTTGACATTTTCACTTTTATCGATGTAGAGAAGATCGTGAAGTAGAAAAAATGTTTCTCAGCTTTTATAATCAAGTGATGCTGAAAAAATCTTATGCTAAATGATCTAAGGGATATCATCCGCCTTCAGGATAGATAAAAAGAAGTTTCGGGGATGAAAAATTGGTCTGTCATCCAGCCAAGTAGCAACAAATTAAATGTACCGGGTGATCAATTAAGGGTAGCGAGCGGCCATATCTCATAAGATATTGGTCGTATAGATTTAGAAAAAAAAAATTCATGATAAAAGTCGCTAAGAGAAATTGGTGGAAATTATTTTCGAGTTTGTCAAACGTCCGCTAGAGGGCGTAACAACTAACACTAAGTAGAAAAATGGGATTTTTATAGAATTTTGCCTAATGAAAGTATATCGATGATATTATTTTCATATTTACTGACTATTCACCTACACTCTTTGACAAAAATGTTTTGTTCTATATATCAAAATAAAGCGGTGGGGGAAGTTCAATTGTTTTTTAAACAAAACAAGATTTCTCCTGTTTCGCTTGACCGATTTGAACATATTTGGGATCATATGGAAGAGCATAATTTACACTGCAAAATGCTTACTTGGTTTTGACTTTTTGACTCTCGTCTTCGCCGCTAGATGGCGTTAACTGAAATGGTAGCAAATTTATGAGTTTTTTTCAAAAAAAAAATGTAATGTTATATTCATTTTTACATATTTTAAAAGAGGATACATTTTTCTGAAATTTAATGAAAAAAAGTAATCTACCATTTTTTGAACCGTTGATATTGAACAAAATATAATTTTATTACATCAAAAAATGGCACGGCACTGCTTTTTATCAAAATAAAAATCATTTTCGTAATCACTTATTAGTTGCTAACAAAAAGAACCTCCTACCTTTTTTTCGTTAGCTAAACGGTTTTGGATCAAAAAAATCAAATAAATTTACACATCTCGAAACATACTATTTTACATATTTGGAAAAAAAATCTTAATAAAACTGTCCAACAACAGCAGGAGCAATAACACTAGAAACAAGAACACAGAACTTTGAAAATAAACGTTAAAAATAAATTAATAGTTTTGTCGTACATGTTCAAAATGTTGTCCATTATTTTGAATGAACTGGTCCCATCTTTTCTGGGTGGAGTTGACAGCTGCGTCAATTTCCGCTCTCGGTATATTATTTATGGCGTTTTGAATTCGGACTATCATGTCTTCTCGAGTAGGTGGTCGAGTTTTATACACAAAATCCTTTATTCGGCCCCACAGATAAAAATCAAGCCAGGTTAAATCGGGGGACCGTGGTGGCCAGAAAAATAGACTACCTCTACCAATCCAACGGTTAGGAAAATGCCTGTTCAAAGAATCTTGCACATTTCGAGAATAATGTGCCGGGAATCCGTCTTGTTGAAACCACATGTTTCTTCTTACTTCTAAAAGCTTATTTTCTAAGAGTCCTGGTAAATCGTTCAATGAAAAGTTCAAATACATGTCACCGGTTAGATTGCCATTAAAGATGTGCCGATAATAGTACCATTAATAACACCGCACCAGACGTTGACGCTCCATCGATCCTGCTGATAATCTTCACGTAACCAGTGTCCGACCAGTAATGCATGTTATGAAGATTTACCCTGCCATTACTGCAAAAAGATGCTTCATCTATCCACAACATTTGTGACAAAATATGACGGTTTTCCCTAATGAAATCTCTAAGCCAGTAGCAGTAATCGAGCCTACGTTCAAAGTCAGTATTATTTAAGGATTGATGAATCACGACGTGATACGGATGCATTTTAAAATCCATTAATATTTTTTGTACTGAGCCATAGGATATTCCTAAATATCTGGAGATCTATCTTATGCTTAAATGGGGGTCTGCATGAAAATAAGGCAACACATTTATAATGTTATCTTCTCTTCTTACTCTACGATTTCGTCTCAAAGTTGGAGTTGGTTGCACTTGGCCATGTTGCCTTAAACGTAAGGCTAAACGACAAAAAACCATTCTCGAATGCCGTCTTCGGAGGGGATAACGCAGTGCATACTGACTAGAAGCAATCGCCGCATTTTCAAAACAATGAAAATAAATTCTCAACATATCAAAGGCTTCTTCATTCGTAAAATGCAGTAGTAAACCACAAGCGTCCCAGTTCATCTAAGGAATTTATTTACTATTTAATTTTAGACCCGGTCTGATATATAAAGGTGATATAAATGTAAATTCGGTTAGTTAAAACAACTAACTGACCTTCATATATTTGTAGAGTACATACAGTTAAAACAATAAATTATTTTTGAAATAATCTTGTAACGCAACTATTCTGACTGAATCTTTCATTAATTATCTTGATAATTTGAAGCAGGTCAATTCTTGTGACACATATTAACAAACCATTTATCAATTCATTCTCCAGATAATTACTTTCTGATTTCCGAAATGTTGATAATAACATTTCCAAGAAACATTACAATAGGGTCCTACTAGGGATTGTCCCAATGACTACTTAGAAATTTTGCAGGTATATACGGTGAAACTTGGTCTCGCCCAAATTTGTATAATTTGTTTTGCTTACAGTCGCTTATGTTCCATAAATGTTAACTATGTTGTGAAAAATGTCTTCAAGTTTCAAGTTTCAAGTGTAAGAGCGTGCTAAGCTTACAAACGAAGACTGTATGTAGTGTTAAATGTGCATGATGCTGCTGTACATCAAATGCCGGCTGCTACTGTTAGAAATATAGTTTCGACATGTTCCAATATGACAGGAGTTAGTGAATCTACTATTTACAGGATTCTAAGAGAGATGAAAAATGGAAATATATCTCCACCTAAAAAGTCAACTGGAAGAAAACCATTTGACCTTGATGAACATATGCAAAATACAATAAAACGAAAAGTACATGAATTATATTTTAAAAAAGAGATCCCAACCCTTGACAGAATTCTAAGAATGGTGAAGGAGGACGAGAATTTTCCTGACATAGGGAGAAAAACTTTGTGGAAAATATTACACAAATTAAATTTTTCTTGGGTGAGGCAAAGTCGGAAATCAGTGCTAATCGACAACGAAGAAATAATATGTTGGATACGCCAGTATTTACGAGATATCCGAAAATACAGACAGGAGGGAAGACAAATCTATTCTCTAGATGAGACATGGCTCAATGAAGGACATTCAGTGAAAAAAATAAGGCAGGACAAAAGTATTCAAACCAGTCGTCAAGCTGTCATAGAAGGTTTATCTACTGGACTGGAAACTCCTATCGGTAAAGGTCGCCGACTAATAATAACGCATATTGGATGCAATCAAGGGTTCGTTGAAGGAGGTTTACTGGAGTTTCAGTCAACATCAACCAAAGACTATCATGAAGAAATGACTGCAGATATATTTTACACAAATGGTCGAATTAATTCCAAATAATTCTGTAATCGTTATGGACAATGCCACTTATCATTCGCGATTAACAGAAAATCGTCCATCTACCTCTTGGAGAAAAGCTGATATTAGAAACTGGTTAATCGTAAAAGATATACCATTTGAAGATGATATGTTGAAAAAAGAACTTTTAAAGGTTGCTTCAGATCACAAGCTACAATTTAAAAAGTTTGTTATTGATGAAATAGCCAAGAATCGTGGGATAACAGTGCTTCGTTTGCCGCCATACCATTGTGAATTAAATGCGATAGAGTTAATATGGGCTCAAATGAAAGGTTATGTAGCTAGACATAATAAAACATTAGAAATGAAAGATGTGCGTGAACTCATGAAGTACTCATTGACAACAATAACTTAAGAGAACTGGAGAGATGCTGTGAATCATGTAATTAAAGAGGAAGAGAAAATGTGGATTTTAGATAACCTCATAGAACAAACTATAGAACGATAGTGATCTCTCTCGACGAGTCTTCGGATTATTCTTGTATGGCCAGCGAAGAGGATGATACTATAGATTCAATTTTATATTTCCCATAAATGGTATGTTTACTTTACTTAATATACATTAATTCATTGTCAATAAATTTGAATTATGAGAATTAAACTATATTTTCTTTAATTCATTCAATTTAATAAAAATAAAAATGTAACTTGTTAACAGGCCTAAACGAATGAATTTTATTTCAACTGTAATGTTGACCGAATCTAATTAAATAAGCAAAATGAACTAATATCGTAATCTCCGCCACTGCCGCACTGTTTATCCTTTTGCTGGCATTGTTCAGTTTTATTACCATATTGTATTTTGAGCTGATAACCAATACAGACACCTACTTGTTTTGCATTAGAATTTTAGTATTCACCTGTAAAATTCTTAGGATCACTCTGTAAGAGATAATTTTCTATTTGAATATTAAATGAGGCTACTGTGCTGTCAGACATTAAGAAATATACTATGGAACAAAACATGTTAGTCAAAAAGTGTAAGTGAATAGTCAGTAAATATGAAAATAATATCATCGGTATACTTTCATTAGGCAAAATTCTATAAAAATCCAATTTTTCTACTTAGTGTTGTTACGCCCTCTAGCGGATGTTTGACAATCTCGAAATTAATTTCCAGCAATTTCTCTTAGCGACTTTTATCATGAATTTTTTTTTCTAAATCTGTACTACCAATATCTTATGAGATATGGCCACTCGCTACCCTTAACTGATCACCCGGTAGATGTCCAAAATACTATATATTTAGAATTTACTAGACTATTGTCTAAATGTATAGTATTTTATATAAAATCAGTTAGGTTGAGAACTCATTTCATTTTATTGGGTTTTGGAACAAACTTATCATTCCCCACATACACATAAAAAAGAAGGTAGATTATTGCACACAACACACTAACCCCGGGTCTAACCACAACAAAAAAACTAATTGGTGCATTGTAACCAGGTTTGGTTTTCCAACAGACGGGCCAAATGGAGACGTCACCAAAGGATGAACCTTCTGAAGCAGACGGACGGATCAGGAGGAGGAACCCCTTCGAATCAATCTTCGATGTTCGGAGCCCGTCTGACACCTTCCCCACATTACAAGGGAGGTTCCACCCCTGGATCACCGCTTACTACGCACCTCACCCCCCATTCAGCGGCTTCGTCACTTCTCCTAGGGATGGGAGGAGAAAATAGCGCGTTTAAAGCTTTGGTACCGAACGCTTTGATGTCGGAAAGGCTCAGAAGGTAAATTACAATAAATACAGACTGTATTTCAGTTTTTTATATGTATTTCTATATTTTGTTTCAGATTAAGCGACTACGCCTCTGATTCCGAAGAAGAAATAAACGTAAACGACGAATCGGACCTGGAGGAGCCCACGGAGAGGATATCGAGATCTTCGAGTCCCGTAGAAGTTGTCGATGTGATGGCAGCTTCATCGAAAGATCCACCCACGTGTCAACCGCTACAACTCACTATGCACAACAGAGACTAACGAACAAGTAAAACAAGTGTTTATTTTTATTTTAAGAAAAATCCGTGTGTGCTGAAAGGAGAGTAACACAATATTCCGTAGCTAGAATCACGTAAAAGATTATGTTACGAAAATATGTGTTAGTTTCCGACGGTAAATTGGATGATATTTGACAGAGTTCTCATTAAAATTGACAAATTTATTAGATTTAGGAGCTATGTGAATCATACTGGCATTAATTTTGATATAAACTGTGGGCCGAAATAAACGTACATTTTTTAATTGAATTTTTGTTTTGTTTTTTGGGCAATTTAATTTAATTTATTTTTGCAGGGCTAATAACCTAACATGTCCTCAACAAGACTGTAAATTTGAAAGGAAAAATAATGTACAGGGTCGGACTTATAAAAAAATTATATTACAGTGCATTTGAGCTCGTTACAAATGAAAACTGTCTTAGCCAAAATTGTACTAATATTCTTTTTCGTTAGGTAAACTATCCAGAACACTTCAGTAAAAAGGAAATTTTCCGAAATTACCGGATTCGCTAAATACCATTTTTTTATTAAATAACATTTTAACAAATAACACATTTATGAAAACAGGCCATGACTGCTCAGGTTACCATGGAATTTGTTTGACATTTACAGCTAAATAAGTAAATTAGTCAGTTCATAATGCCACTTTTAAGCAAAGAGGACAGAATATTGATTGAATATTTCCGTGAAAAATATAATTATGGTACAAGAAAAGTTGTAAATGAATTTCCTGAGAAAAATTGGATTATTGGAACGATAGGAAAGTTCATAAGACATCTAAGGGAAGCCGCTGTGTCTATTGAACATAAACGTGGAAAAGGAAGGAAGCGAAGCTCGAGAACTAAGGAAAATATTAGTAGAGTAAGGGTTGTTTTAGGAAATTTGCAACCTGGCCAATCTCTTGGAACAAGGAAAATCGCAAAAATAACTAGGATTTCCCGTACGTCAGTTCGAAGAATCATTAAAGAAGACTGCCATCTTAGGATATTAAAAAAAGTTTACTGTCAAAGACTTACGGCCAATGTAAGAGAAAAACGATTGCAAAGATGTAATTTGCTACTACGAAGATTCCGCTCTCGCGAAGACATTAGAAAAATATGGTATTCAGATGAAAAAATGTTTTATTTACGGCCACCTAAAAATACTCAAAATAATAGGGTATATTCTGACGTACAATTCAAGAAAGAAATTCCTTTAGAGCATCTTTTGATTGAAAAAAGTCATTTCTCGAAAGGTGTTGCAGTATCCATGTTGGGAAAATCTCGTCTGATTTTTGTTGATGCTGGGGTAAAACTCAATTCAGAAACGTATCAAGAACAAATCTTGCAGCACCTATTACCAGAAATTGAAGATGTTTGTTACTATTACATTTTCCAACAGGATGGTGCTCCCTCGCACACTTTCCACAGTACAAAGATGTTCTTGAGTGAAATGTGCCCGGATTATATTGAGACAGAAATGTGGCCACCTAACAGTCCAGAATCAAATCCGGTTGATTATTCAATTTGGGGAATTTTCGAACAAAATTTGTATGACTGACAACAATTTGAAACAATCTCAAAGAAAGAATCGAGTTTGTTTGGAATAATTTTGAAAATGGTGTAATTAATGGGGCTATAATGATGGCCATATTCATAATATTTCACTCTAAGTTTTAAAGTTACAAAACTGTTTTCATAAATGTGTTATTTGTTAAAATATTATTTAATAAAAAAATGCTATTCCGCGAATCCGGTAATTTCAGAAAATTAGCCCTACAAAAAGAAATTAAATCGCAAAAAAGAACAAAAAAAATATTTTCAATTAAAAAATGTTCTCCTTTATTTTGGCTAACAGTGTAGACACGTCTAATAGGTGATTAAATAAGGGTAACGAGATGACATATTTTAATAGCTAATAGTCCTGGATTTTTGAAAAAAAACTTGTCAAGTGACCAAGAAAAATTACTGGAAATATTTTCACAACTCTATCTCTACGGGGCGTTATTATTATGGGTACATATGAAACGGCATTTTTCTCTAAAATATGCATATAAACAATAATAAAAAAATATAATATCAATAGTCCCACTAAAATTTTACATCTTTTTCGTTTAACACTTTTTACAGTAGGACGTAAAATAACGGGTAGGGGAAGGTAATTTTTTACTGACCAAGTACCTATAAATAGACTTTGTTTTGGCAAACAATATCATATTTAAAAAAGGAAAGATTGTTGATTATAATTTAAAAAGTCCCATGTTATTATGATTTTTGCTGCGTCCACTAGAGGGTGTGATTTAAAAAGGTAATCGGTTTTTATATTTTGCTCCAAAATTTTAAATGTAATATCTAATTCGGGAAGTAGATAAATTTGCAAGAAAAAAATATTAAAACTACATGTCGATATCTCTATCCGTTTCAAAGTTATCACATAAGAAATATTTAGTAACGATTTTTTTTTAAAAAGCAAACAATATTTTTTTACTTGTCAAAGTTCCGTGGTCAAACATGCCATGGACAAACAAAGCGAACTCTTTCAAATATCCATTTTCTCATTCGATTCCTTCGAATTTGAATACTACCAAAGTATTTTTTTTAGTATAAGTATCTATTTATGTTTTTTTTTCTGTAAATAGTTGTTTTGTTGGTCAGCTGCTGTGATTCATCTGACAAATTCGTGTATAGTTCCTTGTCCATTATAAGTAAAATTAGACTTTTTGATTCTTAATTTTAAAAAAAAGCTCTAGTACTATAATAACGATTATTATGATACTAGCCATGTCATTTTGATACTAAAAATTAGAATCATAAGAATGATACGTCGAAATATAAAATATATATCGGTACCTGTTACGTAATATCTTTTCGAAAAAAAAAAACAGATAACTCTGCATTCACGGAAAAGGTTAAAATTAAAAGTCGTTGGGATTAGGTCTGAGTTATACGAAGTCTCTTATAGATTATAATAAAAGATTTTTCACGTATATCATAAACAAATCGTTGTACCGGGTGATCAGTTAAGGGTAGCGAGCGGCCATATCTCATACGATATTGGTCGTATAGATTTAGAAAAAAAAAATCACGATAAAAGTCGCCAGGAGAAATTGCTGGAACTCATTTTCGAGTTTGTCAAACGTCCGCTAGAGGCCGTAACAACCAACACTAAGTAGAAAAATTGGATTTTTATAGAATTTTGTCTAATGAAAGTATATCGATGATATAATTTTCATATTTACTGACTATTCACCTACACTTTTTGACTAAAATGTTTTGTTCTATCTATCAATATAAAGCGGTGGGGGAGGTTCAATTGTTTTTTTAAACAAACCAAGATTTCTCCCGTTTCGCTTGACCGATTTTAACAAATTTGGGCTCATATGAAATAGCATAATTTACACTACAAAACGCTTACTTGGTTTTTACTTTCATCTAAGCCGCTAGATGGCGTTAACTGAAATGGTTGCAAATTTTTTAATTTTTTTCAAAAAAAACAAATGTAATGGTATATTCATTTTTACATATTTTAAAAGAGGATGATATATTTTTCTGAAATTTAATGAAAAAAATTATTATATTATTATTTTTTTGAACCGTTGATATTGAACAAAATATAATTTTATTACATTAAAAAAATGGCACGCCAGTGTTTTTATCAAAATAAAAATCATTTTCGTAATCACTTATTAGTAGCTAACAAAAAGAACCCCCTGACTTTTTTTCGTTAGACGAACAGTTTTGGATAGAAAAAATAAGATAGGTTTACATACTATTTAAACTAACATCGCATTTAAGCAACGTTTTAAAAATGCGGCGATTGCTTCTAGGCAGTATGCACTGCGTTGTCCCCTCCGTAGACGGCATTCGAGAATGGTTTTATGTCGTTTAGCCTTACGTTTAAGGCAACATGGCCTAGTGCAACCAACTCCAACTTTGAGAAGACATCGTAGAGTAAGAAGAGAAGATAACATTATCAATGTGTTGGCTTATATACATGCAGACCCCCATTTAAGCATAAGAGAGATCTCCAGATATTTAGGAATATCCTATGGCTCAGTGCAAAAAATATAAATGGATTTTAAAATTCATCCGTATCACGTCATGATTCATCAATCCTTAAATGAGACTAACTTTGGACGTAGGCTCGATTACTGCTACTGGCTTAGAGATTTCATTAGGGAAAACCGTCATATTTTGTCACAAATATTGTGGACAGATGAAGCATTTTTCTGCAGTAATGGCAGTGTAAATCTTCATAACATGCATTACTGGTCGGACACTGGTTACGTGAAGATTATCAGCAGGGTCGATGGAGCGTCAACATCTGGTGCGGTGTTAGTAATGGTGCTATTATCGGCACATCTTTAATGACAATCTAACCGGTGACATGTATTTGAACTTTTTATTGAACGATTTATCAAGACTCTTAGAAAATGTGCTTTTAGAAGTAAGAAGAAACATGTGGTTTCAACAAGACGGATGCCCGGCACATTATTCTCGAAATGTGCAAGATTTTTTGAACAGGCATTTTCCTAACCGTTGGATTGGTAGAGGCAGTCTATTTTTCTGGCCACCACGGTCCCCCGATTTAACCTGCCTTGATTTTTATCTGTGGGGGCGAATAAAGCATTTGGTGTATGAAACTCGAAAAACTACTCGAGAAGACATGATAGTCCGAATTCAAAACGCAAAAAATAATATTGAAATTGTAGCAGTTCTCATATCCACCCAGAAAAGATTGGACCAGTGCATTCGAAAGAATGGACAACATTTTGAACATTTACGACAAAACGATTAATTTATTTTTAACGTTTATTTTTGAAGTTCTGTGCTCTTGTTTTTAGTGTTATTGCTCCTGCTGTTGTTGGACAGTTTCATTAAGATTTTTTTTTCCAAATATGTAAATTAGTATGTTTCGAGATATGGGCGCCCCATGTAAATTTATTTGATTTTTTTAATCCAAAACCGTTTGTCTAACGAAAAAAAGTCAAAATGTTCTTTTTGTTAGCAACTAATAAGTGATTACGAAAATGATTTTCATTTTTATAAACATCATTGGCGTGCCATTTTTTAATGCAATAAAATTATATTTTGTTCAATATCAACGGTTCAAAAAAGGTAGATGATAATTTTTTTCTTTAAATTTCAGAAAAATGTATCCTCTTTCAAAATATGTAAAAATGAATATACCATTACATTTGTTTTCTTTTTTGAAAAAAATTCAAACATTTGCTACCATTTCAGTAAACGCCATCTAGAGGCGAAGACGAAAGTCAAAAAGTCAAAAAAAACCAAGTAAGCGTTTTGTAGAGTAAATTATGCTCTTTCATATGAGCCCAAATTTGTTAAAATCAGTCAAGCGAAACGGGAGGTATCTTGGTTTGAAAATTAACTGTCTCGACCCTTACTTCGTGGAATATGCTCATATTAGTGTTTTTAAATGAAACTCACGGTCTCTAGTTAGTTCCACAATATAATAAAAGTTATTGAAAATTCTAAAAAATTGACAATTGTTTCGATATATCAATATCATCGTCAGAATGACAGAAGTTACATTTCATTTTATGCCTACCTGATGTTTAGTAGTTATTTTTGGCTAGACCAAGAAGTAACTTAACTTGTGATTGGCTTAATATATGTTTATAGAAAAAAGAAGAAGATGTGATATTACAAATATTGAAGCTCAGATATTATTAGCCCTATGGTGATATCCTGGATATCATTTTTCCAATTAAGATCAGTATAACTGTGCAATGATATAGAAAACCAAAAAAACTATATCTACTGATCTTCACAATTATCACTTAAGAAGACAGTTTATTAGTGGAGAACTCCCTGGATTTAACTGTTCATTGACAACTTCATATTGTGGGTTTCTTAAATGTCTTCTAATTTCCAGTTCTTCAAGGAAATCCAGTTCTTGTTTCTTTTCACAAATATGCAGCACTTCTAGTTCTGTGTTAGGTGTCAATGAATGATTGGTGTCAAGTAGATGTTTTGCATTGACACCTAACACAGAACTAGAAGTGCTGCATATTTGTGAAAAGAAACAAGAACTGGATTTCCTTGAAGAACTGGAAATTAGAAGACATTTAAGAAACTCACAATATGAAGTTTTCAATGAACAGTTAAATCTAGGGAGTTCTCCACTAATAAACTGTCTTCTTAAGTGATAATTGTAAAGATCAGCAGATATAGTTTTCCTGGTATTCTATATCATTGCACAGGTATACTGATCTTAATTGGAAAAATGATATCCAGGATATCACCATAGGGCTAATAATATCTAAGCTTCAATATTTGTAATATCACATCTTCTTCTTTTTTCTATAAACATATATTAGGCCAATAACAAGTTAGGTTACTTCCTGGTCTAGCCAAAAATAACTACTAAACATCAGGTAGGCATAAAATGAAATGTATCTTCTGTCACTCTGACGATGATATTGATTTATCGAAACAATTGTCAATTTTTTATAATTTTCAATAACTTTTATTATATTGTGGAATTAACTAGAGACCGTGAGTTTCATTTAAAAACACTAATATCTTGGTTTGTTTAAAAAAACAATTGAACCTCCCCCACCGCTTTATTTTGATAGATAGAACAAAACAGTTTAGTCAAAAAGTGTAGGTGAATAGTCAGTAAATATGAAAATAATATCATCGATATACTTTCATTAGGCAAAATTCTATAAAAATCCCATTTTTCTACTTAGTGTTAGTTGTTACGCCTTCTAGCGGACGTTTGACAAACTCCAAAATACTTTCCATGAACTTCTCTTTGGCGACTTTTATCATGAATTTTTTTTTCTAAATCTATACGACTAATATCTTATGAGATATGGCCGCTCGCTACCCTTAATTACATACATACAGGATGAACAATATATGATATATAAATACAGGGTGATGCTCATTTGAATTTCAATGTTTATACTCGTGGATTTTTCAAAAAAATCGTTTCTTCAAATTGTTCCATCCTATCTGCTCCTCGAATTTTGTGTATATAGTATTTATTTGATTAAGGACTTGTTTGTGGTACTACGAAAAGTATTTTTTGAATTCAGTGACACTCAAAAAAGTATTTTGAAGGTTATAAATGAACTATATCAGTAGATTGATTACATTTTTATTTTTATATTAAAAAGGGCATAGTTTTTCAAAATTTTCATTAATTGAAAAGGATGATAGGGACTACAATTTTTGTTTTGGCTATTATTGAAAATTATTATTTATTTTGAGGATAAAATAAAAAATATATACAGTGTAACAACTAAAGATCGTAACACTTAGTTATAGCTTTTAATTGACATGGTAGTAATTTTCTAGGGGCTGAACGCGAACTAAAAATTATCATTAATTCTTTTAACAGAGATGCTAGTATTCAAAATTATTTTTTGGAAAATTCCATTAAATGGCATTTCAACCAACCATATTCACCGAATCAAGGTGGTTTATGGGAATCATGTGTAAAATCGACCAAAACTCATTTAAAGCGCATTATTGGTAAATCTACCATAAATTATGAAGATTTAAACACGGTATTGTGTCAAATTGAAGCGTGTCTTAACTCCAGATCCTTGCTTCCATTATCTCCCGATCCTGAAGACTATACAGCCCTAACTCCAGCCCACCTAGTAATGGGTGACACTTTGATGGTTCCACCAATGAGAGATTTGTCCAACGCATCTGTAAACCGATTAAAATAATTCGAACATATGCAGCAGATGTTACAACATTTCTGGAGAAGATGGTCTCCAGAGTATCTCACCACCCTACAACAGAGATCCAAGTGGGAGAGAATCAATCCAGGTATAGCTCTAGGTGATTTAGTGCTTCTGAAGGAGGATAACCTACCTCCGCTTCGATGGAAACTTGGCAGAGTGAGCGAATACATCCAGGCAAGGACGGTATAACCAGGGTGGTTACCATAACCACTCCTAGTGGGACATACAAACGCAGTGCCTCTCATGTGTGCAAATTACCGTTAGAGGACTAAGACTTAATTGGATGTTGGAGATTAGTGACTTCAAGGCGGGCGGGATATGAGGTACCCGTTTTCATTTAATTGGTTACACCTCTGGCCGGCACACATCGGAACAAGCGTAGTGGAGCTGAAACGGCAGCAGCGCGCGCAGCAAGTGTAACTGTCATGCGCAATAAGACACGACTTTCCAATTCATTTCGTAAATATTCATTCGTAGACAGACATTAGAGCCAGACAACATAAAATGTTTATTTTATTTTGTAACTTAACATACAGTCCATTTATTTGTTTTATTAATTAAAAGTTCAGAAAAAAGGAGTGTAACAGTTTATTTGTGAAAACACCATAAAAGAACCAGCTACAACGAGTTGAATACTCAACAACCAATAATCTAATTTCCGTGTTAAGTAATGAAGAAAAAAGCTTCTTCCTTTATAAAGTAACAATGTGTTTCATTTTTTATGGGTTTTTATATGTACAGGGCATTTCATTATGGACCTATACTTTTTCTCATTCAAAATATTTTTGGTTTCAAACATTTTTTTAGTTATTTCAGTTTTATTAATACCAAAGTGCTACACCGACTTTATTACCAGAATTTTAAATGGGCCAGCCTGTATATTTTCATATTTTCAAAATCTACTTGATGATATAATTTCAATGACTTATCGCACGTGTTATCTAATGTGAATAGTAAAGACTCTACAGTTACTTGAAAGTCAAGTTTTTTGAATTTGGAGGACTGTAGGACCCAAGCAGTTAAAAATCGATAAAATTGGTTGACATGTTCCTATCCTTTTCAAGTTCTATTTAATGTTGTGGAATAATATTTGATTTCATTTGATTTAATCATCTGATTTGTCTGACGTTCACACTACTAAATAGATCTTGGAAAGTTAGGATAGGAACGTGTAAGTAGTTTTTCTCGACTTTGAACTGTTTGACTCCTACGACCCCCCAAATTCTAAAAAACATGATTTTCAAGTAACTGTAGATCCTTTACCATTAAAGAACAAGGGTGAAATCAGATCACTGAGTAGATTTTAAAAATATAAAAATGTACAAGTTGACCCATTAAAAATTGTGATATTGAAGTCCATGGAGCACTTATGGGACAAGCTGCATTAAGGGGATTCTCGAATAATATCTGGAACTACTAAAATTTTCTGTAAATTTTGTGGGATTAATTTTCAACCGATTCCAAAAATTGAAACATTTTTGAATTCAAAAAAGTAATATCTAGGCCTTGATGGCGTTCGATTTTCAAAATTCGAATTAGTTATAGTTAAAACCACAAACTTAAAAATATTAATTTAAAAAAAAAATTAAAATTAAAAAATTCAATCACATCAAAGCATAGAGATTATTTTTCAGAATTTAAAACTGTTTACATTTTTAAAATCAGTTAAGAAATAAGCCCAAAAAATTGACAAAAAGTTTTATTGTTTCCTCAAAAATTACAGAAACTTAAAACTGAAATATGGTATGCACGCACGTGTCTACTTCGTTATCGGCAGTGAGATGAGGCTTGTAGGGGAAACGTGGGTCGACAAGAAACTATCTTTTTTATCAAATCAATAGAGTTGGTATATATATTAATTATAGTAATACATTTATGATGATGATTAAATTGTATCTGCAACCATATTTCAAACCGCAAATACTGCTATGGAAGAAGCCGGTCAAGAAGAACTTCGTTTAGTCAAAGAATTAGAATGTGTTGGATAAATAAGGAAACTGTCTTATTGCGGTAATAACTGATGGTGCTTGCTCGAAACGGTCATACAAAGTGAACTACAATGCTCTATCAGGAGTGGCTTGTATTTTTGTCGCTAAAACTGGAAAACTTCTCTATCTGGATTCACGAAATAAATACTGTCCAACATGTACTATAAAAAAGTGGATATTCCCCAACATAAATGCTTCAAAAATTGGAATGCATCTTCTACTTCCATGGAAACTAGCATTACCCTTGAAGGATTCCGACGGAGTGTTGAAATGCATAAACTAAAATATGTGAAGTTGATAGGAAACAGCAGTGTATATGAAAAATTGTGTGTAGAAAGGTCGTATGGATATCAGTTTCCGATTAGTAAAATTGAATGTACAAACAATCTGTTGCGGAACTACTGCACTCGGCTGAGGAAGGTTGCAAAAAAAGAATAAGTTCCAAGAAATTGATAGTTGGCGTTCCACTGCGAAAACGCCTAGAATCCAATATAATGAAAGTGCGAGTTGAAATGAAAACTGCCGTAAACCATCATCGAAAAGAGAACAAACTCATGGATGAGCAAATGAAATTATTGAAAGCAGACATAAGCAACTGCCATAGGCACGTCTTTGGTAATTATACTAAATGCAGTGCTTATTTTTGCAAAGTGCCCAAAGAAGGCGAACATAATTTAATTCCTGAAATGGAAAAGGTGGTATTTTAGATGATATTTTGGTTTGTGGAAATCGGTTGCAGCAACATGTTCATAGTTTATTATTGAATATGAATAATAATGCCGCAGAGTCATATAACTCCATAATAGCAAAATTTGTTGAGGTAAACGAATAAATTTTTCAGTAAAAAATAGTTACGATACAAGGTGTAGAGCCGCTGCTCTACAATACAATTTGAAGGAGGAGTTTTATAATTTGGTTCATAAGCAATTAACAGGACAGGGCATTGGAACCCATACTATGAAATTTGCTATAAACAAGACAAAAAAGAGGTTGCGTAACCTTAAGCGTAGACAGCTGTTTCCAAGATAGAAAATTAAACTTTCAGCAGCAACCGCTGATACTGATTACGGTATCCAGGAATTGGAGGTGGAGGATGAAGAGATTATGAAGAAACGAAAACAAGAATTTTTAATCCATATGACGAAAACTACTGAAAAAATTGTCGAGTTAGAAATTAAAACAAGAGGACAATCCACAAATCCAATTTGGAAAGAAGAAAGGGCATATCGATTAACAGCGTCTCGATTTGGCGAAGTATGCAAACAATGAAAAACAACAAACCCAAATTGGTTAAGAATATCTTGAGTAGTTAATTTAAAAGTAGCGCAGCAACAAAATGGGAAAATGACCACGAGGACATAGTTAAAAGACAGTTTGAAAACGAATTTCAGTAACTATGAATGAATGTGGCTTATTTATTTTGGAAGAATACCCATATTTAGCAGCTAGTCCCGATGGTATAACCTAACTAAGGGGATATGATAGAAATTAAGTTCCTGATCTCTGCAAATAAATATACACCAAAAGAAGCTATTACGGAAAAAATAGTCAAATATTTGGATATTGATGACAACGACGAAATTGAATAGTAATTACTATTATCGAATACAAGGCCAGCTTGCAATAGCCAAAGCTAAGTATTGTTATTTTATTGTTTGGATACTGCTGGATGTGTCTGTCCAGACAATAGGAAGGGATGAACAATTCTGGCTAAACATGCTTTCTAAGTTGCAGACATTTTATCTGGACAATATGCTTCCCGATATTCTTAAAAAATAAGAGATATAATAAAACGACATCGTGTCATCGTGTATATTTTTATCATGTTGTGTAACTAATTTTGTAATTTCGTTTATTCCTTCTTCTGGCTCTGTTATTTAACATAACAAATTTCGTTTCTATTTATGTTTTAAACAGATTGTGCTAAGTAACTTCCCGTGTCAATGTACAATTTCTTGCGTATTGTTTAATTAAGAATTCGTAACTTCTAATAAGCAGCCTGCATAATTTTTATATATCCTATATAAAATAATGTCACGCTATAATTTTTATAAATATTCTGCGGAAAATAATACCTATATAAATAATAATTTGTATCTTGTTTTATCACCTTTGAATCATGCAGAAACTAATATGTAATTCAAAATTCGTAATTACTTGCATCGCTTTGTATAATTCTTGTATATTGTGGAGAGAAGGATAGATGAAGGTACTTATCTATGTAATTTTGAATATGTAATTTCTTGTATCATGCTCTGTAATTCTTGTAGAGTCAATCGGAAATCCTACCGCTATTGAAAATACCTTTGTACGCGAATATACCATCTAACAAATTCAACAAGAAATTTTTGCCCCACTCTACCAAAGATAATACCGTACTGACCATCTTAGAAAACATCGATTCGCTCTCAATCTCTTTTGGTTGCACACGGTATATGGAAGTAAGTACCTCCTTGTCTGACACCGAGCTTGCAGTGAGTTTCGAATAAAATTCGAGCTTCCCCTTAATAAAATTAAAATAATTAGAAGATTTGTTTAAAGCCAAAAAACTTTTCTATAAACTTTTTTCCTAAAATTTCGCAATTTGGGTTTAAGAATTAAGTATCTTATTTTATATAAAAAAATTTAAGTAGAAAACACAACAAAAACTAAATATAGGCAGAAAAAAGAGGATTTAAGTGACTTACTGTATTTTATTATAATATATATATATATATATATATATATATATATATATATATATGTATATATATATATATTTATTTATTTATATCGATTTATAAAAATTAGATGTAAAAATTATCAACGTACTGTAAAATTATGGTAAGTTAAATAATTGGTTACGCTAATGGAACCATTAGGATCCGCAGTAAATGTCATAACCACACACATACATACAAATAGTTCAATATAAAATGTTTTTACTTTTTCTAGTCACTTATTTATATATAGAAATTACAAAAAATTCTGTTCCTAATTTTATCAAATAGTAAAACGTAAAATTCGATTCAAGACATTGTATGACGTTTTTACATAAAACTGTCAAGTGAAAATATCCAAAATAATTAAGTATCATAGTAAAAATAATTTCTTTTTTGAAGAGCTTCCTTAATGGGAAACAAAAAAGAGGTTGTCTATATAACAGTTTGAAAAAGCGGAAAAGGAAGAACCAGTTATGAAGCAGATATGATACTTTCTATTCGATGGGCATATTAAAGATTATTTTTTGAGTTGATTTTGATTCAGTACTGTGATTATCTCCATAAATTCAATGATTCATTCGATCAAAGAAACTACAATACAACATCGTTATTCTCCAGATTTGATACCTTCAGAACATAATTTGTTCCGATCCGAACATAGTTTTTTCCTCGAACCACTCGATACATTTTTTCGTAAGCAAAGAAATATTTTTCATAAATACTTAATTACGTATCTAACATTATTAAATAAATAAAATAATTTGTACTCACATATGGCATCAACAGCTTAGAATCTCAGTCTCCATTTTCCATAATCTCAATCACTTTTAAAACCGATCCACGAAACACACCGAAACCGATACCGAAATGTACGTATCACTTTTTCCATCGCGGCGGTTGCCTTCCACATTCATGATCAGTTTCCAAACGCATACATCACGCAATTATCCCTATAGTACACACTTGATATTTAGTACAAATTTTTCATACCAAATCAATTATTATGAAAAAAATTAGCTTAACTCATTGTGGTTCAAAAAAATCTCATAAAGTCATTTGATTGATAGTCACGTCTACAACTTTTAACATAATTAGATATATAATATAAATTTAGACAATATATTGGATCAATTAACAGTAATTTGTATTAATTAAAATGCTTTATTTTCTAACTCCCCGAGTCAAAGTCAATTTGAGGTGTCAGGGTCTCAATCTGCCTACTCCCTGATCTCAAAAGACGGTGTCGTGGAATGACGGTTTGATGAGATATTAGAGTACCTCCTACTCTATCTCAACAAAACTTTTTGAAAGAGAGAGCAGCTGGAATGAAGCATTTTTAGTGAATTAGATGGGAAGAAGATTTATGTAAATTGATAATTTTGTATAAAATATCGATATTTTAGAAAAGTGTGTGATTATTTTCTCAAGTATATACGCATCTAATTTTTAATTCTTTATTGTACTTAGGGATAATCGTGTGATATAATTCCATCGAATCAACCGAACCAAATTTATAAATAAAATATATAAAAAAATCAACGACATAATGATGAAGCTTCCATTAACTGCCAGCTCTCCATTGTACCTAGGAAAAAAATACACATACCGTCCTATCGTTTAATATTTAAAAATGTTCGCTTAGAAGCTGGTGTGACCCCAAGAAATGTGTCAATTTCTGTATCTTATTAAATTTTGTACTTAGAAAAACTGTGAGCAATATTTAATTTTAACAAAAAATTGGTTCTAAAACGCCCTTGAAAATATACCTTCTTTAACTTATCCCCCCTGTAAAAATTTTTATCTGTTCAGCCAGTATTTTTAAAAAATTGAACCTTTTGTTGAAAATCTTGTGTGACCACAAGTAAATATACGGGGTTGGGATAAAGTATGGAACCAAGTAAATATCTTTTAAACGAAAAGAACGATATTTATGAAAATTTGCAGGTAAGTGCAATGGAACAAAATGCATCTGATGTACATTTTTTTGTTAATAATATACTTCCGGTTTAAGCGGAAATGCCATCAACTTATTTAATTTAAATGGGACACCCTATATATTTTTACCGATTTTGAAAGAGCTTGTTATTTTGAATTCATACATACTGAGTTTAGTGTAAAAAAAAATGTAAAAACGAGGAATATAGCACTTTAATCAAGCTCCTTTGAGTTTTTTGCATTGTAGCAAAAAACTAGTTAGATAAATTAATTGATGTTGTTTAGTACGTCTTTTGTTCTCCAAGTGTCAAATTCTAATTGACGGGAATAAATTTTACAATTTAAAATGGTTCAATTAAGTGAAAAAGACCGTGTTGACATTTTATGATGATATGGTGATCGTGTTAGAACTCATGAAGAAGAGAAGAAGTGTGTCATATTTTTAATAATTTGCATCCGGAGAGAAATCCTACATCACGCTTAACAGTAGCTAAAACATCACAACGTTTTAATACAACTGGGATGGTAAAAAAATTGGTAAAATCTGGAAGACCGCGAACTACACCGAACGAAACTGTTAAACAAAATATTGCAATCGATTTAGAAGAATCACCTCAAACTTCCACCACAAATTTGGCACTAAACCATGGTATCAGTCGACGTTCTGTAGGAAAGATATTAAAAAGTGAAAAATATCATCCGTATAAGGTAAAGTTGGTTCAGGAATTGTCAGACGATCATTTTGACCGATGGCTGGAATTTTGTGAACGGCTAATGGACATCTGTAATGTCTACGAAAATTTTGCTTCTAGCATAGTTTTTTCCGATGAGGCAACTTTTTGTTTAAACGGAACAGTTAATCGCCATAACTCAAGGTATTGGTTAAATGAGAATCCTCATTGGATTCATGAAGCACATACCCAGCATCCACAGAAGTTAAATGTTTGGATGGGAATTGTCGAAAATAGGCTTATAGGCCCATTTTTTATCGACGGAAACTTGAATGGTAACAAGTATTTGGATCTACTGAATAACGAAATTATTCCTGCACTTCAATAGAATGGGCAATTACCACAAAATGTTTGGTTTCAACAAGATGGAGCACCTCCCCACTATGATAGATGGGTTAGGGATTTTCTGGATGCGAATTTTCCAAATCGATGGATTGGACGTAGAGGATTCATAGAATGGCCTGCTCGTTCTCCGGATCTCAGCCCGTTAGATTATTTTCTTTGTGGTTATCTAAAATCACGTGTTTACTTTCGACGACCAACAAACTTACAGGAATTAGACAAATAATTATTGATGAATGTAAACTAATACGTGGAGAAGTCTTGGAAAGAGTGACTCAAGAATTTGTTAATAGGATGGCATATTGTCAGCAAGTAAACGGCGAGCATTTTGAACATTTGAAGTAATTTTGTTTCTCATTATTCTAAAATAATGGAATGTACACCTATTGTACAACTAACAGTGAGCTATTCCTCGTTTTTACACTAAACTCAGTATGTATGAATTCAAAATAACAAGCTCTTTCAAAATCTGTAAAAATATATAGGGTGTCCCATTTAAATTAAATAAGTTGATGGCATTTCCGGTTAAAACGGAAGTATATTATTAACAAAAAAATGTACATCAGATGCATTTTGTTCCATTGCACTTACCTGCAAATTTTCATAAATATCGTTCTTTTCGTTTAAAAGATATTTACTTGGTTCCATATTTTATCCCAACCCTGTATATATACAATAATAATTTTGAAAAAAGTAAATTGACTGTAAGATTTTTTTTAATTCGACTTTTTGTCAATTGTTCTGAAATCCTAATATTTTTTCAGATAATTAATATTAAAAATGTTTCTGCTGCAATTCCTGAAACAAAAATGTATCTCGTTGTAATAAATTCCTGAAAATCCTGAAAACATAGAAATCACCAAAAATTTTTATGAAAAATCAAAGCACACACAATATATAACAAAAATAAAAACAAAACAATAAAAATTGAGAAAATAAAAAATCTTCATCTATAAATTAAAATACTTATACTTATTGAATATATGAGGCAGGCTTTTACTACTCCATACTGAATGTTGAAATAAAACAATTTAATTTGTTTAAAACTTCAATATATCTGAACTACTTTTCAATTTAAATTTGTGATGCATTTCGCTAACACAGTAGCTTTATCATATATGTATTATACAATACACAAATACAGAATTCTACGAATATTTACAAAAGTATTGAACAATTTTACCTGGAAATTCATTCACTATAATCATCCCTAAACTATCTTCTGGGTAAATAGGTTTAATTAGAGAAAATGGTTGATATCTATTTGGTCGTTAGGAAGGTTAAATTTGTAATTCACAAAAAATACCAAGTAATAAAACGTCAATTAAAGTCATTATTAACTAATAAAGAAATACTAAAAAAACCACTAACTAAATTTTCAAAACATTAGTTTTTTTATAGATTCGTAAATATTTCAAATACGGTTATTTTATATAAAGAAATTCAATGATTACAAACAGGTTTTAAGCATAATATTCAACCCACATGTTTATTTGATAACTCCAATAAACTAGGTATAGAAACAGAAATTAACTTGTATAATTTTCCAAATAATTCTAATCTAAAACATTATTTATTATTAAAAAATAATTTGTCAAGTTTAACAAACACAACTTTTGAGTCATCAGTCGCCAAATCAATTCAACAATAATCAATGTCAAATAGTCTTATTTTCTCACAAGCAGATAAAGGAAATACGGAATTAGCATTACCTAAAGAAAATCATATATTAAAAACCAACAATTTTATATGGGAAGTCAAATTTGAGACCCTAAAACAAGATCCAATTAATAAATTTCAGAAGGAAATAAAATTAGCAGTAGATAACACTAAATAAATAATTAACGATAAAGAAAAAAGAAAAAAAAATTTTATCGAATCCACAACACCCTGAACTTTATTCATTAGTTAAACTCTATAAAGAAGGATACTCAATCAAACCAGTTGTTTCTTTTTTCACAGCACTCATTTAAAATGTCAAAGATTCTCATATCATTTCTAAATATTGTCCATTTTCATTTAGAACCTGTTGAGATAAATAAAGACAAATATTCAGGTAACCTTCTTAACGACCAAATAAATATCAACCATTTTCCCTCATTAAACCTATTTATCTAAAAGATAGTTTAGGAATGATTGTAGTGAATTAATTTCCAGGGAAACTTGTTTATTACTTTTGTTAATATTCGTAGAATTCCGTATTTATGTATACATTTTAAATATACTTTCACTTGTTTGATAAAGCTACTGTGTTTGCCGAAACGACTCACAAGTTTAAATTGAACATTAGTTCAAATATAATGAAGTTTTAAACAAACTAAATTGTTTTGATTCATCGTTACTTATACTTAGTTTGAAACTTTCATTAAAATGTTAATAGCTGGATGCGTATCCTATAAATGTTTTTATATTTAAATCATTAAAAAGAGAAAGAAATAACCAATAACAAGCTGTGAAATAAATTTTTTTAACAATTCATATAAACATATTTTTATTTCTGTTATATATTCAACTCAACAATCACCTACCTTTTTGGCATACCGCATTATCGAATCGCGCGCGTTATATAATTTTCGTTTCGTTACGGTCTATATTCGCGAGTGGAATTCGTCGTTAAACGCTGAAACAAAAACATAAAGTTAAGCATTTATTTTTTTATATTGTTACTAGTTATTTTTAGGGAAAAAGGAACAAGAAAATTTCGGAAACATTCTAGACCAATATATTCAGAAACGAAACTCTCCCGTCTCAAAAACTTGATGTGGAATACAAAATTTTCCTTTCCTTCCCCTCTCTTATCTTATACATGATTTCTACTTTGAGTTTTTCACATTGAAAACTTAACTTCAAATAAACTTCGGATATTTTAGAAAATTATAAAAAATGGCAGCGTTTTCTCTCCCCTCTCTTGAAAAATATTTAAATTTATTATTATATTTTCCTAAAATTATCTTCTAGAAATTAGAATAGGGGAGAGTTGGTTAAGATGACGCAGTCGAAAAGATGACGCATTGCTATATCCACTTACTTATATGGTTTTAATTTAAGATTTAAATTTTGGCGCGAAGTTAATTCGTTTACAAGAACGCCACTATAAGCGGAAACGCGCCCACTAGACTTTTAGTCATTCAGTAGCCCTCAAAGTGATAGTCACGTGTAGTGTTATAAGGAGTAGTTCTCGCAAAAACACGTGGTAAGTCCATTTTTTAATATAATATATTATTGTGCTTATGTCGTATAATCCTCAATTGCATTCTTATTGGATGAACGAAGTTTTTGATCTCCAACATCTATATTTTTTGTTTTTTCAATATTTATTATATGATGGCGCTATTTGGGCAAAGATGACGCACTTTTCTACTTTGCGTCATCTTTGCATTTTAAACATATAACGACTATTAGCCATGTAATAATTTATTATTTTTTCAGATGGGTAAATATAGAAGAAAAACTGAAAGAATACCCTATACCAAAGAAAAACTGATTTCAGCCCTTGATTCTATTGGAAAAGGGAGTAAAATTCGTGCAGCGGCAAGAGTTTGATATACATGAAGCCACTTTAAGGAGACATCTCAAAATAAAAAGAAACATTAATCACAGTAAGAAAGCGTGGATTCCATGTAGGTTTGAATGATACATATTGATAGTATTTTTTATAGGTAAATCAGAGTCACTAGGAAGAGCACCAATATTCTCCAGGACCCAAGAACGAGAACTAGCTGAACACGTTAAACAAATAGCTAAACTTTTCTTCGGTATAACAGTAACTGAATTGCGACAAGTAGCTTATAAATATGTAGAAGCAAATAATATAAAAAATAATTTTAACAAGGACCAAGGCATGGCAGGGCCCGATTGGTTTGGAAATTTTTTAAAAAGAAATCCCGATCTTTCTTTAAGAAAGCTTGAATCAACCAGTGTCAACCGAATATCTGCATTCAATAAAGTCGAAGTTAGTAAATTTTTCTCAAACTTGGAAGAAGTGCTGACGAAATATAAATTTGGTCCGGATCGAATATACAATGTTGATGAGACAGGCTGCTCAACAACCCCAAAATAAATCAGCAAAAGATTAGCCCCAACCGGCGTAAAACAGTTTGGTACCATTGCTTCGTGGGAACGCGGAAAGAATATTACTGTTATTTGTGCTATGAGTGCCACGGGGTGTTTTGTGCCCCCACTGTTTATTTTCCCCAGGTTACGTATTAGTCCTCAACTAGAAAAGAATGGTCCATCTGGGTCAGTCTATACTTGCAGTAAAAATGGCTGGAGCAATGATACAATTTTTATGATGTGGCTTAAACATTTTCAGTCAAAAGTTTGTTCTTCTGTTTAAAATCCCATTTTGCTGATTTTGGATAATCACTGTAGCCACATTTCGTTACCAATATATGAGTTTTGCAAAAGTCACGGAATCGTTATGGTCAGCATCCCCCCTCACACGTCTCATAAATTGCAATCGTTGGATTTAACATTCTTTGGTCCCCTTAAAAATGAATACAGCAAGCAATGCAATCTTTTTTTTAAAGCAAAAATTATGGATGACGGAAAAGAAAACAAACTAACGCCATATGACATAGCAGAAGTTTTTAAACTGGCTTAACAGGTTGCAAATGTGGAAAAGGGGGTATCCGGATTCTTGGCAGCTGGTATTTGTCCCCTTAATTCCGAGAAATTTGACGAAAATGACTTTGCACCAGCAGAAAACCTAATTGATCATGCTATGCTAGAAATAAGCTCACCTTCCACACCCACAAAATATGGAGAGAAAACTCCTGCTCAAGTGCACCCGCCTTCACCCCGACCATCTACAAGCCGCCAGGCAATTCTGGACGAACAAAACCAGGACTTGTATTTTACGCCGAATTCACAGCAACTGAAAGCCTCTGAAAAGGAAACATCTGTTATTAAACTTTTACCAATTCCAAAATCCAAAGGTGTCCTGCCACGGAAGAACGTGCGCGAAAAGCAGCATTCGGAAATATTGACCAGCACGCCGTTTAAAGACGAGTTAGAAGAAAAGCACAGAAAAAGAAATGAAAAGGCAGTGGCTTCAGTGAAGACACAAGTTGCAAAAAAGAATTCAAAAGAAAAAACAAAGAAAGCTAGAGTGGTGAATAAAAGAGTATTTAAAAGAAAAGCGAATAATATTGACAGTGACAGTGAATCAAACAGTGATCTTGATGAAAAAAACTTGTGTGATGACGACGAGTTGGACGACATGTGTGATGTGTCGGAATATGATAAATGTCTCTATTGTGCTGATTCTGGCAAAAATAGAGAACTGTGGTACAGGTGCACCGTTTGTGGTTTTTGGGCCCATAAAGAATGTACTGGCAAGGATTCCCCAGAAGGATTTGTGTGTGACTTTTGCTCTTAAAAGAAAAAGAAATATTTTTTATGTATTTATCATAATAATTAGAGTTAGAACTCCGCTTTTGCTGTGCTGTTTTCGTTCTTGAACTGTTTTTCATATTTTTCAGGAAACTATTTTTTGTTTTTT
This sequence comes from Galeruca laticollis, assembly GCA_963921935.1. Lineage (NCBI taxonomy): Eukaryota > Metazoa > Arthropoda > Insecta > Coleoptera > Chrysomelidae > Galeruca > Galeruca laticollis. The sequence goes on along the minus strand of OY998185.1, from coordinate 54,961,075 downwards.
CACGGAAAACTCTATAATAAATTCGTTTTTGATAAATTTACGTTTTTCATTTTTTAATTTCAATTTTTAGCTGTTTAATTGCAGTATTTACCAAAACCTTAAAGTGCGTCATCTTATCCTTTCACCTATGCAAAGATGACGCACACTTTAAGAAAATAAAATCATAATTTTTTTGCCTTGATATTTAAAAATAATTGTGCAGTAAATAGTCATCTATAACCCTTCCAATAATGTCGTGAAGAAGTTCAAACTCATTTATTCAAAAAATATAGAAACTCTGGGCTTTTTCCCTTATGTGCGTCATCTTCACCCACTCTCCCCTACTACTGGAATTGATGCCAAAAATTCGGGTGTGAGAGGTGATGTGAAAATAATGCTGTGACATAAAAAAAGTTCTCATACGATATCTTAAAAGCTTGGAATATGCAACACCGGTAAACACAAGGCACGAAATGATCGATAGAATCAACTTCCATTGTAACGCTATCAGGCAGAATATTGGAACGCCCTTCCAAGTTCAAAGGAATATCCTCCGCAGACTCCGTGTGTAAATTGTAGGTCGAATTAAGTAAATCTTTAGTACATTGCACTCGAGACACTAAACGTGTCTGAAATGGAACATTTAATGAAGAAACTGGAAGAAATAGATGCAAGGAACGCTAGAATTGAAAATAAAATGGACGGGATGTATAAACAAATTGAACAACTAAAGTAAAGGGAATATGCAGTTAAAAATGGGAACTGTTGAGTTGAGAGGAGAAACGGAATATTTAATGAAAAGATCATATAAATTGAGAAGAGTCTAAGGAAGAAAAATGTTATAATACATGGAATCATGGAGGAGGAATGGGAAAGCAAGATACAGTTGGAAAATAAACTAAAGAACCTTATTAGTAAAGTTAACAGCCCGTTTGACGTAAAAACCGATGTAATTGAATTCAGGAGAATTGGTTGAAATAATAAAAAAATCCCAATGGCACAGGACCAATTGGACAGGCTTATTTCAGTAACATTTTTGCATCAAATCCAAAATAGATAAAAATTCAAACTTCGAATATAACCTTTAAATTAACTTTTTTTTCTGATTTTTTAAGATTATTAGTATTTTTTTATGTAAGTGTAAGAAAATTCCTCATCACAAAAAATTTTAAAAGTTGTAGTATAATTTTAAAATAAAGTTTTGAGCTCTACTCTACATAGAACATAAAAAACATTTTTGGGTTAAATTAAAAAAAACATATTTCAAGTAGAATTTTTACATCAAATAAAAAAAAATAGATACAAAAGTTATAAAATGTTTTGAGATGTACAAAAAACCAAAATAAATTTTGGCATCAAATCAAAAGAAAACAAAAAAATTAAAAAAATCTGGCGAATTTGTGAATTTTTTTAAATAAATGTTTTAATGTACGTTTTAGAGAAAAATGTTGAATACAAAAGATGTAGAATGTACTAAGGTCTATGAAAAGTCTAAGTAACGTTTTTGCGTCAAGTGAGAAACAAAGGAAATACGATTTTTTCAACTTTGACAGGCCGCCATTTTGTTTCTACCGGGCCGATTTGGCTCATTAACGAACTCGTCCAAGATTTTGGGCCAACCGATATTTCTACCAAGTTCCGTTTCGATCCGTCAAAAAATGCGCCCTCTATCGTGCTCACAAATTCAGTTATAACACACACACACACACATATATATATATATATATATATATATATATATATATATATATATATATATATATATATAGAAAATAGTCTTTGCCGACTAATTAGGTATAAAACCCTGAATATTGTGGTAACGACAAATTAATTAAAGAAAACTTTTCATACTGTTTTTCTTCCAAGCTTTCGGAAACGTTTATTTCCATTATCAAGGATAAGTAAATTGAGATTGTTAAAAATTGGTAAATATATTAATGTTTCAATCATAAGTCATTTTGAAAGATTCACGAATATAAACATTTTCTTTATATGCTAAAATTTTTTTTTCAAGCAAAAGAAGAAAATAGGTTATGTTTGTAATATAGGTTAATAGATATTTGAATATTCTTCTTTTATTATATAAAACTCAACTTATTATAGATGTCATCTTAATAATTTCTTCATAGATATATAAAATTATAATTTAATATTGATTAAAACAACCAAATAAATCTCACTACGCAAAACATCTACTTGACACCAATCATTCATTGACACCTAACATAGAACTAGAAGTGCTGCATATTTGTGAAAAGAAACAAGAACTGGATTTCCTTGAAGAATTGGAAATTAGAAGACATTTAAGAAACCCACAATATGAAGTTGACAATAAACAGATAGATCTAGGGAGTTCTCCACTAACAAACTGTCTTCTTAAGTGATAATTGTAAAGATCAGCAGATATAGTTTTCCTGGTTTTCTATATCATTGCACAGTTATACTGATATTAATTGGAAAAATGATATCCAGGATATCACCATAGGGCTAATAATATCTAAGCTTCAATAATTGTAATATCACATCTTCTTTTTTCTATTAACATATATTAAGTCAATCACTAGTTAGATCACTTCTTGATCTAGCCAAAAATAACTACTAAACATCAGGTAGGCATCAAATGAAATGTAACTTCTGTCATTCTGACGATGATATTGATTTATCGAAACAATTGTTAATTTTTTATAATTCTCAACAATTTTCATTATATTGTGGAATTAGCTGGAAACAGTGAGTTTCATTTAAAACACTAATATGAGTAGATTCCACGAAGTAGGGGACGAGACAGTTAATTTAGTAATAGTCAAATTGAAATTGAAAACAATAAAGACCAGCCATACACACAACACCAAAAATCGATGAAACAGAAAAATTGAAGTCACAAACTAGTAAGGCACAATATGTGGAGACAATAAACGAAAAGTTAGAAACTGTCATTGGAAATAATATCGAAGTACTATGGAAAACATAAAAGAAAGCATTACTAGTGCCTCCGATCAATCACTAGGGTCATTTACATTAAAAGCCACTAAGAAATTGTATGATGAGGAATGCAATAATAAAGCTAGGACAAAGAATCATGCAAGATTGAACTGGCTAAAAACAAAAGAGAAGAAGATCTACTAAAATATGAGGAATTGAAGAAGGAAGCAAATAAATACTGTATAAACAAAAAAGATAATGGATAGACATGCAAAGGAAGATCTGGAAAGGAATTGTAGGGACAGTGGAAGACTATTCGGATACATAAAATCACAAAACAAAAGAAATAAAGTACCTGGAAAAATAGACAAAAAAGATTGGACACATTACTTCAAAGAGATGTTTTAAAACAGGGAAGAAAATATAGAGGACGCAAACGAGAGCCGTGAGAGAGGAGTAGAAGAACCTCCAACATATGAAGAATTCAATGAAATAATTGATCAACTAAAACAAAAATGAGCCCCAGTTCCTGATCAGATCGTGAGCGAATTAATAGAGACTGGAGGAGAAAAATTGCTAAAAACAATATACAAATTAATAACCCTAATATGGAAAGAAGAAGATATGCCTCTGGAATGGAAAGAAGGATGGATACCACCAATACTAAAGAAATGAGATCCAACACAATGCCAAAGCTATAGATGTATAACACTGCTTAATACAACTTACAAAATATTAACAACACACTTATACGACGAAAGTTAATAAGATATGCTGTAAGAACAATTGGACAATACCAACATGGATTTCGGGAAAATAGGTCGACCACAGATCCAAAACACATTATAACTCATATAATAGAAAAATGCTACGAACATGATATAGACTTGCATGTAATATTTATAGATTTTAAACAGGCATTTGACAGTGTCTCCCGGAGTAAGACTGCAATACCACCAAAGTTTTGATTAATAATTTCTATAAATGAATTGAATGAAGTATAAGTATTAAATGTTTGCAATTCTTCCATACTTGTTCTAAACTACATACCTAATACTTTCTAGCACTTCAAATAACTTCTTTTAAAATATATCTTATAAATAAATAAATTGAGATTTATGGGTATTTTCGATAATTAATAAGAAAATTATTTTATGTAACAGATTAAGTAATAGAAAATATTTATCATAGAATGTTTCTACAACCACTATGCAAAACACGCTTTTCTACAAAAATATTTATAAGCAAATTAGGATAAGTCTTAATTTCTTTGAATAATTTAGAGTAGTAAAAGTAGACTCTACAACACTTTTCCCCACGGAAATGTCAATTTCAATTTTTTTTGACGGTCGAACATTATCTTTATAAAGAATTTCGTTGACAGACAGACAGTTGATTTAAACTAATTGTCAAAAATAGATTCACCAAGCATAACAATTCAAAATTGTTAAAATTCAACTATTAACTATACCTACATTTAACTGATATTTCTATATACTTTTTTCGTTCATTAATAAACGTGGTCATAGAAAAAATATTGTGTAAAACTCGTACGCAAATCTTTTTCCCTGCTAGCCCAATTTGAGAACAAACTTCTGCGCTGGAGGAAAAAGTAAACGATATAGAAGTTGATATGCTGCAGCGCTACCTGGTGGGAAGGAAATCTCAATAACAAAATCCGTTTCGAAAATCTAACATTATCTGCATAGTGAACTTTGTTGACAGCCACTAATATTACAATTAATAACTCATTATTAAAAAAAATAGACCAGGCGTAACAATTCAAAACTTTTCAAAGTTAATTATTAATTACACCTACGTATAACTTATTACTCATTTTTCAAATTCTTTCTGTTCAAAGCTTAAATTAAATACTTATATAAATTACTTTTTTTTCATTAATTAACATGGACGTAGAAAAAATATTGTGTGTACAACTCGTAAGAAAATCTCTTTATCCGCTCGATTGATTTGAGGCACTCGCCCTACGGTTCGTGTCACAAACTTCTGCGCTCGTGGAAAAAATAAGCGATATAGAAGTTGATTTGCTCCAGCGCCCCCTGGTGGGAAGGAAATCTCAATGTCAAAATTCATTTTGACAATTTAACGTAATCTTTATAGTGAATTTCGTTGTCAGCCACTAATATTACAATTGATTAAGATTTATTATCAAAAAAATATACAGCAAACAACAATTCGAAATTGTTCAAATTCCATTATTAACTAAACGTACGTTTAACTGATTTTTCAGTTTTCACATTATTTATTTTCAAAGTTTAAATAAAATACCTATATAAATTACTTTTTTCTTTCATTAATTAACACGGTCGTAGAAAAAATATTATGTACAACTCGTAAGCAAATATATTTTTCCGCACGCTTGATTTGAGGCACTCGCCTTACGGTTCGTGTCACAAACTTCTGCGCTTGTGGAAAAAAAACGATATAGAAGTTGATTTTCTCCAGCGCCACCTGGTGGGAAGGAAATCTCAATGTCAAAATTCATTTTGACAATCTAACGTAACCTTTATAGTGAATTTCGTTGTCAGCCAGTAATATTACAATTGATTAAAATTTATTATCAAAAAAAGATACAGCAGACATAACAATTCAAAATTGTTCGAATTCCATTATTAACTAAACGTACGTTTAACTGATTTTTCATTTTTTCAATTATTTATATTCAAAGTTTAAATAAAATACCTATATAAATTACTTTTTGCTTTCAATAATTAACATGGTCGTAGAAAAAATATTGTGTCCAACTCTTTTCCCGCTCACTTGATTTGAGACACTCGCCTCATGGTTCGTGCCACAAACTTCTGCGCTCGTGGAAAAAGTAAACGAAATAGAAGTTGATATTTTGTAGCGCTCCCTGGTGGGAAGTTACAACAAAAAAGATAGCAAATACAAATAATTCTCCCTAGAAAAATACATATATATGCCAATTTTCAGGGTGATCGCTTGAACAGTGTAGAAATTGATATGCTGCAGCGCCCCCTGGTGAGAAGTTACAACAAAGAGGATAATGTAAAAACCTTTTTCATGAAACAATACATATACATGCCAATTTTCATGATGATTGGTTGAACGGTGTTTGAGTGATGAGAGAACTAATACACATTCGTATATACAAACGTAACATTCATTTTTATATGTACTCGAATATAGATGAATCCTTACATTCGAGATTTTTCTATAAATCAAATTGAAAACTATGAACTAATGTTGGATATACTAAAGATGTTCTTAAAATTTAAGAAGAAAACAACAATTTTAAATCTCACAATAATATCTGCAGCTTAAACCATAACTTCGACGAATTTATGCTTTTGTTAGAAAACTTTAATACAGAATAATAATATGACTGTATTGCTTGCTGAGTCATTGATGTATAATACAAAATTTTCCTATCCTTCCTCTCTCTCAGGTTATACACGATTTCTACTTTGAGTTTTTCTCCTTGAAAACTTAACTTCAATTAAACTTCGGACAATTCAGAAAAATATAAAAAAATGCAGTTTCATGAATAAAAAGTTTCGTTCTAGAAAAAATGGAAGTAAACATCGTTTTTTGGACAACATGGTTTTCGTGCCACAACTCAAGCGATTATCGATAGTCATTATTCATGAATTGCACTTGTATTAAAATCTCATATCACGCCTACGACACAAAATTGAAAAATCAAAAAGATTGAAGTAGTTTTATATATAAAATATCCCAATACTAGCATATAATATGGAATAACATTAAAAACTACAGTAAACTTACGTAGTTTACCTAATTCACAAATTTCAACTAACAATGATTAATTATCGTAATGGACGCTACAGACATTAATAAAAATTTGCATTTACTTCGGTTAAGATGAAAATAATTCAAAGAAAACTTACCAACGCTAATTCACTGTATTATAAATTAATATTTCACGATAAAAGTCATTAACAACGATAGAAATTAATATTTAATTACTTGAAATCAAAAACTGCAATATTTCCATAATCACTTCCGACTAATTATCGCACTAAACACCTACTAAGGACGAGAAGTTTAAATGACAATTGAATTAAGTCAATATCCGCGTACAGGGGTGCCGACTATTCGACAATTTATAACATCTATCATTGGCAGAGCAATCTTGATTTAACTAAAAGCACAGTAGGTAAGTAGAGTAGGGCCATAGATACATAAAATAATAGATATGATTGTTTACGAATTTTTTAACGGCAACACTTAGTGACATTCTAACCACTATTGTAGGAAATGTACTCGTATTAATGTTGCCATATGCACAATGTCAATACATGTTTTTTATTGTAAACGTGTGGTTATGAAAATAATGAAATGTCTTATGACGAACTATTTTTATGAATTTACTAAAGATTTATTGCAATATTTTTTTATTTCAAATAACGTGTTTTGATGTTTCATTTTTATTCAGAATAATAATTGTGAGAGATGTATTGATTATGAGGAATGTTTTTCAACCATTGGGGCATTAGGGGAATATGTAGTGAAATGTCTTAGAAATATCAATTTTGATTTGAAATGTCTTTAGAAATATGGGTAAAGATTTCATTGCTAAGAATTTAAGTTATTATTGGTCGTCGTAAACAAGTTGTATACAGGATGGAGTGGATTGGATTCTAACGATAAAAAGTTTTTAATTAAATGGAAGAATATATTTCCATTGATAATGTGATGTATTAATTTTTTAAGTATAATATTTCTGTTTATTGTATCGAATGCACCTTCTATATCAAATGCGGCAGGTATAATTTCTTATTTTGTGTTTAAAGCCATGGATATGTGTCTGCAGCATAACCAAATTGTCTTGTACTGTTTTAAATGAAACTAACTGTTTCTAGATAATTCCAAAATATATTGAAAAAATGTTAAAAATTCGTGGAAATTGATATTCGGTTCGATTTTAATTACCATCGTCAGAATGACAGAAGTTGACGCCTACCTGATGTCTTATAATTATTTTTGGCTAGACCTTGTGATTGACTTCATATATATTAATAGAAAAAAGAAGAAATGTTATTACAAATATTAAAGCTTAGATATATACCATTTTCAGTTCCTATGAACAAATGTAATTTTGATAGAAAAATTAATACAATTAAACATATAGCAACTCCAACGGTTATCCATTACATCCGATAAATAAATTACTTATTAAAAAAGAGAAAAAGTCTCATTACAACTAATATATGTTAAACAAACGAAAGAAATAATAAAATTACAAAACCCTCACATATGCAGGTGATATTTTTAATAATATTTCAAAGATAATATCTTCAGCAACAAATACAACAATTTCTTTTAAAACAGAGAGTATGAAAGAGGTCCAGATTAAGTTGAGCAGTTCCAATAGTTTGAGTTGACCTAAGATATCCAGTTTTTTATGGAAAATATATGTAAGATCATAAGGACCAGCGAACAGAATTTTCATACTGTTTTAACGTAACAAAAAATTCCTGGTGAGAGATAAGCAAGTTGAGAAATCTACATCTTGACTTGATTAAATTGACCATGTTAAAGAGATGATTAGTATATGTATTTGTAAGGTTTGGGAGTAATTTACTTCGAAATTTTGTTTCAGTAATGATCTAAGCTGTTTCACGGTAATTATTTATAACGGTATTATTTGAAATAAGATAGGGAATTCCATTTTTGGTTTTGTTTCCTTGTATATTTCTAATCGTCTTTCAAACTTGACTGGGTTTTGTATTTTCGCTTATAGACGAGACATAGCTTCTTCAGGAGTATTTTTCACTTTTGTTTGATACATAATTTATATTTGGCTCTGGATTTTTTAGATTAATGAGATTTTCAGGGGTATTGTTCTGTCGGAACAATTTTAATTCTATTTTATGTTGTTGTATAGCATCTTTGCAGGAAGAATTTCATCTAGGAGCGGTTTTTTTTGGGTTTGATATATTAGTTTTACCTACATGTAACCCAGCGGCTAATAAAACGGAATTTGTGAATATTGAGATATGATCATCAATATTTTCGTAAAAATTGAGAGAACTTCTGTTTGTAAGGTAAAGTTTTTCCAGTCAGTATTGTTTAGTCGCCACAAAGTTCTTGTTGAGGTTTTTGGGTTTGAACGGAAGATTACCGATAGAAAAATGATTACTATCACGTAAATCATCAACAGTTTGCCAAGTTAGTTAAAGAGCTAATTTGGGATCGCATAGACTAACTTCGATAGCGGAAAAGGAACCAGAAGAGAAGTTTATTACATCTTCTATTGTTTTACCTCTGTCAAATATTGAATTAGGTCCCCATAAATTATTGTGTGCATTAAAATCTCCTACTGGAATGTGGGGATGAGGTAGTTAAAAAATTAGGTTACCAAGTTCCTCTTCTTTAAGATGATGGTTTGGGAAAATATATGTACTACTACTGCATACCGTTTATATATTCGAGAGCCACATAGTTATAGAAACAGCTTCAAGATCAGTAATAAGATGTAAATTGGATGAAAATATGTCACTAGAAACAAAAATAGAACCATCACTAGCTCTACTGCAATTGTTACGTATGTAATGGTAACCTTCAAAATTTTTTAGCTGGAGAGACTTCGAGAATCTGGCATTTACTTCTTGGAAACACAAGATTTGATTCTTTCCACTGAGTATAAGTTGTTGGATTCTGTCCAGGCGAGGGCACTAGCCAAATGGACCGACGATCGTCGACAGGGAACAAATACAGCCGCAGCTGTACCCGCCTTTGCTTGATTGTGATGATTATTATTAACTTCCCAAACCCCCGAAGGCACGTCTCCGCAACATTCCATACCAATTCAACAAATCACCCAATTCTATACACTTTTCTAAAATGTCTCCTATACCATTTCGCACACTATCGAGCTTCGCTGCTTCCAAATATCAATCCCCGATATAACCCAAGACAAAACTCTCCTCCAGTCCCGTTCGAATTTCTCAATTCCATACTCCTTTTTAAATTTGTTTCTAGTCACTTTTTCAATTCTTTCCAGACACTTTTTCAACTCACCAACTGTTTACCAACCAACAATTTATACCATTTATACCGTGCTCAGCCCCGGACGCGCACAAAAACATCCAATACACCCCCAATCCAGCCTTGAAGAGGAAACAAATCCTACACCATGGCACCAACGAGAAAACCAACAACTCATCTACAACAAAAACCCTATCCAACATAAATTCTTAACGAATTTCTCTCTCTCTCTCTCTCTCTCTCTCTCTCTCTCTCTTTCTGTCCAGGCGAGGGAAGAATCCATCACAGTTTCATTGGATTAGCTTGAAATTATGATGAAGATTTTGAGTCAAACATATTTGTTCTTTATAATGAAAGCAGGCGAACCGAGGTTTTATTTGCCTTTTTTATTTTGACTAGTATTGAAATTAATTTTATATTTATAGGGAGTGGCAATAAATTCATTATATTTGAAGTTTGCTTCGTGTTTTTCTATATTATTATAAATTTTCCGATATATTTTAATTAAGATTTTTAATGTCAGTCTTTAAATTTACGGATTTTTTTTTTGGTTTTCTATCATTTTTAGAAATTCGTGTTGGTTTTCTGAAATGTGGTTAGTGAGTGCCGCTTTGTTTCGTTTGTCATATTTGTGAACATTTATTATATTCTTCAAATACTGACTTGTTTGTCCGACGTAGACCCTTTCACAGTTTTTACACGGTATTTCATAGATTATATTGCACCTTTTTCCTTTGGTATTGAACTTTTTAGATAGGTTTTTAGTAAGTTGTATTCTTTATGAGCAACATGCATGTTGTGGTTTTTTTTTGGCAATGGACACGCTTGTCCTTCAGCCACACACAAATTGAAGAAATTCATTTTAAGTACCTATTAAGTTAAAGTTAAATACTTATATTATTTTTTGTTATATGGTTAAACAACAGGTCATAAACAGAATCATCTCCAGACGCGAGCAACACTTTTATACACGTAGGAAATTGAACGCCTACTTTTATAAAACCATCCACCAACTCATTACTAGAAAAACCCGCGCAGCCGAAAAATACGTGATCCAGATCTGCGACCTCGTTATCATGTGGACACAGTGGAGAATCTATTATTCCTATTTTATATAAATGAGATGGAGAACACCCATGATTCATTTTCAATCAAGTTAAGATTGTGCAGTATTTTTTATTGACTTTATCATTAAATATATGTGAAGTTTTCTTTGGCAGCTCTTTGTAGATAGAAAAATATGAGCTGGTTGAGTTTTTTGCTATTTCTGTGTTATAGTTATTCCAATCTCTGTAAATATTGACTTTGAATAGACTGTAAAGGTCTCTATCTACTATCTCATTACCATAAATACCAGTATGTGCTTTTGCCCATATAAATATAATTTTAACTTTTTTCAGTTCTAGCTGATATATTAAATTGTTAATCCTGCATATAATAAAAATATCATATCATATTTAGTTGTTATGTTTTTTATGATCTCTAACACCGACTTTGGGAGTTTGGGGCGCGTTAGCGTGAAGAAAAGAGAAATGTGTAACAAGCTATTGTAAAATTGATAAAAAATGTAAGAATTTATAAGATAACGTTATCAAAACAATAAATAAGAGTAATAAAATAAATGTAAATATTTTATAACATACGTGCAAGCAATATTTGGTTGTTATTCTGTTAATGGAGTAGTTGGTACATCGCTATACAATTAGATAAACTTATTGGAGCTGATAGTGATTTCAAAAAATACTTAAAATCAAGTATTGTGCACAAATGTTAGTAAATTACATATTATGGTACCAATAAACTTGCTAGATCATAAAGATGTACATCCATAATACAAGTCATCACACGTAGAAATTTGCAGATTGTAAACTTACCTTGAGATACTGCAAATTTAAGTTAGAATTATTTTTCTTTCCATAGATGACAGTAGAGTTGTTCACAAGTAATATCATATTTGTAACTCTTTCGATAGATACATGATTGCAGCATTAAAATGTTCAAATAAATATTTTTCATTATTTACTTCCTATAATTTAATTTCAGTTTGGTATAAAAACGTTCTTAATAAGTTTCAAGTAACATATGTCTAAAGGCTAAACATAGGAATAAAATTAATGTCAAGAGCGTAGCATAAATTTTTATATAGACTGGTCAAAAGTTATAAACGATAGTTAATACTAATAGTAAATATAGTAATTTTAAAGGTCAAATATGATAAGCGCCAGAACCCAAAGAGGGTGAGAGTCTTTATGTACCGGGAAAATAGTTGAGCTGAGCTCTAAAATGGGACATTAAAATTAATAAACAATAAATTACACTAAATTAGAAAAAAGCATCATCATAGAATACATTAAAATAAATAAATAAAAATATATATTATTATAATTCTGTGTGTCCTTTAAATACGCATACTAAAATATTTCAAATTAAATGTGATTATAAAAAATGAATCAATTTCTTGAAATATTCAAATCTTTTTGTAGTGAAATAAACAAGTCCAACGTAAAGTCTGTAAAATATTTTACAATTATTTAAGTTTTGTAATAATGTAATCGTTATTGTATATTAGGATAAGGTGTAATTATTATTGTTAAAAATAAACAATTTTCTTTTGAAAACAGTGTTTCATTTTCTTTCAATAGTGGGAACGTTGAAAACGTTTTGGATTTTTTTTGAAATTTAATGGTCACTTAATCTATTATATATACTAAAAATTGTTTTATTTTTAAAGTGGTATCTACTTTTTCTGTATTATCTGTGATTTTTAATATGATATCTACACATCTTCTGTTGCTCTTCTGCTCATACTGAAAGAAACTTTATTTTCACAATTTTATTCACTATAATCTATGGTATATTAATATGATACTACCCACGCAGAGGTTTATCCTTCTGTGGGAATTCTATATTTATTTATCGTTAACTAAAATTATTGTATATTTCAAATTGAATGATAAATAAATATTATTATTAATTGATTTGTAAAAACAGTTTCTTAAAGCAAATGTTGAGAAGGATTCGCATTTTCAAATCATTCTTATACCGTTTTCCCATTACGCAACTGTTATGAACCAAACAGCAATTTTCATTCATTTTGCAAAATAAGATCTACCAAACCCGTACAATCAATACATTATATTAATCAGCATATCAAAAGCCTTATAAAAGCTCTATATCAATCTCTAGAAGTAAATTTAGTGGGATGATGGTACAACTTCGCCAGAATCGTCATGTGGTTGATGATGTGTTATCGATATTTTTGAAATTCCACGTTATCCGAAAAATATGGGTAGGACAGTTATGCATCTAGTTATTCCAATGAATTATACAAGGTAAGTCAATACTAATTATCTATATTTATGCTTTGAAAAGATAGTTTGTTGGGGACAGAAATTGAGGGAAATACAAAAATTGGGAACAGATGGAAAACGAATATTGTGTTTAGATGAAACTTGGGTGAATGAAGGATACACTCTTATAAAAGTCTAGCAACACAAATCGGTAAAAAATCCTAGGCAAGCTTTTTTAGAAGGCTTATCAATTGGTTTAATAATAACCGAAATTGAAGGTGATTAAGGTTTTGTTAATGGTAGTGTGTTTGAATTTATGTCAAAGTCATCTACGATCTTCCAAATGCTAATTTCGTGAAAATTGGTCTAATTAGAACTTTGAAATGTTCCACCCTAATCAAAAGGTCCTGCCATTACAAACACAGGGTGTCCCAGGAGTTCGTACCAAAAACTTGAGAGATGATAGAGAGACTAAACTATTTAAATTTATTATATAGCTGAATGGAAATTAGTGAAATGTTAACCGTTAATAAACACTTTTTGTGAACTCAGGTAGGGACCAACTTAAATTGGGTATTATTCAGAGCATCTCACAGATGGACCCTATTGATTTTCAGGTTGCCAGTGACAGTACAGCGGGTGCTATGGTACATGAAGTATCACATTTTTGGTGATTCATTGTCGCTTCCATTCAAAATTGCTGCTAATTACTGATCAGTAAGAAATTTGTTACCGCCCTGTCTCAAATTTCTTTGAGGCACATATACTCATCTAAATAAATTATGTACGTACCAGCAAGTTTTCGTATTCTACAGATTTTTTAGCCCTAAAATGACATACCATTGATAATGTCTTTCGTCTTTTTCAACTGACAAGTGTCTAAATTATGATGATGATGAAATTGCTATTCCACAATAATCTGTCCGGCATAAAGCAAGGGGTGTACCGTGAAACATATGTGATCCTCATGGCACAGAAGTGAAACATTTTTTAGGATCACCAGTGATTCTCATGGTGGCGAACGTATGAAGGACATGCGGACTAAGTAAGCGGTTGCTTATAATACCTGCCCATAAAATTTTGTTGATGTTTAGTGTTAATTATGCCTTGAGGATTTCTGTAATCGTACATTCAAAAGAAAGCTGAATGTTCAAATAGGTGTGTAGTGCGCCATAAAATTGCCCGTATCTCTTAAGCCGTTCATTTTATCGAGATGTCAGAAGAAGACTGGGTACCTCTAAAATTGTTCAAAAAAGTCAGTTGTTGCATTTATAACTAAAAATAAACGGTTTTAAAGATTAAAACTAACTTTTCCGCATCTGTGGCCCTGAACAATTTTCTATCATAAAATTGATACTTGTACACACTTCGGGGGATGTATCGTGCTAAGAAACCGAAATTTCTCCAAAAATAACCAAAAAGTTAGTATATCTGGATTTATAGGACCCGCTGTACTCGCTCTAGTCAACTGAAAATCTATAGCGTACATCTGTGAGATACCCTGAACAATATTCAATCATAAAATTGATCAATCGTATACTCTCTGGAGGCTGTATCGTGGTAACAAACTGAAACTTCTCCAAAAATAACAAAAATATCGTACTTAAAGTACTGTAGCACCTGTTGTATTGGCTCTGATGAACTGAAAATCAATAGGGTTCATCTGTGACATGTCCTTAACAATATTCAATCATAAAATTACTGACTTATTGCACTCCGGAGGCTGTATCGTGCTAACAAGACATGTAAGGAAAAGTGGCCGACGACAACAACGACGACGACATACACACAGGATTTTTTTTCTAAAAACCGTTTTTTCGTGTTGTTGATGGAAAACGTAAAAATAACTCAAAAAAAAATTTCAAAATTCCAACTTTTTTTGGGGTAAACCAATACTTTTCTCGCATATAGAAAGGTTCGGCGGAAAAGTAAAAGTTTTATTAACCAAAAAATTGCCGCATTCACAGTTGAACTTAGTCCGTATCTGAGTTCACGAGTATAGTGTAGACTTGTTTATAACATCAAAAAGTGAGCAATTTGTAGGAAATATATCTAATTTTGTATTGATCAATTTAATATAAGCCAATTACATTAATAAATCAATTCGAATTTAGTTTTTTTGGGTATATTGGATAAAACTGATATCAGCGTGTTTATTTTTCTGGGTTATTTTGGAAAATTAAGCCTCCACTATTAATAGAAGGTATTAACAAAAACAATAGGTTATGGGCCGAGACAGCAGGTCTTTGAAGTAATTTTGTTTAGAGTATAGACCAGGGTAGAAGCCTTTAAAAATAATAAAGAGTGAAATAAAATAATAGTAGGATGAAACCCATTAGAAAAGGAGGGAAATATTATAAAAATGAAAGGAAAAATAATTTACGGGCGATCTGAGGTCGGGAAGGGGATGGGGGTGAGTTTTTAAGGGTAAAAAACGGTTTTTCTCGATTTCCAGCAAAACTAAAAGTCCTATCGAAAAAAGTCAAATGGCAAAGTTGTAGGTAATAAAAAGATCTAGAACTTTTGTATTCACACTTTTCTCACATTACCTCAAAATTTACGTGAAAAATTCAAAGAACCAGGTTTCTGGTTTTTTATTTTTATCTTTTACAAAATTTTTTTTAGCGAAATTTGGTGAAAATTTACCTTTTAATGTCCCAAATCATCAGAAATAGGCAAAAAAAACCACTAAATAACGCAATACCAGGTACGTACCATAGTGTCTTAGCGTATCTTAAACTATGAGCAAAGATTTCAAAATTTTTTAAATATCAAGTACAAGTGTAAGCGAAATTATAGTAATTGCCGCAAAAAAAAGAAATAAAACTTTATATGGAAAACAGTAATATGTTAAGCATAAATGTGAGTTTACTAATGAAGTTGAAGAATAAAGAAAAGGAAAACTGTTCACTTATCCTTTTTCGGCACCAGAACAGGAACTGAAGTTTCTCCAGAATATTCCAGCTCTCCTGGAACTGGTCTCACTGACCCATTAAATTCCAATCAGTGATATTTTTAATGTCCACGTACAAAAACCCCCCTTGTTAACGAATCCTTCTAACTAATACCGTCTACGGAAATTTACCTCAAAACGCAATTCCTCTAAATTCTTATGGTACCCACAGTCATCGACCAATTTTGGACCAGAAACCTATCAGGTCGGAGCCGCCAGCCGTTGGTTCCAGCCGTATTTCTCTTCCCCTATGTCGGAATTGTCGGGTTTTCCAATAAAACGTTTATGGCTCCCACCTTGACGGCAAATGGAGGACTGACTTTTAACTTCGTACGGACAGCGCTGTGACTTCTCTCAGTCGACAGGTTAGCCAATATTAAGTCTCCGACGGCTCGACAAATTTTCGCGTTACAACAGGAATAAAAATGGAGCAAAAATCAATGATTCGCACGAAATTACTATTGGAGCTTATGTCATGATAATACATAACCAAAAATATTTTCCCGAAATAGTGGAAAATGCAGAAGGCGATGAATATGAAGTTCGCGCTATGACACCAGCAGGTCCCAATACTTTCAAATGGCCAGAACGTGTTGACCAAATATGGTACGAGAAAACTTCAATTGTGGAAATGATTGAACTACCCAAGCTTTTAAGACGTGGTTTTTTCGAATGTCCAGAAATGTTGAAATTTGTTTGAAATAATATTGTATCACCATATGTTGTGTTGTCGTTGATAATCATTGATGAAAGATTGTTCAACGTCTATTTTCTTCATAAGTTCATTCATTGGATCAGCCATGTTCAACCAATGGTAGCAGTCGTTCATTTACTGCGGTATTATGCAACATTTTATTTTTTTTCTACGTCTTAAACTGTCTACTTCTGTAACTATCGTATGCAACGTGTTCACTATTTCATTGAATACGAAGTGTTATTTTTCTGGGCCTATAAATCGGTACGTATGGTTTATAAAAATACAGTGAAGTTCTAAAATGTCTTGAGTATTCATTCACTGGTGCATTTACCCTATATTGGATAAAACTGATAAAATCGTATTTGTTGCTCTGATTTATTTTGGCAATTAATCCTCTACTGTTTATAGAAGATATTAACAATTATGGTGTTTATAAACGAATTAAATTGTGAACGATAAAGATGAAACAATTTAATTTGTTTAAAACTTCATTTCATTTGAACTAATGTTCAATTTAAACTGGTTGACGCGTTTCGCTAACACAGTAGCATTATCAACTGAGTGGGGTGTGATAAAAAAATTTCAATTTATACAGTGTAGGATGAAATTATACTAATTTTCATTCAGCCATTTAATAATTATAAATAAAAAACCATTTTGTTTTCCCAAGTTTAGATCCTTACAGTTCGTTAACGAAGGGCGTAAAGAAACATATTTATATGAATTATTTTTAGTCTCTCTATCATCTCCCAAGTTTTTGGTATAAACTCCTGTAGGTATCTATTCTATAACTTTCTTACTTTTACTCTTACTTTTTGGAATACCCTGTACATCACCTCAAAAAAAAGAGATCTAATCACATTAGCGCCTTTCACATAATAAATGTCTTAATCAATTGAGAACAACAAGAAATCGAAATAAAAAAAAATAAAGACACTCAACATTTTAGGAATAAGAGCATTGACCAGGCCGAGAGTGTTGTTTATGGACGGTCAACAGTCTTCTTGTTATGTGAGCGTTATCGGCCTACAAGTATTAGGCTCTAAATCGTAAATCGAAAAGCTACCATCGACACTCCTTATATTGTGTTAACACAACAAGAAGAAACGGGAGATATTGAAATTCCAAGTTTGTTAAGAAAAAACAATTCCAAACAAACGTGTTATACGACAAATTTATGTTCAACTGTATCGAAATTAGTCAAATGTCAAATGTTTTTATTCATCATTACTTTCTCTACATATACTTGGTTTTTTATAATTTTTAGCTATTAAAGTATTGAAAGGCCCAGAAAAAAATAGAAAGGAAATACAATTATATTTAAAAGCGTTTAATATCAAACCATAAGGAAATTTATTATAGTCCGTTTTTAAAAGGCATGGAGTAATAAAAGCTCATTAGGTATGCAAAACCGATACAGGGTGTATAATAAAATATCTCCGAAGTTTATCTAATTTTGTACAAAAATTTCTCATTTGTTACGAATTTCAGGTAATTCTGTAGTCGGTTGGGTCGCCTATTGTATTGAAGGGTCGCTCTATTCTATTTAAATGAACAAATAAACAATTTAATCCTCAGAGGCTTGCAATCAGGACAAAACAAACTTGGTATATGAATATGAAGGTACTATGAAATTATAATTACGAAAACTATTCAAAACAGTTCACAATATCGATTCAATAAAAACACATTTTTTGTGTTCCTATGAATAAACAATAAACATTAAATATTATATAAAAAATAGCAAATTTTTTTGCAGTTGGTATCAACTTTACTACTAATATACCGTTTACAATAGGAGAGGAAAAAAGAAAAATTCAGGAATAAAGTACGCATTAATGTAATATTTATATAAAAAAAAGTCTAACAAATAATGGTAATAACTAACACAAAAACTAGTCTATATATCAGAATCAGACCATTCTGTTGAGCTTCCATTATTAACATTGATTATAAATGGTTCAATCATGTGTTCACTTATATGATCCATTTCCCACATATTTAGTTCTTCTTGTTTCACGTGTTCAACACATTTCTTCCAGTTTTCTTTGGTTACGTCACCTAACGCGTCTTCGAATAAAACTTTTACGTCACTCATTTTGAATGTCGTATTCTTTCTTGAAACTTCCCCTTTCACTTGGGCCCATATTAATTCTATGGGATTGAGTTGACAGTGATAAGGAGCAAGCCTCAGCACCGTTATACCACGCGCTTATGCCATTTGATCTACAACGTATCTACTATATTCGTGTTTATGTGAATTGACCAGTTGCAAGAGCTCATTTGTGAGAAATAATATTCGAAAAAATCTGCATCCATATCTGGGGCTGTGATGTTTCCATTTTTTTTCTCCTTCATTAAATTATAAATTGTTGTTTTTGAAACACCCATCATTGTTGCAATAATCTCCACAGTTTCATCAACACTTCCTGTCAAATTCATGATTTTCCTTCTAATTTCTTGGTTCTTCAACGAGGAATAGCAATTTAATATCAGATTTTTTTCGTTCAGCGACAATGGCCAACTTTAGGTCGCTTAGATGGTGATAAATCCTCCATATCTGGTCGAATTTGGTTGGAACACTATATAGTTGGAAGGTGTAGTTAGGTGTTTGTCTCGTGTGATGAGAAGAGAACTTGTATAGATGAACAAAAATAAACACCAGTTAACAACAACGGTAAAAAGTAATAACAAATAACAGTAATAATGGGAAAATCAATCAACACAGCAGTTTCTCCAGAACAGATGAACTGTAAATTGAAAATATTCAACCTTTCCGCTACTTTTATAGTTGAAAAGTTCTAGTAAGTACATTGTATTATGGGGGGATTTTCTTAGAACTGAAAAGACTATATTCCACAATAATAAAACCATTTTTGAGCTCCCTGTTTGTCAAGTTTCTTCAATTACCTGCTAATTGGGTGAAATAATCGGCAAATGGGGTTGGTTTGGATATATATATATATGTATTTGTATAAAATTGTTATTAACATTTATTTTATTATTTATTGTATGTAGGATTATAACTACCTGGAGCTTAGTGGAGGGACTCGTCTACGCCCTTTTATACATAATAATAAATTTTCTGGAAAATTGATGTCAGTGATATAATCCACAGTTTATTATATTATTGATAATTTGAAATTTCATTTTAAATAATATTACAAAACAGTTATTTTCGGAAATGAGATAATTTTAGAAGCCTTAACTTTTTTCAAATGACTAAATGTGGTCCGCCTATGGTTCCGGCCAAAATGAGTGATTTACTACTCCATGCCTTTTAAAAACGGAGTATGGTCGCATCAACGCCTGCGAACTGTTGGGAAAGTGGTGCGACAGGACGGATCGGGATGCGGTTTTCTGCATTCTCTTCCAAAAACGATTATCACGAAATGTGGGGCGGTAGATTTTCCCTCCCACCGAAAATTGCATTGCTGCAGGCCAAAGTGCACGCGAAAAATGCATTATCTGGGAGGCCTTTTAGAAGATTTTCAAATTTGATAAATAAGGGTCAGAACTGGCCCGGATCGGGTACTCGGGGGTTTTCGAGGCCGCTGATCACGAATATAACACTGGCAATGTATGGTGCCCCACTCTCATTCAGGAAGCCGATGCCAGATTTGGATTCAGCGGGCCAAAAAACCCCCCAAAATGATTTTTGGTTGACCTTCTTTGATTGTGTCAGGAAAACCCCCGGAGATGACGTTTAGGGTCAGGTTGTGGTGCACCAGGTGTTCGGGGGTTATTTCCGACGTGAAATTCGGGACCACCGCTCCACACAACTGCCCTCTCATGATTTTCGGGTGGTTTTTGGCACTCTTCTCAAGAAAACTCTCGGAGATGAGGTTCTAGCCCGCGTTAAGGTGTACCAGGTGCCAGTGGGGTGTTCGCTGATGCCAGATTTGGATTCAGCGGGCCAAAAAAACCCCCTAAATGGTTTTTGGTTGACCTTCTTTAATGTGTCAGGAAAACCCCCGGAGATGACGTTTAGGGTTAGGTTGTGGTGCACCAGGTGTTCGGAGGTCAATTTGAACATTATATTCGTGATCAGCGGCCTCGAAAACCCCTGAGTACCCGATCCCGGCCAGTTCTGACCCTTATTTATAAAGTTTGAAAATCTTTCAAAAGGCCTTTCAAAATGCATTTTACGCACTTTGGCCTGCAGCAATGCAATTTTCGGTGGGAGGGAAAATCTACCGCCCCACATTTCGTGATAATCGTTTTTGGAAGAGAATGCAGAAAACCGCATCCCGATCCGTCCTGTCGCACCACTTTCCCAGGTTCATCCCTATTTCCGCAGGCGTTGACGCGACTAAACATCGACTAATCTCAGTCAGCAACGCTAGAAGTTGGAAGGTTATATAAAAAAAATGAACAACGTTATTTGAAATATACAAGTTGTTTTATTGAATAACAGATGAAAATTGAAAATTTATTTACAAGTGGTTTTATTGAAAAAAAAAATTATATTTTGACTGAAAAATTTAAGATAAAAATGTTATCAAATTTGACAATTTAATTTATGAATTTAGAAATACAAAGTAGAACTGAGAGTAAATTGAAATACAAATAAAAAAATTATATTCTGAAGGAAACTAAAGTTTAGACAAGAATTAAATATTTTACAAAGTTATAATTTACATTGGTACAAACTATGAAGTTGATATTATATGAACATTCGTTGGAAATAATCTATAGTTGTCAAAGATTATGGACGTTAGTACTTTCCTTGGTTTTTCTTTCCAACAATGATGATCTAGATGACGTAAAAACGAATCTGGCACCAATGATCTGGCTGTGCCACGTTCAGTCCATTTGGTTCTGCATAGAGCCGTGGTCCCAGCAGGTAGAATTCATCCACGGGAAAAATGTTTCTGTCGCTACGAAGGCTTAGGCCAGTAAGATGACTTTAGGCCGGTACGGAAAGAAAAATTTAGGCCGGTAAGGAAAAGTTTAGGCCGGTCAGGAAAAGTGCTAGAAAATACACTTGAATCAGATATAGTTCTTGAATTCAGTAAAATGCAGGATATCTGGAGATTGAAATTGCCGTAGGTACAAGTAACATGTGTACAAAATTATGAAATAATATCAAACAACGTGGTTCATATATTCTGTATTTTACAATATTTTAAGAAAATTCATTCATTTCATAAATAAAAATCATAAGAAAAGTTACTAATTTATTTAACTTTATTTTAATGGCTTTTCAACGTAGAATTCCATTGGTATGAAAAATATAAAAAAAACAGAACACGTGGTTCATGTTTCCTTTATCAATATTTTAATAGAGATTATATATATATATATATATATATATATATATATATATATATATATGATGAACATATTTTGTGTATATATATATATATACATATATATATAAAAGCATAATAAATGAACGGTTTTAAAGATTAAAACTAACTTTTCCGCATTTGTGGCCCCGAACAATACTCTATGATAAAATTGTTACTTGTATACACTTCGGGGGATGTATCGTGCTAACAAACCGAATTTCTTCAAAAATAACCAAAAATTTAGTATATATGGATTTATAGGACCCGCTGTACTCGCTCTAGTCAACTGAAAATCAGTAGGGTACATCTGTGAGACACCTTGAACAATATTCAATCATAAAATTGATCAATCGTATACTCTCTGGAGGCTGTATCGTGCTAACAAACTGAAAATTCTCCAAAAATGACAAAAATTTGGTACTTCAAGTACCATAGCAGCCGTTGTACTAGCTTTAATGAGTTGAATATCAATAGGGTTCAGCTTAGAGATGCTCTGAATTATATCCAATTATAAAATTGGTCACTTGTATTTACTCCGGAGGCTGTATCGTGCTAACAAATTGAAGCTTCTCCAAAAATGACAAAAATATCGTACTTAAAGTACTGTAGCACCTGTTATAGTGGATCTGGTGAGCTGAAAATCGATAGGGATCATCAGCAAGATGTCCGGAATAATATTTAATCATAAAATTGGTGACTTGTTGAACTACGGAGGCTGTATCGTGCTAACAAACTGCAATTTCTCAAAAAATTACAAAATGTCGTACTTCAAGTACCATAGCACCCGTTGTACTGGCTCTGGTGAGCTGAGAATCAATAGGGTTCATCTGTAACATGTCCTTGACAATATTCAATCATAAAATTGCTGACTTATTATTATATTATATACAAAAAGAAATTCAAAATTCCAACTTTTTTTGGGGTAAACCAATACTTTTACGTTTTACGTAGAGGCTCTCAAGGGTTTTTATGGCATCTTCATACGTTGTACTTTCACTAATGAACTTAAAAATGACTGGACTCACGTAGTTTATTAGTAGATTCAGCTTCTTCGTATTGTCCTTCGCATCTGCCGCTTCCAGAAAATTCACGAACGAGCTGTACCAATGATTCCAAAGTTGACCTGCGTTTCCAAGTGTAACATCTATATCTAAACGATCGAGGCGAAGTAGCTTATCCATTTAATATTTTCTGTAGAATAAATTGTAGTGATTACAATGGATTACCTTTAGAATAAGGCTTTATTCTGCAGAAAATAACTGACATAAAGTTATTTACAACTTTCTAACATAATAGAATAGAATAAGATAATAAAATTAATATTTAATAAGACATCTACAATATTTGGAGAAAGTTGTCGAATCTTCTTTAAATGATATGCGTAGATGTCTATTTATAACTATTTTAAGATAAATTATATACCTGAGTGACAGTGTAAAATTTAAAAGGAAAAACAAAGTCTTGTCTTTAAAAACAGTTCAATCTTCCGTTAAAGTGAACGGAGATATTATACCTATCGATCCATTATTGTTGTTTCAAAGAATATCGTTAACTATTGACAGTAAAAAAGATATGGAAACTTATTTACAATATGAGCTTGCACCTTTTCCATTGTCAATTTTTACAGAAAATGGCCTCAGGAAAAATGTTAAATCTCAACTTTACGATTTATTTGTGAGTGCGAATGGACCAACGCTTTCTGACGGTGTAGTGTATGTCGTTGACGGTGGATTTTTACTGCACAAAGTAATTTGGCAAAAAAATGAAACGGTAGAAGAGATAATGAATAAATATTTGCGCTATGTAGAAAAACATTACGCAGTAAGCAGCTATATTGTCTTTGATGGGTATCCCGAAATTAAAAAATCAGTTGGTGTTACAACAGTACCAGCAGCTACTTCAACTAAAAGAGGAGAACGTAGTTGTAGAAAAACCTCAGACAATATTCCAGAGTTCGATTATCAAAATCATACAAAAATACCTTTTTTGCAAGAAAAATTTTCATCTAACGAGAAAAATAAGGATAAAATAATAAAAACTTTGATGAAAAGATTACAGTCACGAGGATTTTCCTGCAACCAAGTAGAAGAAAATGCTGATGCTGACATAATTGAAACCGCGATAAAAGTTGCAATGAGTACTAATAAAACTGTAATTGTTGTGGGCCAAGATATTGATCTTTTGGTCCTTTTAAATCAGTTAAATTCATATAATAATGACATTTATTTTCTCAAACCAGGTTCTGGAAATGTAAAAGACCTATTTTTCACGTCTAATAGTTTCAAACATGAATCATTAAGAAACATTGTTGCATTTCTGCATTGTTTTTCTGGTTGCGTTACAACATATCGTAATATCGTAACCATGATCGTAACACAATATCGTCAATTGTAATACTTTTTTCCGTGTTCTGATTTTTTTATTTATTTTTTTGGAGTTTACCTTTAAGCCATAAATCTCCGTGTTCTGAAGTGCGACAGAATGATTGACATATTAGTTAGTTGTCAAATCTAATGTCAAATATTACGGTTGTGTTCAGAAACTTAATTTGTGACAAAACTTAAGATTTATCAAACTTAGAAAAATAATCTGATACAGTTACAACTGAAGTTAGCTAAAATTTAGTTTCGCGAAGCCGACCAAATTAATTGGAAATCAGTACTACTAATAGTTTATTACATTTTTTGTCGCGTTCGCGATTCACTTTTGAACGCGACATTAGATCATCCAAAGCGCACGCGAAGACTATTTTCATAGATATGATTGAATTTGAACTTTATGCAGCGGTAATAAATTGCAAATTGACTCTTTGACGTTAGGAACACACCTAAATTGCTTAGACAACAGTGAGTGATTATAATTTAATATGAACTTTATTGAATAGCAATAAAGTTCAAATTGACTCTAGTTTATATGGGAAATAGAAAAGGGCAGTTTTTAGGGTTTTCCCGGAAATTATTCGATTTTTTCTCGCGTTTTAAACCTTCCCTAGACCTCCACGAACATTTCAAGACTAAGATAAGATAGTTTTAGTGAGACTAACGAACAGCAATTCATTTTTATATATATGTTTGTATGTGAAATAGAAAAGGGCTGTTTTTAGGGTTTTCCCGGAAATTATTCGATTTTTTCTCGCCTTTTAAACCTTCCCTAGACCTCCACGAACATTTCAACACTAAGATAAGATAGTTTTAGTGAGACTAACGAACAGCAATTCATTTTTATATATATGTTTGTATGGGAAATAGAAAAGGGCTGTTTTTGGGGTTTTCCCGGAAATTATTCGATTTTTTCTCGCCTTTTAAACCTTCCCTAGACCTCCACGAACATTTCAAGACTAAGATAAGATAGTTTTAGTGAGACTAACGAACAGCAATTCATTTTTATATATATGTTTGTATGGGAAATAGAAAAGGGCTGTTTTTAGGGTTTTCCCGGAAATTATTCGATTTTTTCTCGCCTTTTAAACCTTCCCTAGACCTCCACGACCATTTCAAGACTAAGATAAGATAAATCCGTTCAGCCGTTCTCGAGTTTTAGTGAGACTAACGAACAGCAATTCATTTTTATATATATGTTTGTATGGGAAATAGAAAAGGGCTGTTTTTGGGGTTTTCCCGGAAATTATTCGATTTTTTCTCGCCTTTTAAACCTTCCCTAGACCTCCACGAACATTTCAAGACTAAGATAAGATAGTTTTAGTGAGACTAACGAACAGCAATTCATTTTTATATATATGTTTGTATGGGAAATAGAAAAGGGCTGTTTTTAGGGTTTTCCCGGAAATTATTCGATTTTTTCTCGCCTTTTAAACCTTCCCTAGACCTCCACGACCATTTCAAGACTAAGATAAGATAAATCCGTTCAGCCGTTCTCGAGTTTTAGTGAGACTAACGAACAGCAATTCATTTTTATATATATATGTTTGTATGGGAAATAGAGAAGGGCTGTTTTTAGGGTTTTCCCGGAAATTATTCGATTTTTTCTCGCCTTTTAAACCTTCCCTAGACCTCCACGAACATTTCAAGACTAAGATGAGATGAATCCGTTCAGCCGTTCTCGAGTTTTAGTGAGACTAACGAACAGCAATTCATTTATATATACATATATAGATTCAAAACGCGAAAAAGGAAATAGCAATATTGTTTGGCGGTTCTTTTGCTCATGTCAGAGCACCCTGTATATATGATTTTTTGTAGCTACCATACAATAATCTAACGTTGCAATATAATCTAACACACTGTATAAAAATATTTCGTTTAGCATATTCCTTTTATTTTGTATTTATGTTGTATTACTAAAAAATTATATTTTATAGACTAAGCGTTTAATATTTCGAAAAGTCACCATAGGATCTAATTCTACCAATAAGTACTTTTAACAAAGTTATCGAGATCTACACTATATCCAATATTCATAAATTTTTTTAATGATAGTTGATGCTGTTTTTCATTAAAAATAATACGTAATTTAACAGAAATAGGTCTGTGAAAGCACCAATCACCCTGTAATCAACAGATATTTTATTTTCGCTAATAAGTACGTATTTTGTCTTTATATATTTGGCAGTAATATTAACCCTAGACCGGTATCGATACGTAAATTTTACGTAAAATACTTTTTATGGCATTTGATTATCTAAATCTTAACCTTAACTAATGAAACACAATTGGTCATTGAAAAAACATTTATTTTAAAGAGAATAATATATGTTAATATTAATGGTAACTATAAATACATTCAGCAAACAATCAAAAACATTTTATATTTTCCTAACGGAAACAATGGTAACTAAAAAATGCTCCAAGCCAACAAATAAAACTTTGACTACATTTTGAACAGATTTTATTCTGATGCGCACCGCATATGGGTTTATTGCACTTCAAACAGTAGGTCGTGGTCATGCTTCTCTTTGCTGATGGACACATGTGACAGTAAGTTCGACGTCCTTTTTGAGACTCTGGACGTTCCTGTAACGCAGGTTACTGCCTTTCTCCTAGTACTTCTTCTATCATAGTGCGCAAAGGAATGCTAAATCTTGGATTTTGAGCCAAACGCGAAGATTACCAAGGCTGAGTCAACCTGATTTGCAAATTCTGCATATACTTGTCTCTTGCTATGGGGTTGCCGCCATGCGAAATAACGTTATGATTGTAAATCACAAACGAATTGATGCACGCCATATTGAGTAAATTGTAAAAAATACACATTGACCATCTTTTGGTTTTACGATTACAGTTCATGTTTTGACACATTCGCTCAAATGTGTCAACAGCACCCTTCGTGGAATTGTATGTATGTATTATTTCTGGTTTGTGTGTTGTTTTATTTACAGTTCCCGTTTCATGCATGGTTGACAGTAAGAGCACATGTTTGTTAGCTTTGGGATTATATGATACTAGAATCGCTTTTTCATTGTATGCGAATAAGTAAGTATGTACCCTTCTATCTTTATCTATTTCTATAAATTCCTTTGGAACCTCTTTTTTGTTTTTCCTTAGAGTGCCAACTTCAGTTAGTTTATAAGGATTAGTCAATAACTTTTCAGCCAAAGTAATATTGGTAAACCAATTATCCATGGTAACATTCCTGTTTGTTCCGTGGATTCATTTGGTCAATGTTTCAACATAATAATCTGCCAATGGCAATCCATTTGTTTTTGTGGATTTTCCGACATAAGCAGATGCATCTACTAGATATTTCGTAGATACATCACATAATAGAACAAGTTTCAAGCCATATTTAGCTGGTTTGTTTGGTATGTACATACGAAACACACAGTGACCCCGAAATCCTACTAGCTGTTCGTCGATAGTTACATATAATAATAATAATAATAATAATAATAATAATAATATAATAATATTTAGAGCGGTAAGTTTGTATCTATATGGTCAACAAGAATGCCACGAGCCGCTTAGACTAAAGGCCCTAGAATATATAAAAGAGAATTGGTCCGTACTTCAAAACCATGCCCTAATTGAAAGTAACAGGATGAGAGATATCAAAATATATTATTATAACATGAAGAAGACAAATGTCTACGGCACTAGCCTTGAAATACTTGCTCTCTCCGAAATTCTAAACATGAACTTCCATATTTACACCAGACCAAGAACAACAGAGAACAGAATAATTACAGTGGAAGGCGAACCAACAACGATAAGTAAGATAAAACACGATAAGAACATATACCTACTTCTGACGGGCAACCCTGTATCAGGACACTTTGAGCTCCTCACCCCACAAAATACGGGTCCAAGCCCGGCTACGGATGTTTTGCAGGAGCAACCTGCAACCACCAAAGCCGGAAAACAAAGACAACGCTTACGATGGACAGATGAAATGAATAAAACAGTAATGCGTTGTTACTACACCGTCACAAAACTCGAAACCATAAAATCAAACTATAGGCATGAATTACACAGAATTTTTCTAGATAAATATCCACACCTTCAACATATTGTAACAGAACAGAGAGTAATAGATCAAAAAAGAACCATCATCAAGAACAACCGCCTCATGTTACTCGAATTACAAATGCTTAAAGATACAGTAGCCGCCGAACTGAACACAGACCTGTTTCACATTGGAAACAATAACAAACATCCAGAACACACCTTACAGAATGAAACTCAGACAGCATCCATTCACTCATTTCCTAATGAAAGCACAACGCGTAATATCCTTCCACAAGAGGCGAAAACACAGCAACAAAACATCATGAACACACCAACCAACCAATCTACAGAGCGAACTATACCTACACATCATCCCTCCAAATCACCTCTTTTACAAAAACTTCAAACGAAAATGGATAAACGCCTAAGCCTAGAAATAGGCTGTGATCCTACACTGAGGAACCCAATCCCTCGGCTGACCTTCAAGCAAAATACACAACAAATCCTCAATGCAATTAACAAAGATATAATACCTCAGTATATAACAAACTCGAGCACAACCGAAGACGTCCATACAATAATATACGCAGCAGTTATCACCACAGTTACACAGAATGATCAAAAACTGCCACAACGACAAAGAAACTTTAACAAAACAAAACCTAAATTCAAATCGCAAATCAGACTAGAAAACAAAATTAATGAAATCAGGAAAAATTTGGGGCACACTACCCAGTTTACAAACGGGAATTCCTCAAAACATGTAACACAGAGCGTAGAGAAATTAAAATCCAAATATCCCACCCAAACAATGCGAGAAATTCTTGATACCCTTAAACAAAGACTATCTGTATATGCGTCAAGACTCCGTAGATACAAAGAGTCAAATGAAAGAAAAGACGCCAACAACCTCTTTCTTAGAAATGAGAAGCAATTCTACCAAAGAACCATGTCCAGCCAGGAAATAAGAATAAAAGAACCACCAGATAAACAAGAACTAACCAATTACTGGAAGAGCATATGGTCGGAATCAAAACA
This sequence comes from Galeruca laticollis, assembly GCA_963921935.1. Lineage (NCBI taxonomy): Eukaryota > Metazoa > Arthropoda > Insecta > Coleoptera > Chrysomelidae > Galeruca > Galeruca laticollis. Next base: position 54,931,505 of record OY998185.1, on the reverse strand, counting down.
ACACAACAATAACAGCCACTGGATCAAAACCGAAGAAGATAGACAAACATACACAACGGAACAAATAGATTTCATACTTACAACAGAAGAGATTACAGATTCAATCAAACACACACACAACTGGAAGTGCCCAGGCATAGACAACCTTCAAAATTTCTGGTATAAACAGTTTACTACTTTACACGAGCCCCTTACACACCAAATTAACAAAATGATTCAACAACCTCAGATTTTTCCTAGCTTCCTGACTCAAGGAATCACCTACATAAAACCCAAAAATTCGGACACCAAAAACCCATCGAACTATCGACCTATCACCTGTCTCCCAACCCTATATAAAATCATCACAGCTACAATTTGTAAGAAAATAGAACAACACTCAACACTCAACAACGTACTCACGGAAGAACAAAAAGGATGTAGGAAAAACAGCCAGGGCTGTAAGGAACAACTAGTTATAGATAGTATCATCATGGGACAAACCGGAAAAGAACACAGAAATCTCCACGTCGGGTACATAGATTATAAAAAAGCTTTTGATTCCGTACCCTATAGCTGGCTAATTAAAGTCCTTGAAATCTACAAAATTAATAAGAAAATCAGAGAATTCCTTACGCAAATAATGAACACCTGGAGAACTAAAATACAATTAAATACTGGATCCCAATACATCCAAACAGACGAACTCCATATTAGACGTGGCATTTTCCAGGGAGATTCACTCAGCGCGCTGTGGTTTTGCCTCTGTCTTAACCCACTCTCAAACCTACTTAATAATACAAAGTTTGGCTTCAATATCAAGCACAAAAAAGAAACCCAACATCAAATAAACCACTTGTTATATATGGACGACATCAAACTCTTCGCAGCCACAGAAACACAGTTGAAGGGCCTTCTCAAAATCACAGAAACATTCACCTCAGACATCTGTATGGAGTTTGGAATGAGCAAATGCAAGGTACTCCAAATAAATAGAGGTCAGTGGAAGGAACATCATGAGGTTCAAATCGGAAATGATAAAACACTAGACAGCATGCATAGAAAGGAAACATACAAGTACCTAGGATTCCATCAAAGCACAAAAATCGACCACACGCACATGAAAACAGAGCTTATAAATGAATTCAAAACTAGACTCACCAAACTGATAAAAACGAAGTTAAACTCCAGGAACCTCACTAAGGCCATAAACACTTATGCCATATCAACCCTCACCTATTCATTCGGTATCATCAAGTGGTCCCAAACAGACCTAGAAAACATTAACATCCTCATGCGCTCCGAACTAACTAAACACAGAAAGCTACACCCAAACTCATGCAAAGAAAGGCTAACAATCAAAAGAAATGAAGGAGGAAGAGGAATTATAGACATAACATCACTACACACAAAGCAAATACAAAAACTTCGAGAATTCTTTCATATTGAACAGACCAGTTTACATATAGCGATAAGTAAGGCAGATAAAAATTATACACCCCTCAACCTATCCCAAACAAACCATCCGGCAGACACATACAATGATGCGCAACTACAACAAGAAAAAATGAATACTTGGTCAGAAAAAGTACTACATGGACAACACAGATACCGCATGAAACAAAATTTTATTGATAAAAAATCATCATACACATGGTTAGAAGATGGTCAGCTCTTTCCCGAAACAGAAGGATTCCTACTTGCTATCCAAGCCCAAGTCATTGCAACTAGGAATTATAAAAAACATATAATCAAGGACCCAGCTACTGTAGATGACCTATGCAGAAAATGCCACCTCCAGAAAGAAACAATCGAGCATATTACAAGTGGATGTAAAATCCTAGCTGGCTCAGAATACACAGCAAGACACAATGCAGCAGCAAAAGTAGTTCATCAAGCATTAGCTACAACGTATAAACTTGTAGAAAACACCGAGCCATACTACAAGTACACACCAGCTTCGATAATTGAAAACAAAGACTTTAAACTGTACTGGGATATTAATATTCAAACAGATAAAACAATACCTGCCAATAGACCAGATATCACTTTTCAGTTAAAGAAAGAAAAAATTACATACTTAATTGACATAGCTATTCCCAGTGATACAAACATCCAAACGAAATATGATGAAAAAGTCGCCAAATACATAGACCTGGCAATGGAAATGAAAAGGATTTGGAAGCAGGAAAGAGTAACTATTATCCCTATTATTATGTCAGTGACTGGCCTCACACCAAAAACATTCAAATCACACCTGAAACAGCTAGAACTCGACACAAACATACAAAGAAACTTTCAGAAGGCAGTCATTTTAAAAACTTGCCATATAGTCAGATCATTTCTCAATGCACAATAATAACAATAGATTTTGCACTGACTTGTCGTAGCCTGTCAGTGCAAAATAAAACCACAACTATGTGAGAAGAGAAGAATAATAATAATAATAAACGGCTTTATTAAATTCCACCTAATTACTAAAGACTACATGTAATTACATTGTAAGGAAAATGACATAAAATCAAGTGAAACTAAAGGGCGAAGTTCAGTTCCTACGATAACAAAAAAGATTATCGAAGACCTGCTCTTCCACTTAACCCTGTCGCTACAAGAACAAAAATGACAGTAACATATAGATAGCACGAGTAAAATTTACATGGCCAAATCAAGACTCGTCACAGTATATGAGACATTGTAAAAAAAAAATTATGTAGGATTTGAATGCTGCTGGTCCAAGAGAAGCTTTTTAAATTCAATTCTAAAGCGCTGTACACTGAATGCTTTTAAATGTTCCGATATATTGTTATATATGGCGGTGATCTGGTAACTAAAACTACGGCGAAATATTTCATGCCGAAATGAAGGATGGGTTAAAAGACCCCTAGAACGAATATTTATATTATGCACATCGGTTCGAAATCTCACTTTTTTGTAGAGGTAGATAGGTAATTTATTTTTTATTACTTTATGAAACAAGGTAGCCATGTGTAAGTTTCTCCTATACTCCATGTTCAGCCAGCCAATATCCTTTAGCTTGTTTGATATTCTGTGGCCTCTACGAATTCCAAAAATTAGTCTCAAACAGGATTTTTGTACTTTTAGAATTTTGTTGCGGAACCGGCTGGTCAAACACGGACCATAAAGAACATCAGCATAGTTAAAATTAGACAGCACCAGTTGTTCACATAAAGTTGTTTTGACAGTGGCTGTTAGATAATGTCTATTTCCATAAATTAATTTTAAGGCTGAGTATGCACGTTTAATTAACTGATTAACGTGTTTTTCGAACCTCAAGTCACCATCAAAAATCACCCCCAAACTCTTTGCATGCTGAACCAGATTAAGCGATTCATTATTTACTTTTATATCAATGGCATTAATTACATTTTCCCTCTTAACTTTAGTCCCAAATAAAATGACGTTCGACTTTGTGCAGTTAATATTTAAACAATGATCAGATGCAGCATTAACAAATCGTGCCAAATCGTTATTTATCATAGTACAAGCATCCTCAATCATATCAGGGTAAAAACTATAGTAAACCTGAGTGTCGTCTGCTTACAAGTGAATATTGCAGTGTTCAAGTGAATTCACTAAGTTTGGCGTATATATCGCAAAAAGCAAAGGGCCCAAAATGGAGCCCTGTGGCACACCACGTTTAAGGAGGGAAGACTGTGACCTAATACCATCCACCTCAACCAATTGCTGGCGATCACCCCAATAAGAACTCAATAATGAAACAGCTTTATTGGAAACCCCAATGAAACGTAATATTTATAATAATAAATTGTGATTTATAGTATCAAACGCCCTACTGAAATCTAGCAGAACTAACATTGTACACATTCCAGAATCTTGAGATTTAATAACGTCGTCAACAATATGAAGAAGAGCCGTCGCACAACTGTAATTCTTACGAAAGCTGGACTGAGTTATAGGTAATACGGAATTTAAATCAATATATTTTTTAAGCTGACACTCAATTACTCTTTCAAGTATCTTTGATAATGTAGGTAAGATGCTGATAGGACGAAGGTCCCTATACTCATCTGGCTGAGGTTTTTTAGGCAAGACCTTCACTACAGCTCTTCTCCACACTGCTGAAAACACATTGTTTGTTAAACCGTAGTTAATAATATGAGTAATATAAGTAACAATATGAGGGCAGCACATTTTTATTAATCGTATACTTAAGCCATCCTCACCCACGGCATTTGATTTAATATGTGATACAAATAAATCATTTACTTCACTAAATTCAAAATTAGAGTTAGTCACATTATTATTGTAATATGTAAATAGATCATCAGGGGGATCTCTCTGCGGAATGGAGTTTATAAAAAAATTATTAATTTCCTGTGGATTTTTTAAGTTTCCTGGTATATTACTAATATTCTTATAAGGTATTATTTTATTTTGTTTAAGAATCTTCCAAAAATTACGCTTATTATCACTATTAAATTTATAAAAAGAAGATACGCCTTCTTTTCCCTTTTTATGGCCGCATTAGTATAATTGCGCATTTCTTTATAGTGTCGAAAATGAGCATCTGATTTACTACGCCGGTACCTAGCAAGCGCTTCATCTCTTAAAGACATCATCTCTCTAATAGCCCCTGTTAGGCCAAGGAGCTTTAGGTTTGGTGACTCTAGTAGTTACTAACGGAATGTGCCTATCAAAAAGATTATTCAGTAAATTCACTAACAAACAAACCTTTTCATCAATATTATCTTGATCAAAAATGCGAAAAAAAGGAGTCTGATATAAATCAACTTTAAAATTATCCTCATTAAAATATCTAAAGTTTTTATATGTCTTTGTCTTTCTGTTAAAATGTTCAACGTAATATGCGCTAATTTATGATCAGAGACATAGATCCTAGAAGTTTTATCATCTGTATGAATAACGCCCTTATCTACAACTAAATCAGAGTTAGTAATAATTCCATTCAACAAAGTTGATGTTGTTGTAGTTACTCGTGTGGGGACATCTAAAAATTGACTTAAAGCAAAACAGTCTAAGAAAGAGTTAAAATTATCAACGTGTTGGTCATTGAATTTTAAAAAATCTAAGTTCAAATCTCCCCCACAAACAATGCCATCAGTAATAGTTGTCATATAAATTAGCATGTCCTCAGTTTCACTAATAAACGAATCTATATTATCGCGAGGAGGTCTGTAAATAACACCTATACCATAGCTTAAATTATTTATCTTGATTTTAACCCACAGCTGCTCAGAATAACTAGCGACATAATTTAATTTCTCACATTGCAATTTATCATTAATGTAAATACATATCCCTCCCCCTCTAGAGGCACGATCCAACCTGTAACACCTATATCTCTAAATAAACAGCAATTGATCGTGTTCATGTGACAACCAAGTCTCACAAATAAACAAAACATAAAAACAGTGATACGATAATAACAATTTTACTACAGATAAAGAAGGCAGAAGCGACCTTGCATTCAAACTACCAACTTTTAGATTACTATTCATAAAAGAAGTCAAACCATTAACTGCGACGAGACAAAATAAAACAACAAAAATAATACTCGCAAAAAAACAACCTTCTACAGTAACGGTATAATTGCACGTATGCATGCCAAATTTTTTATTTTAATATCAACCTGGTTTGTACGAGCTTCTCCATGTCTCTGTAAACTTATTCCAAATGTCTTCTATTGGTGCAAATCTAGATTCTTGTCTTCGTTCCTCGCGTGTATTAGCGTCATCAAAACGTAAGCAGGCTGTCAAAAACTCAAAACGCTTTTGAGTCATTGTTGCTTTATATCGAGTACCACAAAAGGTGGTATTGAACATGGTGTCGGTCGCCAAGTGATTATCCTTCAAAACTCCGGCCAAAATATATAATCCTAGTAATGCTTTTAGTTCTTCCAAACTTGTTTCGGAAATAAACGCTAGCTCCTTATCGTAATTTTGACTTGCTGAGCGAATCTTTTGATTAGTGTATTCCACTATTATATTCAACGTATCATCCGAGAAAAATATTTGAAATGCGCGTAGTGGATCAAGTATATTTCGTAATTCCGGCGAAGGTCCTGGTTTTACATATATAATATTTTTCGAAGAGGTCTTGTGTTTCTCCGTGCCGGTTGGTTTGGAAAACCACTGGTAGCCATTTTTTCCATACAACTTGTCTTTAACTGGGGTAACCACAAAGCTAGGTTCTTCATTGGCAGGATCAGTCTGAAAAATAATAAGGCAATAAAAATGCTTATACCTCATACGTATATAATATAACTCACCTGAACACTTGTTATTTCTTGTAAAGTTGTATCATCTTCTGATCTATTTCCGGGTCCTGACAAAGTTTTCGTTTCTTCTGTTCTTTTCATATTGAGTTTCGGACGTTTTGGAATATTTGACTTTTCGATTTCCAAATCCTGTTTTCTCCAAATTTTTGACAAATTACCCAACATCTGAGATTCCATTTCCTCATGTGGCAACCATTCTGGATCATCGTCGTTATCCCCAGACTCGCTTTCCGTTTCAGATTCGACTCTAGTAACAACATTTTCGGTCTGTCACTACTTTCTAACAGTGCTCTCTCCAGCTCTTCCAATGATAAACCACGCCTTGACATTATAGACCCTTCCTGGTATTGATACGTAAAAAAATCGTGGTGTAAAATGCACCTATTGGTATCGATGCGTAAAATTTACGTGCAGTGTTCTGGAAAACAATGTGTGGTCACTACATCACTGACAAATACGTACTGGCTATGTATTGAATCGATGAATACCAGATTGGAGCTAGCATAGCTGGAAGGAGGGGATAAAGCGCACGCGAATAACTGCAGTGCTATTAAATTTCTAATTACGATACCGGTCTAGGGTTGAAAAATATTTAGGAGGGACTTTTTGGGGACCGTTTTAAAAAAGTCGGGTTATTGAACTTCAACGCCCTGCATCTGAAAATCTAGCCATAGGATAAGGTTGGTCCTATGGAGACTTTTGATCAAATACCAGTACATATAAAAAATTCCGGTAATTTAACGGTGCTCCCGTTTCCATACTAATGCCATTTCGTATATGGAAGGAAAACAAATCTGTATGACTGCTCAATGCATTGTAAAACAGCCTAGACAAGGTCTCTTATCGGTTTTTCAGTTGTATGTTAAAAATTAAATAGTTTCTATTGAAGCAAGTCCGATTCTGGCATTGTAAAACTAAGTAGGATTCGACAACAGCAAATGCAAATATAAAATCAAATATCTTTCAGTAATTTTCGATATGGCGAACTTCATGGTCATAACAATAACGTTCGAATCGAAGAGTAAAGATCTTCGATTCGATAAGGTTTCTGTGCATCACTAATAAAATGCAAATATATTTAAAGCAGGTGTTACTATAGAGCAGACTATCAAAACAAACAAATTATTGTCATTGATTAACAATTATTTCTACATATATATACAGTGATTCATAAAAAACGCAATCTCGAAAAATGGTTGTGGTAAATTAAATAAACTAGACGTCATAAAGCACAACAAATTTCGTCAGTTTCAAATATATTCGCTTCCTGCTATAAAAAACGGAATATTTTCCCAAACACCACAGTTTCTCTTCTTCGTTCCTTACTTCAGTTGTTTCCTCTTTGTCGCGAGTTATCTTTGGAGGTCCAAATACAGGACACAGTGAAGAGAAGCGCTTAAAGATATTGCTGAAACGATTACAAGCTTCGTCAAGAAGTGCCAAATAACTCTGGATTTCTTTTTTCTCATTTAATATTCTGTATGGAACGTTTGTGCTGGTATTCTTGTGAATAGTATTAATGGACTTTAATCTATTGAGGAAAATCCAACTGATGAGCTCTATTATTGAAAGAGCAAAATTTAGTTTGACTACTTGTTTTTGATTATATTTCTAGTTGAACTTCGTCAACTGGCGTGGACATGCAACTAAATAAATAATCTTAATTTGACAGAGTTAATGTCGAAATTAATAATTTGTTATGTACAAATTTACAAAATGGTACAAAGTTAAGTTGTGAACGCTGAATTTCTGTGGTTTCAGATCGGAAGACACTTTATGTTTCGATTTGATGAATATTAAAACTAACTTTGTTATTGAGCGTTGAGCTCGATTCGATGAGTGTGTAAAACTCGCGTCGATGAATGTAAAACTCGCGTCTAGAAGTGTAGAACTGACGAGTGAAAAACTAACTTTGTTGTTGAGCCTTGCGCTCGTTTCGATGAGTTAAAAACTAACTTCGTTGCTGAGCATTGCGCTCGATTCGATGAGTGTGAAAAAACTGTGTTGTTGAGCGTTTCGCTCGATGATGATTGTGAAACTGTGTTGTTGAGCGTTGCGCTCGATGATGAGTGTGAAACTGTGTTGTTGAGCGTTGCGCTCGATGATGAGTGTGAAACTGTGTTGTTGAGCGTTGGGCTCGATGATGAGTGTGAAACTGTGTTGTTGAGCGTTGCGCTCGATGATGAGTGTGAAACTGTATTGTTGAGCGTTGCGCTCGATGATGAGTGTGAAACTGTGTTGTTGAGCGTTGCGCTCGATGATGAGTGTGAAACTGATTTCTTCGCGTTGTGAGACGTGTTAAGTAGAAATCTACGAGGGGCGTGTTTACACGTGGATTGGGTTGACCAACCGAAAATAAATATTTCCTATTGGCCAGCATTACTTGACTTGTCGGGTTCCCAGACAAGAATCAACTATGGGTGCCGCCAATAGTAAGTTAAATTTCTATGGAATACTACAATAGCAATTGTAACCTATTTACTCAGAAAGGTAATTCAAAAATGTCTTTTATGTCTTCCGAACCTCTACCATAAAATTCATGCAGAATTGACACTAAATTTAGGGTTTTTACAATACAATATATAATAGGGTGAAACGTGATCTTTTCCTAACTTCTTAACTGTAGGACAATGCATCAAGATGTCGACTTTCAATAAAGGTGCTATGCATATGCCCATACAAAACAATTTACAATCATTGTTGGAAAACGTGATATTCAAAGTATTTTAAAAATACAATTAAATTATCCTTTGAATTTACAACAATATAAAGATGTTATCAATTCTGCAACATATTTCTACAAAGCTATTAACTAAAATGAATTTACGCCTTAAATATATACAATAAAAAAAAGGGAGGCATACAAATGTCTCACATATTTTAAAGGTATCTTAACAAATAAATTTCAAGATTTTACAATCTTGAACACTACTCATGCAGGGCATATTTTACCAAAAGGCACATAAGACCCGGGCCTTGCGCCCGGTATAAAAAGGGACCCGGAAAAAGGCCTTGAAAAAATTATAAACCATTTAGTTAATTTGAATTTAAACATCAAAAGAAAACCGTATCTGATAAAGAAAATTAGGCTTATATTGGTATATACTGGGTGTCTCATTATATTCTGACTGTTTTTAAGAGCTTATATCTTCGAAACGGTTCCAGATAATAAGAGACGGTTTTCACAGTTAGGTTTAAAATTAACGTAAGTTTTGTTGTGACACATTTTTATGAATGGCCTACTTCCGGTTTACTCGCTAGAAAATTGGCGTATTTTCCGAATACAGTAGATATAATTTTTTAAATGGGACACCCTGTATATTTAGCAATTTATTAAAAGACGCATATTTTTAATTTATAACGGTACCTTAAAGTTTAGAATCGGTGCACAGAAAGCGAAGTTAGATAACTTTAACTGGGATACTGTAATGATTCAGATATCTTATTAATAGATAATAATCAAGGAGGCGTTAATATGTCACATCACAAAGATATTGCGATCATTGACAGAACATCATATTGTGTTTTATATTCAATAAAATTGAAGTGTTTAATCTCTCAAAATGCAGTATACAGCACAAGAAAAATCTCAAACAATATTTTTACATGCCCAAACTCAATCATATGTTCAGACTAGAAGACGATTTAGCAGACAGTTCAATAAGAATGCTCCTGTTACAAATACCATTAAAACATGGTTAACCAAATTTTGGAATACTGCTTCTATATCTAGAAAAAGAAGAACTGTAAATGGAAATTTAGAAGAAATGTTATCTGTTTATGAGCTTGTACAGAGAAATCCGAAAATTTCAATTAGAAAAATAGCATCAAATTTGGAAATGGACAAAACTAAAGTTTTTAGAATTCTAAAAGTTCTCAAATTTAAACCTTACAAAATTCAAGTTCTACAAAAACTTAACGATCGGGACCATGCTAAAAGAGTGTTTGTGTGTACAGAACATATCCAAATTTTAGAATTATCATGTCTGATGAGGCTGCGTTCCATATAAATGGACAAGTTAAACATAACTGTAGAATTCGGGGATTAGAAAATCCAAGAGAATTTCATCAACATGAAAAAGATTCTCCTGAAGTTAATGTTTGGTGTGTAGTGTCTCGTGAAAAATTATATGGGCATTTCTTTTTTGCAGAAAATACAGTTCGTGGTAATAATTAAACCGATATGTTGGAAAACTTTTTCTATCCCCAGTTAGAACCAGATGGCATTTTAAACCAAAATATTTACTTTCAACAAGACGGGGCTCCACCCCATTATTCCAACATAGCAAAAGAATCTGCTAACCAACAATTTGGAAATAATTGGATTGGTAGGAGTGGTCAAATAGAATGGCCTCCAAAATCTCCAGACCTGACTGTTTCAGATTTTTTTGTATGGGGATATGTGAAAAATAGAGTCTACAACCCAATGTCTGCTACTATTGAGGAATTAAAAAATAATTTACGGCAGTTAATGGAAAATATTCCTCTTGAAATGCTGACAGAAGCATTTGACGACATAATGGTTCGATTCCACAAATGTATAAACCAAGAAGGTAGACACATCGAACATTTGTTTTAGAGTGTCCTAAAACATGTTCTTATTTGTTTTTCACTGTTCACTTTTAGTTACTAGCTAATAAAGTTTTTATTTATGGCAATTCCAAC